>CM050213.1:24725000-25007500 GCA_027475355.1 Coilia nasus | reverse complement strand
AGAAGGTTCACATTCCACGTCTCGCGTTTCAAGAGTAAAAGACATTCAAAAATGTAGACACCCACAATGCAAGGATTTCAAAGTCTACTGCAACTGTATGAATGAGTTCAAACACACAGGCCAACTGACTGGCGAGTGAAGCTGAGAAAGAGATGGGTTCTCAGCAATGCGGCTGCTCCGGGCCACTGCACGTCTATTGTTTATTGTCAAAGGCTACATCCTCAGAAAACTAGATAATCGGTGACCTTGTTTAGGGGGCACATAACACAAACATTTATTTATTTTTGTGTTATATTCTGAGCCCTTCAAGCAGAGACTCAGGCAATGACTTCCCCAGCCTAGTTTACAATAAAGAGGGCTGTGTTTGCATGTCCAAATTCTCAGAAAGGAACGAAAAGAAAAATAAATACTCATTAGTATCTGAGTGTGCCTCATAGCTATCATTAGCCATTCGTAGCTGAGCACATGATCTCTCTGGAGATCATCTTGGTCTTTAGGGAGTCGTTCCCAAAGTGTGAGGTGAGTCCATGCTCACAGGAGAGAAGCACCATGATGGTTGAAAACAAAGGTTACACTTTGTATTAATGGTGCCTGGTACAGTGTATCCACATCATGTATAGTATAACAAAGTCTGTAACATGTAAAGTGCAATAATAATAATAATAATTATAATCTTTACTTCATACAAAGAATGTAGCTTAAAGTGCTTCAACAGTTTGGCAACACAGGACTGAGATAACCATGGCAAGCGTTGTTATAGTCCAGTGGCTTAGTGTGTACTTACTGTGTGCCTTAAAGGAATACGCCACCCCCAGATGAAATCGAGTCTGTCCCTGCAGTCCCTAGAGTTGGATAAGTGGGCAATTTCATCTGGGGGTGGCGTATTCCTTTAAGGTTAGGGAAAGGGTGAGGATTAGGGTAAGTGTTTCAATGTATGTAAGTGTATACAAAGAGCAAGTGCATACTGTTACATGTTGTTTCACAATTTGCTTCACTGCACCTCCTGATGTAGATACACTTTAACAGGAACCCTTTACATAACCACAGACTTAGAGGTCTGCATGGCAAACTACTGGTCAAAATAAGTCAGGCTCTGCTGCAGCACAATGGTTAGCAACTACGTTGTGTGGTGATGAGACTAGGGGTTAATCATATAATCGATGCATCGCGATGCAGACGTGAACAATTAATAATCGTTTCAATAGCAGATCATAATCGATTATAATGTATTGTGAACCTGTGTTAATTGTGTTCTGTTCTGCTGATATTCCTTATGTGTTTGTGCCTTTAAGGAAAGGGAGTTGAGTGTGTGTGCGCGCATGTGTGTGCGGGTGCGCGCGGGGTAAGAGGAAAAGTTGCTGCACTGTTGTGCTGTAGTGTTTTGTGGAATAAACGTGGGTTGTGGCTAAACAGCAACTATGTTGTACCTTTTACAGTCATTTTTTCTTGCCATAAGTATTAAAAATAGCACCCGGTAACCCGTTTTGTCTATGGCAACCTGTATCTATGGTCTTTGTCTCATCTACGTGACCTATTCGTCGTCGTGTGGCATACATCACAACACAACATGACGGCGCCATAAAAATAAATATGTTGGGAACACCACCAACTTCGTTAGCCGTCTCCATCCAGAGTTGTTAACAACACTGGTGTTATGCGGAGTTGTCCTACTTCTGTGAAATGTCCTACTGTAGGAAGAAATGACAGACATCTGCCGAGCTGTGCTACCTTCTGTGAAATGTCCTACTGTAGGAAGAAATGACAGACATCTGCCGAGCTGTGCTACCTTAGAAAATCCCACCGTGCACTTTCAGTTTCATTTCTTTGTCACTGTACGCTCGCTATTTTAATGTTTTGTTTTTTTTTGCAAGTGCGTTCAAACACAGAGATGTATAACGTTTTAACAATTCCAATTATCAAATCGAATATGCTTCCACACTGGTAAGTGCAAGTAGGACCCTATGACAATTAAATTTACCTCGGCAGAGTATGCTTCCACAATTATATAGCAGATAGGACGTTTTGACAGTACAAATGACCCCGTCAGAATATGCTTCTACACTGATGTGCAGGTAGGATGTTCAGACAATTCATAAATTTTATCAAATAAAAGAGGAAGGTAATATCTGACTGCTTGTGTTTGTTGATGAAATCAAAGCCATGTGAAGTAATATGTTGTGAATAATCGTGTAATGTAAAGCCATGTGAAGTAATATGTTGTGATAATAGTAATGTGATGTGAATAATCGTGATGCATCGTGATGCATCGAGATATCGAATCAAATCGAATCGCTAACTTAATAATCGTAATCGAATCGTGAGATGAGTGAAGGTTCACACCACTAGATCAGACTGCAGCCCTCTTTGTACTTACATAAGTTGGGGTCTGCATTTTCAGCGATAAGTTAGACTAACAGCAAGCCTAAATATTACCACTATAGAGATGTAACTAAAATAAACCAATCAATGTCTGTGTGATCAATGTATGACTATGTGATCAATTTATGATTACAGTATGTGACCAATCTGTGACTATATGACCAATTTCTGACCATGTAATCAATCTATGACTATGTGATCAATTCATATGATCAATTTATGACCACGTGATCAATTTATAACTATGTGACCAATTTATAACCATGTAACCAATTTATGACTGAGTTTTTCAATCTTTAAACCACATTGACTAAAGTAGACAGAAGTAGGTGGTTGGATTTTCAGAAAGACCTTGAAAAAAAAAAAAAAAACAAGTGGGTGTTGCTATGGGGTGCCGCCATCTTCAGGTGATAAGACTAGCAAGTGCCATTCATTCACCAATTGCAAGAAGTAAGGTCACCTGCACTGGTACATTTGATTGTATTGGACTCTATGCTGTTCTATGCTGTAGCGGACCTCTACCCTGCTGAGGCCAGCGATCACAGCCTCTACGTACGTGTCAAACACAGCTGGACTCACATTCATGACACGTCTGAGCGGAGGGATTGACCAGATTCTGACTGACAAGGATAGGTGACACAGGTCAATGTCATCAGGTGACAAGGTCTCCATCAAGGATAATGGCTGAAGGAAAAGCATCTGTCCCATTTCTCCATGTTACCTTATTTACTTCTTCATGTTGCTTTTCTTTTAATTCCAACAGTATGAGTCATCTCTCTCTCTCTCTCTCTCGCCCTCTCTCTCTCTCTCTCTCTCTCTCTCTCTGCCTTTCTCTCTTTTTCTTTTTCTCTTATGACTTGCTTTTACGATAACGTGTGTGTATAGGCAGGGCCGGATTAACCAATGAGTTTTATGGGCATGGGCCCAGGGTCCCGTCCAGCCATAGGGCCCAACCACACTTAAAAATAATAACAATAACGCTAAAGCTGCCACTGCAGTCATATCCATTAGTTGCAGTTAGTGTAAGATCCATAGACGTCCCTGGTGTAACCTTGTTTCTAAATAGTTTTTTGCTATGCTGCCAAGCCCCTGTCCAGATTGTTTAGTCTAGGCTAAATAAAATGATATGATTGGTACATAGTAACAGTAACATGCCCGCCTTCTGTTTGCTATGCTTCTAACTTCATCATCAAAACCACGCTGTCAAAACAAAACAACAAAAGGCTGCAGAAATGAGTGAAAGAAGTGGATGAAGCAAATGTAAAAAGGAACGAGAAAAGAAAGGGAGGCGTTGATGTTAAAAAGAATCTACATGGAAACTGACGACTTCACTAGTATGCCTGAACAGACAGAAATGCTCTGCATGTCATACCCATCTGATTTAGATGGCAACATCGCGTATGAAACAATCCAGTTCAAAAACATCATTCAAAACAACCTGGATAAATCTCCTCAAACGCTGCTTAAGGTGATTCTGAAACATGCGCTGCAATTGGAGCTGAGTGGAGCTCTCTGTGTGCCTGGAGGGTGTGTGTGTGTGTGTGCGTGTGTGTACCCTGTTGCAGTGGAGCTCTCTGTGTGCCTGGAGGCTGTGTGTGTGTGTGTGTGTGTGTGTGTGCGTGTGTGTACCCTGTTGCAGTGGAGCTCTCTGTGTGCCTGGAGGGTGTGTGTGTGTGTGTGTGTGTGTAGCCTGTGGCAGTAGAGCTCTCTGTGTGCCTGGAGGGTGTGTGTGTGTGTGTGTGTGTACCCTGTTGCAGTGGAGCTCTCTGTGTGCCTGGAGGGTGTGTGTGAGCTGCCTGTCCTCCTTGAGCATCTCCTGCTCCTCTCGCTGGAGCGCGTGGGTGGTACGCAGCTCCTGGATCAGCTCCACACGCTTCTCCTTCCCCTCAAACATCTGTTGCACACACACACATACACACACACACACACACACACACCAGACACACACGTACAAGGACACTCACGTGTACACATACACACACCACACACATACACACACAAAGTTAAGCATTAATGCATTAAAGCACACACACACATGCACCCAGGCACACACACACACACACCAGACACGTACAAGCACATAAACACACACACACACACACACACAAAGGCAAGCATTAATGCATACAGAAAAGCACACACACGCATGCACCCAGGCACGCGCACACACACACACACACACACACACACACACACACACACACACACACACCAGACACACACGTACAAGCACATAAACACACACACACACACACACACAAAGGCAAGCATTAATGCATGCACAAACGCATACACATACAAGCACACGCATGCACGCACACACACACACACACACACAAAACACCAAGGCAAACATACACGTGATTTTACACATACACATGTGTACACACCCCCCCCACACCCCCCCTCCACCCACACAGATAATATGTGAGATACACATCGTTGCTTAAAGATGTGCCTCCAATGACAATGTGCAAACAATGATGTGCTTACAGTAAGTGTCAGTACATAAATAGCCTGCAGAACACGAAAGCCAACGAAAGTGACACCTGAGCTACTGCATGTGTCTGCACAGAGCATGTCAGCTGACAGGCATGTCTGTGCGTGCTCTGTGCTGTGACAGGCAGGGGTGGCGCCTGAAAGGGCAGCCTGTCCCTGTGAGGGGTGGGCTCACACCTGGTTCTGAATGGAACGGCCTCGAAGCAGCTTCTGCAGGAAGATGACTGCCAACTCAATCTCCTCATCTCCCTACAGGAAGTACAGATATACATGTGTAGACAGACAGACAGACAGACAGACATGACACACATGCCCAGACTTGCATAAGTCCCTTCAACACGTAGGTATAACAACGTTGTCAAAAAGTTGTTAGCATTGCTACTCACAATGTGGTCACTGTGGTTAACTTGCGTTTGATTCCATTAAAAGGCCTTTTGCTGGCTGAGAGCAAATGCTAAATACTTAACCCGCCGTTTGTAATTAAACTTTAAATCTCAAAAGGGATTGCATTACCACAAATTAAATGTATGTAAAAAAACAGCAACATGATGCCCATGTCAACTTTTGAAAAATGTTAAAAGGCTTGTCTTAACTGTTTTGGGGACACTGTCTGTGATCTGCCATCAAACAGAATATCCAGGTAACAGTATGTTTTGTAAAGAAGAGAGAGAGCAATAAAGTGCAATTGTGCCAATGAGGGGTGAAATTGAAACCTGAAAACAAGACTCTGAGCAGCTGTTGTGTGAGGATGATTTCACACCATCTCGAGTAGGATTCCCTCATTTGATCTACCTGGTTATATATAGTTCTTTGCCAGTTTTGCAATAAGTGAAAGTGATTGCCAGTTGTCATTGTGATAACATGTCACAGCGCATCACATACGTAGGGCAGCCATGACAACAGTGCCCGGGCAAGGCAAGGCAAGGCAAGTTTATTTGTATAGCGCATTGCATACACAACGGCAATTCAATGTGCTTCACAAAAATAAAAGCAAAGGACAATATATAAAGGCATAAAAGATAAAGTAATTGTAGAAGCATAAAAGGTAAAACAAGTGTAAAAGCATACAAGTAAAATCAATATGTGGTAGAAGCATAAAAGGTAAAACAAGTGTAAAAGCAAACAAGTAAAATCAATATGTGGTACTACTGGCAGTTGCTGGATTCGAACACTCCTTTAAAAGCCTGCACAAACACAGCCAGGATGGAGGGATTGTGGAGGATAATTATGTCCCATCCTGGATGTGCCCTGCTTATCACAACATCGGCTTGCTCTCTTCACACAAGGCTTTCTCAGTCGAGACTGTTCTCTTTCAAGGTTTCCCAAGGTAACAACACGGTACATCAAGGTACATCGGACAACAGGATTTTAGCCACAATTTCCTAATCACAGTCATGTTGGGAATTACACAGAAAATCTGTGAGTTGGCAGTTAATAAGCAACAACAGGTCATTAGGTGTGAATCGTCCTATGACATGATTATAGGCAATCTCGCCAGAAACCTCATTATCGTAGCTAAATCTCAATGTAATGCAATAGGCTCTGATGTACTGTTACATCACATTTAGCTGACACTCTTATCGAGACTTTGAATTAGGTACAGGGACAGTCCCCCTCGAGCAACGTGGGGTTAGATGCCTTGCTTAAGAGCACTTCAGCCATAGATCAGGGCACAGGAGACGGTTGGTTATTCACTACCCAACTCACATTTTTTTCCCACAGACAGAGAAATTAAACCTGCATCCTTTCAATCCAATCTGTAGTCTCCTACATTTGCTAAAAGTTTTTTTTTGGATAAAAGCATCTGCTAAGTGTAATATAACATAACGTAAAGAACTAGGAAAGCACTCAGAGAGCGCAGACCTCCGCCAGGGCAGCTCAGATCACCACTAAAATCTAATCACTTTAAAGTTAGCCCATTTTTGACCAACCCTGAAAATTTCATAAAAGTCCATCCATAACTTTTTGAGTTGTGTTGCTAACTAGCAAACTAACTAACAAACAAACACCGATGATTACCTAACCTCCGCTGGCGGAGGTAATAAGGATGTTATCGTGACCATTAGGCCACAGTTGCCCCCTGCAATGACCCCTCTGCTGATTGGCTGGAGCAGTACCTTAGGCGGAGCCTCGACCACTGGGCTGGGAGATCGGGGCTCTGGCTTCTCCATTTTATAGAGGAAACGCAGAGGCTTCTTCTCCTCTACGCGCTCCTTCTCTGCTTTCAGAGCCTGAGTGGAGAAGAGAGGAAGGAGAGATAGAGGGAGAGAGAGACAAACAGAGACAGAGAGAAAGAGAGAGAGAGACAGAGAGAGACAGAGAGAGAGAACTGACATTTAAAATCCCTTTATTGAACCATCACTGATAGTTCAAGCATCCACCTTGTACACCACGACAAAAAACTAGTGAGACTCCACCAGATTTACAAAGCAGTCAAAGAGAGCCAGAGGAAAATAGGCAGAGAGAGAGAGAGAGAGAGAGAGAGAGAGAGAGAGAGAGAGAGGGAGAGAGAGAGAGAGAGAAAGAGAGAGAGAAGGCAAAAGAAATGGGCACACAATCATAATGAAAGCAGTTAAGGTTAAGAGTGGGAGAGCTTGATTCTTTCTTTCTTTCTTTCTTTCTTTCTTTCTTTCTGGCCACTGTTCTTGCAGTTACTTCCTGTGGTTCATGACGTCCACTGAAAAGGACCATGTTCTTTTTGTCTGCAATTTTCTTTCTCTCACACACCATGATCTCATTTCTGCTATGCTAGATGAATCCCCCCTCCCACACACACAGCCACAAAGCCTCAAGACATCCTCCTACATGCCCCCCAGAGAAACACCTCCTCATTAGCGGCAGGTACAGTATGTGGCCGCACTTTTCTGAGGTGAGCGTTGGTCTACTTTCCCCTTAGCTACAGACAGCGTTCACACCTCCCACACTCCCACTGCAGCTGTTGCCACTGCCGCACTCTCTCACAATGACAGTCTTCACAGCAGAGGCCCAGATGGAGGCAGAGTACCGGCCTAAGAGCTGAAAGTGGCTGCTATGGTGCTTACCTGTGCTCGACGCCACAGCCTCAGGGTTTAGTGCAGCTGAACAGTTCAGCTATTTTAAGTTTATGGCCCAGTGAGTCATCTCAATTAAACTAGTTCTGTCAGTGTCTTTCTGTCTGTCTAAATGGACTTGTCCTCTTTCTCTTGACTCAGCTGTCTGTCTGTCTGTCTGTCTAAATCTGTCTCTCCCTCTCCACACGTATGATGCATACTCCAACTACCTCTTTACAGGCTCCATGCTCTTTGCTTTTTAACATGATCAATGTAGCACACTGAAATGCCACTGTGTTCAAAATGGCCTATATAAATAAAGTTACCTTGCCCTGACTTGCGTGTGCAGATAAAGCATGTCTAGATTAGACCAATGGGGGCATTAGGACACCTCAGGTGAGGCGTGCCTGGATTAGGCCAATGGGGGCAGGTGAGGCGTGCCTGGATTAGGCCAATGGGAGCAGGTGAGGCGTGCCTGGATTAGGCCAATGGGAGCAGGTGAGGCGTGCCTGCATTAGGCCAATGGGAGCAGGTGAGGCGTGCCTGGATTAGTCTGAGGGACATTGGCGTACCTCAGGTGAGGCGTGCCTGGATTAGTCTGAGGGACATTGGCGTACCTCAGGTGAGGCGTGCCTGGATTTGACTGAGGGGCATTGGTGTACCTCAGGTGAGCCCTGTCTGGATTAGCCTGAGGAGCAGTGGCCTACCTCAGGTGAGGCGTGCCTGGATTAGACCAATGGGGGTATTGGCGTACCTCAGGTGAAGCGTGCCTGGATTAGCCTGGGGGTCAGTGGTGTACCTCAGGTGAGGCGTGTCTGGATTAGCATGAGGGGCATTGGCATACCTCATAGGTCTTCATCAGTTCCATCTCCCGTCGGTCGGCACGCCTGATGAAGCCCTTGGACACCTTGCGTTTGGGGGCCTTGATACAAGGCTCCAGCACAGAGGATGGCAGGTTGGCCTCCAGCTGTACCAGGCCTGAAAGAAGCAGACCGACAGAAAGACAGTGAGATACAGACAGATACAAATAAGTCTGACAAGCTTGGTGAGCTTTTTGGGTCATGCCTTTAAAGTATTCACACATAGTGACTGCTGGGTCACTAATCAAATGATCATGGATTGTTCTTGCACCCGACCATGAATGGGCTAGTACCCATGAAGACCCAGTTCCGAATCCAGCCTCGATCATTTTCCTACCCCAACTCTTTCTCCAACTCATGTCCTGTCCAATCTTCACTGACCTATCAAATAAAACTATAAAAATGCCAAACGGAATACTTCAAAAAAATTTCAGACAGGCTCAACTTTTTCCAAGTGCTTTCTGAACTGTGCAAGCACCAGATCTAGGCAAAGCAAAGCTCACTACACATGCCTTTGTTTCATCCCTAGACTACTGCAATGCCCTGTATGCGGGCATTAGCTGTTCCTGCCTATTCCGACTCCAACTAGTCCAGAATACTGCAGCCCGCCTTCTATCCAGAACGCAAAGGCGGGAGCATATTACACCTGTCCTTGCATCCCTTCACTGGCTCCCCGTCCGTTATAGGATACTTAGATAGTTATACTTAGAAATTGTTTTACTACTTTTTAAATCTTAACATGGTCTCACACCCTATTCTTTTAGGTCTTCTAAAAGTTCATG
This sequence comes from Coilia nasus, assembly GCA_027475355.1. Taxonomy (NCBI): domain Eukaryota; kingdom Metazoa; phylum Chordata; class Actinopteri; order Clupeiformes; family Engraulidae; genus Coilia; species Coilia nasus. Next base: position 24,997,951 of record CM050213.1, on the reverse strand, counting down.
CACCCTCTAGACCTCTTAGGTCAGTTGCTCAGCTCTGTCTAATCGTTCCTCCCTCTAGGCTAAATAGCAGGGGTGACCTGGCCTTTGCAGTGATTGCTCCTAAACTCTGGGACGAGTTGCCACGAGTTGCCACTGCACATACAGTACGCCTGGCTCCTTCCATGCCTGCTTTTAAATCTCACCTTAAAACCCATCTTTATGCCCTGGCATTCAATACAATGTAGATGTCTTAGCTGTAATTATTGCCATGCTTACTTCACATTGTCCTTCTGTTCGTCTTTGCTACCTAGTCGTTTTACCCTGCTTGTCCAGCACTTTGGTCAGCTGTTGCTGTTGTTTTTAAAGTGCTTTATAAATAAACGTGACTTGACTTCAATAACACTCTTCCTACAGTAAGCTCCAAGGGCTTCATAGCAACTGCTGTGAAACTGAATGGAGATAAGCATAGACGATATTCGCATCCCGATTCCACCTACATTCCACAAATACACATGAATGCACACACAAGCACAAAGAGAGAGAAAAAGAGAAAAAGAGAGAGAGAGGAGTGACGAGACCTTCGTAAGTGTCCAGGAGTCGGCTCCTGACCACGTGGCGCTGTGAGTCCCGGTCGGGGAAGACTCCCACGCGGGACAGCGGGGCGTAGGTGGGCGAGCCGTAGTCGCAGTAGTCCTTCACGATGTCACGCCTCTCCAGCTTCCCCTCTGTGTTCCTGCGCTTCTCCACCAGCTTGCGCAGGGCTGACAGAAGGAGAGCAGGAGGGGAGAGAGTGTGTATGTAAAGTGTGTGCATGTATCGTACACTGACATACAATCTAGTGGGTACATATGTTGAGATGATTGTGTTCAGGCTGTGTGTGTGTGTGTGTGTGTGTGTGTGTGTGTGTGTGTGTGTGTGTGTGTGTGTGTGTGTGTGTATGTGTGTGAGTATAAGGGTACTGTGTCTATGCTTGGTTGTATGTCAGTGTGTGCTTGGTTGTATGTATGAGGAGCCGTTCAAGACATTATTCATTCTGCCCCTCTCACATACATATATTCTCACTCTCACATACATACATAGTTTGCACTCATATACATACATTTTTAACACTGACATACATACATTCTCCTCTCACATACATACATTCTCCTTTCACATATGTTCATTTTTTACACTCACATACATACATGCTCTTCACACACACATACATTCTCATTTCACACACATGCATATTTTGCATTCACATACATACATTCTCCTTTTACATACATACATTCTCCTCTCACATACATACATTCTCCTCTCACATACATACATTCTCCTCTCACATACATACATTCTCCTCTCACATACATACATTCTCCTCGCACATACATACATTCTCCTCTCACATACATACATTCTCCTCTCACATACATACATTCTCCTCGCACATACATACATTCTCCTCGCACATGCATACATTCTCCTCTCATATACATACATTCTCCTCTCAGATACATACATTCTTCTCTCACACTTACCACCACCCTCCCCCTAACACCACCCTCCCCCCTCCCCCTACCACCAACCATGAATCGTATTTGAGGAGAATGTATGCATGTGCGAGGAGAATGTATGCATGTGCGAGGAGAATGTATGTATGTGAGAGGAGAATGTATGTATGTGAGAGGAGAATGTATGCATGTGTGAAGGCCAGAATGAATAATGTCTTGAACGGCCCCTCATATGTATGTGTGTGTGTGTACGTGTACATGTGTGTGTGTATATATTTGTGCATGTGTGTATGTGCATGTGCGTGTGCTCTTACAGATGATGTAGGTTGAGGTTAGCCGCATTAATGCACTGCTGCTGGCTGTTGTGTGTTTTTGTGTGTGTGTGTGTGTGTGTGTGTGTGTGTGTGTGTGTGTGTGTGTGTGTGTGTGTATGTGTGTGTGTGTGTGTGTGTGTATGTGTGTGTGTGTGTGTGTGTGTGTGTGTGTGTGTGTGTGTGTGTATGTGTGTGTATGTGTGTGTTCTTGTATCTGTACGTGTGTGTGTGTGTGTTCTCACAGATGACATAGTTCCTGCGTATGCGGTTGAGGGTGGCCTCCTTGGAGAGCTGCTGCTGGCTGAAGCGCTTGTCCAGACGCCTGGCCGTCGCCTCCTGCTGCTGCTCCTCCCTCTGCCTCAGCAGCTCCACCAGCAGCGCCAGACGAGCCTCCTGCAGCCTGCACACACACACACACACACACACATGGGTGCACGCACACATACATACGAGAGCACACACACTCACACACACACACAATCACACGAGAGCATGCACACACAAAAGCACACACGCACACACAAACACGGATGCATGCACAGGCACACACACACACACAGGTAACAGATACCACAATCACACACACACACACAGTCCACAACCACACATACAGACATATGCTAATAATGTAACAAACACTAATAAAACACAAAAACACACACATATTGTACATACTTTACTTAATTTAGTTTAACATTTCAAGTAACTTTTGTACCAGGAATCACATTTTCTGAGTAGTCCAATTAATGTTAGCCATTTATAATTCAATTATAATTATAGAAAATCTCTTGTCCATAATCCATAATACACCCACACACACACACACTTCACTTCACACGCAATTCTTCTCCATTGTGACTCCTCTTCACTTGTGCTGTGCTTCACACCTCCCTCTGCCCCTCCCTCCATCCCTCCCTCCATCACTCACTTCTCGATCTCGCTCTCTCTGAAGGCCCACTCCTCCCTCTCCATCTCCTCCATCATCCTCCTCCTCTTGTCCAGCTGGCTGGAGTCGTTCAGGGGCGGCAGCTTGGCCTCCCAGGCGCGTTTCGCCCGCGCCCGCTCAATCATCTCCACCTCCGCCAGCCCCGCCGGCAGACCGTGACCTGGAGCGGTGAACAGAGACAAGCAAGAGGAGGAGGAGGAGGAGGAGGATGAGGAAGAGGAGGAGGAGGAGGAGGACAAGGAGGAGGAGAGGGTCAGCTCATGAGAATAAGATGACGGTTATAGATGATGTGTATATAAAATCTCATTCATTCTTTTTACACATGTATATAGTGCCCTAAGAAATGTGTGTGTTCCACCCCACCCCCCATTCCATTCTTTTATCTTTCCATTATTTTATTGTTTTATTGTTATTTTTATATGTTCATTCGTGTCTGCACTGGAGAAGGAGTTGCTTTTAATGTCATTCTACATGTGTATAGTGACAATAAAAGGCATCCTATTCTATTCAATTTATAAGTCAAGAGTGTAATGAGAAGGCAATGCATGCTGCACTTTTTTTACTGCACTTGCATTATTGAGCTTTTGTGCAGGCTTGACTCCTGACACATCGTGTCAAAGACTGTCACAATGCTGTCAATGGCGTTTTGAGTGCTGAGATTTTTTTTTGTGCATAGGAGAGTGCGTGCGTGTGTGTGTGTGTGTGTACTGTATGTGTGTGTGTGTGTGTGTTTGTTTGACTAAGCCTGTGAGGCCAGCTGGTGAAGAAAATCCATGTGTTCCTTGTTATAACTTAAAAATAATAGGCTACTCAGATCAGCGAAACCAGGTACAATATATACTGTATATTCATACGTAAATTAGGAAAAGAAGTCCTAATCTGTGCTGTTTCATCCAGAAAAAAATAAGATAAATAAATATGACACAGGCCATCAAAGTCAGCAACGGAACAAGGGGAAAGTTCAAACAAGGAGTAAAAGCTGCTGACGGCCAGTCTCGTCCTGGCTCTTACCCCAGGTGAGTGTGGCCAGAGACAGCAGTTCAGGTGGGGCCGTGCCAGGCCTGAGCATGTACTCAGGGGTGTAGGGGTCCGTCTGCGTCTCGCTGTCCCGGTAGTCCGTCTGCACCCCCACCGTACGCTGGAACAGGGTTTCGGCACGCTCAGCCTGCCCGTCCCCCGGGGGGAATGGAGTGGAGCTGACAGAGGTAAAGAAAGGAGGATGAGAAGAGAGGGGAGGACAAATAGCAAGAAGAGAGAAGATGCCAAAGAGAATTCATTACAAGCACTCAAAAAATAAAGTAGGATAGTGGTCAGCAGTGATATCAGTTAACAAAAACAATTCTCCACTTATTTATTCCTCATGGCTTTGCGGAATTTGTGAATCAAAATGTTTCTGCAGTGTAAACTTTAGGGTCTCCATGGCAGAAGAACAGCAACACCAAAAATAAGCGATTACTGTAGAAAATGTTGTCAGTTGTATATGTTTGAAGTTATACGAGACAAACAGGCATCTTAGAAGAACTTTCTAGGTCTTAACCACTCACAACTAGTAAATGTGGTGCGGGAGAACTCACACGGGTACGGCGAAGACCACATCAGCAGGAATTTGCTGGGTGAACGGTATTAAAGGACTAGATAAAGGAGAGCGGAGGAGAAGAGGAGAGAAGAAAGAAAGCAGAAGAAAGGGCAAGAGAGGACAAAGAAGTGAGTGATGACAAACAAACGAATACTCAAAATACACAACAGTCAGATTTTACCACTAATAACATCAACCTGAGACAAGACATTTCTCTTGACCAAACAGGCATCTCAGTCATGTTTGAAATCATAAGCTTAGATAAGCATTTAATCTGATAACTTCATTTTGCCGCATTTTAAAATGGAATAATAAAACTTTAAACCATCAGAAGTTTAATGCAATTTCAACATCTTATATCACCTGTCCTGGTCATGTGTAAGTGAGCCTGCATTTGCTTGTGGTTAGGAGGGCATTGCTGTGTTTTGAGGGATGTTCAAGATTTTCAAAGAACAGAACTTTCCCAACTTCGCTGTTGTTTTATAAGCTGTGAATCAACCTACAGTGCATTCTTGTATGCCTGTGAGTGTTTGCGCCTACAAACAGTGTTTCCTACCGCTTAAAGAACTTCCAGCGGTCAACACCAGACACACTGCAAGCCTGCTGCTCTGTCCCTTGGGTCTGGATCCCTGGAAGGACACTATTGTGACAGGGCACACACACGCACACACACACATTCAAAATACATAATTCACAACAAGCATTTCAAATCTTATCATATGTCATGTCATATGTCATGTTCTCCTACATGTTACATGTAAAGCATTGTGAGTTGTCTTTAAGTGTAAAGGATGTTGTACATTGCAATACTGTCTCCCTAGGTCTGTTATCATAGGCCTATGGTTTTGTGTTCTGTGGTCCATGACTGCTCTTGCATTTAAAAAAATGTAATGGCCTTGTTGTCTCTGCTCCATAACAGCTACCTTATACAACACTATTGTAGGAAATTTACTTTAAAAAAACAAGGATCGACTGCCTTGAAAAAATGGACTATAGTGGGCTTGGAATTAAAAGTTGAGCTGACAAGTGACATTGCACTAAGTAAGCTGAACATTCTATTCTATGTCCATGTTAATCTGCTTTTCAAGCTGCTTTTAGTTGCTTGGCTTTTTTTTGTAAGCAAGCCCTAAGCTACTAATTACACTTTACAAGGGGTTGGATATTGACAAGAAAGACATACCCAGCTAGCTGCTGTAGCACCTGTCTGCGCTGGTTGGCATGGCCGCGCCACCTGCGATCGATGAACTCTGGCACAGGGTCCGTGTGCTCCAAGCGGAGGGTGTAACGCGGGTGGTGCGGCAGGTGGCTGAACATGGACCTGAAGTCCGGGACCTTCCGCTAAGAGTGTGGGTTGGTGAAGGGGTGAGTTGAACCCTTTCAGAGACATGCTATGAAACTGTTCTAATATTTCATTGATGAGCATTATAATACCTATTATTATTTTTATTAAGTATGGTTGTTCTGCAAGCACACTAATTGGTCTTCTTAAGATGTGTGTAATCAACTTATTAAGTGTGCTTGCTCTGTGAGCAAGACCCCTTGTTGTTTGTTCGATATTGTCGTTTTTTTTTCGGTGATGCTGTCTCAGATTGAAATGAATGGTAGAACATATTTAAAAACATAGATTGGGCAGCAACCCATGCATAGCGACACACAAAGCCTTCTTCAGGGTGTACTGCTTAAGCAAACAATTCCCTCTTTAAGGGTTACCAATGACAGACACCTCACTGGAGGAAAAATTGCCAAATAAACAATGAAAAATCTCATTGGGTTAGAAATACAAGAATCAAAAGAACACCATTTTACACAAAAGAACAATTACAGAAATGGACTAAAGTCAATTCATTTAGTCCTGGGTGTGTCATGGTCCGCAGTTTGTACATATAAAAAGTCTCCCTTTGTAGTAATCGTTTTAGTCTATCACCACCCTTTAGTTTCTACTTTTAACCATTAAACCATCTGGGTTACTGCTGTGTCCTATAAAAATGTCAAAATTTGCCTTTTTGATGGCATTCTTGTGTTTTGAGATTCTGTCTTTTAGATGCCTCTTTGTTCGGCCTATATAGAAACAACCACATGTACAAGATAAACAGTATACTACAAAAGTGGTATTGCAATAAAAAATGCTTGTATGTTGTACGTCTTGTTAGATTTAAAATCAAGAATGTTTTGGCACTCTGATGTTAGAACAATGATTGCAAAAACCACATCTGTATGTATCAAATATCTGTCTGTGGAGAAAAGTAGTCTTCTTACTCACTTTTAGACAGGGCTTTGAAACCGGTTCAAGGAACGAAAACGAAAACCGGAAACTTTTAGCATTTTGCTTGGAACAGAAACAAAACCAGAAACTTTATAATTTTTTTTGTTCCGGAACAGAAACGCTTATTTAAAAATAATGGTAAACGGTTAATACCGGTTTATTTCGTTCTTTTAAAATTCTGTATAGTCTAGAATCAAAGTCATTCATTCAAAGTCAAAGTTTTTCATTGCCATATAGTCTACAATAAATGTGAATGGCATTTTTGTTAACAATACCTGGCGGATATGGTAAGGTAGGCCTAATTGCAATATTTTGTTTATATAGACTAAGCCAAGTTAATCTGGTATGGACCATGCTTTGATAATTTTTGCAAAATGTTTGAATACAATAAATAGCACAATTCTTGAAGAAACAATTCTTGTCTGGTTCTATGAAAGTTGTATTATAAATGATCTATATATGTAAGTCACAATATAGCTATAAACTAGCAGTAAACATAACAGTAAACTAGTAGTAGAATATATGCCTATTGTTGTTAAACAGCTGACAAGGAACGTAATTAACCGTTCCGGGAACGATATTTTTTTGTTCTAACCGGTTCGGGAACGTCAGTTTTATGGTGGAACCCAAAACCAGAAGAATTAAAATTCTGTTTCTGCTCGGAACGAACCAATTGGCAAAAAATTCTGGTTCAAAGCCCTGCTTTTAGGCGGCTTGGTACAAGTTTGTCTCGAAGGGTGAGGGCCCTCCTTGAAGTAATTTTTGGGGACACCGTAAACACTTCTCTAAACATAGGGTCACTTTTCAACCGATTACAATTTGGCAATATTGTCCTTTTTATGGGTTTGGCTAAACTGCTGTATCTTGTAACAAAATAAACTGGCTCTTGACTAGGTGACTCTTTCTTCCTTTTTTGTGATAAATCTGATTTGTTAACAGTCTGTACTACGTCTGTTTTATAGTCCCTCTGTGTAAAACGATTTGACATGATTTTGGCCTGCTTTTCATACTCTTGACTTGAATCACAAATACGTCTTAGACGTTGGAATTGTCCAAGACCTAAATTGTTTGTTAGCCAAATGGGATGGAAACTATCCACTCTTAACATTGTGTTTTTATCTGTTGCCTCTCATAACACTGTGGTATGGAGCTGGCCATCCTGACCTTTAGAGATGGTTAGGCCTAGGAGGATAATTATAGTTTTAGAATATTCCAGACAATGTATTTTTCTTTGTCCATCACCATAACTGCTGACCCTATTCTTAGAGAAGTGACTTATATTTATATTCTGTTACCTCAGCCGCTTACTCTCAAACTGTTAAATCACTCTATGTTCAGGCAGAAAAGCCAGAGCTTTTTTATATCGATCGCAAAAAGCAAAGAGTGTAGGGTCATACAAAACTGGATGCCCAGCAATGGCTGTGATCAGCTTCTCTTTTATTTTGATAGGAACTAAAAACAGTAGGATCCAAAATGTCAACGTTTGTTTCCATAACATTCACGCAAGTGAAGAATGCCTGCATTCCAATTGGTCACCACTGTTCTACAGCCGAAACACATCATAGCTCATTTGCATCAAGTTAAACTTTTTTTAGTCGCTCTAGTCGCTAAAGTTATGTTGCTCATCGCTTTTGTAGCTTAAGTAGCTTTTGTCCCTTGTCTCTATTCAAAGTGAATTACTCACGGTGATTTTACGGCTTTACACAGTCAGGCCAATGATCATAATATATGCTCCAGTTGAAAACATGTTAAAAAGAAGAGGAGAGATTTCAGAGCATAAAGACATTCCAACCAGACGGAGAGAGCAATTGTTTTTGTATGTCACATTAAAGACTTAAAAGAAGACTAGAGATTTCAGGGCATGATGTTAAACAAATCCTGTCAACCCAAACAGAAAATATTAACACACAACTTGCTGTGAGTATTTATGCCCATGTCTCTGACAGATGGGAATGCAGTGTAGCTCTTTTTTATGCATTGTTATGCAACTTGATGCATTTTCTATGCATTTCTACAACCTTATTATTGTTAATGATGTCTACGTACAGCACTTTGAATTGTCTTTGTGAACATAAAATAGGCTATATAAATAAAGCTTGCCTATAAATAAAGCATGTCTATCATAAATTCACCAAGTTGTCTGAAGAGTGGCACACTGTTCCAGTATGAGGGGAAGTTGAGGCTATTGGAGATCACCCAGGTGCCCAAGGCCCACATGGAGGAGCTCAAGTCCGTCTCCAAGTCAAGATTTTCAACACCAACAACCTGTGGATCTCTCTGGCCCCCATCAAGGGGTTGCGGGAGCAGAACGCCATCGACATGGAGATCATCATCAACCCCAAGGTGAGGAATGAGTGTACCCATTAACACCACATCACGTAAAGTGTCCCACTCCGCTATAATAATAACTTCTGCTAACAACGTGTCTACAGCATACTTCATTTAGGCGTGTGCTGCTTTTAGGGCCTTTGTCTGCTCTGTCTGTTGTGCATCCGTGAGCTGTGCTCTAAATTGCTGGGGTGGGGGTGTGGGATGGGTTGAATTAATAATTATCCAAAACTGAACAAACTGGTGTATCTGGCCACCCACACACCTTGTCTCTGCATGAGTGTGAGAATACATTTCTTCCTAATAACCTTGACGTCTTTGTGGACATGTGGTAGCAAAACCTGAATTTCTGCCCATCATCTGGCTTACTATTTTGGTCTTCACGTGAAGTGTAATTACTGTGGGTGCAGTTTCATACCCCAGTCTTGAGCATCCAGGTTGGAAAAAGTGTCTTCTGGTCAAATTTAACATGTAAACACGAAGACTAGGGAAGGCCTGCACACCTTGGAGAGAGTTGCACTTTTGGTTTGTTTTATCCAAAGCGTAAGGAAACCCTGTGTTTCTCAAGCCTCACCTCAGTGCTTCTTCTCTTCCCCCTCTCCCTTCCTACCCCCCTTCCTCTATGTGTGTGTGTGGTGTGTGTCTGTCTTCTGCAAGTGAAAACGACCTCTGACCTCTGGTCATGTCCAACCTGTACAGCCTGGACCCTGGCTCACTTACCATGAGCCAAAAAAGCGAGTTCCCCACCACCCACCAAAGTCATCTTAATCATGTTAAAGACATTCCAAGTAGAGAGAAAGTGATTTTGTATTTCATGTTACAGACATTCCAGCCAAACAAAGCAAGACCGTAAAATGGGCCTATATTTGGCCTAAATGGCGTGTGTGTCGGTGGTCGGGACTGATTGAGTGACAGAGAAAAAAACTGTGAAAAACAGAGAGAGAGAGACATAAACAGAGAATACTGTGGCAGCTACACCTGGACCAACTGCCATTTTTTTTATTTTTAATTCGGAATGCTACGTCCAATTTTCAAACACTTGGTATCACTGGAATGCTTGGCTAAGTCCAAGTTCAAAGAACACTATGATGTCAATTTCCACACATATTTGCTCCAATGACCATGAACCTTGTCACATGCAAGCACACTTTTTGCATTTTCTGCATGAATGCAGTCTAGCTATATAGATACTATATTGCACCAATAAAATAATACAATACAATAATCATTATTGTTGTAATGTTATTATAATGAATTATAAGGCATTGGTAAATTGCACATACAACCAAAAGGGTTAATGAAAAAAAAAAAAGTATTACAATGTATTTTAATAGGTACTGGTATTTACTGGTAAATTGGTTCATTTAGTAATACTTGTAGATGTATGCGCAATGTAGTCTTAGGGCAACAATAATGACATACTGTAGCCTATGTGAAGGATTGTAGTTGACCATTGTTCAGCTTGTTTGTTTGTTTGTTTATCTGGACTTTGTTTGCGTGTCGGAGGCAAGTATAACAAAGCCTGTGAAGACCATCGATCTGTAGGCCCTTCCTACTGTCATGACACAGCCGTGAACTGACTAATGTTGAGCTACAAACATGAAACATGACTGTAAGTCCAAGACATTTCAATTAATTAAGTATTTGCAGTAGGATGGTCTGAAAGTTACAGCCATAACAATTTCAGTGCCTCCCTCACAGATCACAAACATGACTAATTCTGCCCGTTTAATTTGATGAAAGAATATATTGTTAGTGAAAATATTTGGATAATTAAGTACCAGTACTAATATAATAGCAGTGAGGTCACGTTGGTATGGAGATGCTCACAATCACAAAACTACACCACAATGTCGTTCCGGTTTTGTTAGTTGAATATCCATGTCCAGTGTTTCCCCTAGAAAATGTCTGAAGGTGCGGTGGCAAGACCTGTGCTCAGACATACGACGTACGACGTATCGACCCTAGTATGAGGATACAGGAGCATTATGAGAGGTTTTTTTTTTGACACAACACTCTAAAATGGTGACCCTTTGTAAGGGAATAAATGAATAAACCTAGTCTTGAAAGAAGAACCATAACCTTTAGAAAACAGCCAGGAAGACTAAATCCCCCCCCCCTTCACCAATGCCAGAGCGACCTCTTACCCCCACCCCCCTAAACATAAATCTCACAACACATGATTACTACAAGTACACATTTATTGGCAATCAGTGGCAAAGTTTGCAGGCTTGCTCAGAGCACTTCATTTTCCTGGGTTTTTAAAAAAAACAATTTTAAGGCTTGCTCATGGGGGAACTCGCTGACAGGAGGTCCGTGGCCCTGTGTTTGCTCTCCTCTCTGTCTACCCTCTCTTCACATTCTCTTTGTTCCAGCCTATTTTGCTCCCCTGCTTGATTACTGCTACTCTAATAAAACATTCATATTTTCAAAACATTTACGTGCACATTTTGAAATTAACGTGGTTTTGACCATTTCTGATCTGATATGGCATTTGGCAGATGAGCAAACACTGACGTTTGGGGAGAGGACTGTGTTTAATCATACATACTCGAATTAGGGATGGACATCACATATTCTCTATGTCCAAGTTTACTGTCATCACTGTAATGGAGCGTAAATAAATAGCCAACAATTCACCTGCAACAACATTTGAACAGCGCGCACCGGAGCTTTGTAAAATGACGGTGGCGGTTCATCTCAATTCCAGCTGTCGACTCGGTTAGACTCGGACAAGAAGGAGCTTGAACGTTTCGTAGTAAAACTGAGGTGGGCTAGTTAATACAAACGTCATGGCTTTGATAGTAAAACACGAGGAAGAGGGTCGAAGTTTCCACAGGCTATCAATATGAATAGCCAACTTTAGCCTAATATTAATTATTAAGCAATGCCCATCCTTAGCTCGAATGACTTTAATTTTGCACGAACGAATCTTCCCTGACGAGTTTCTTCATCTCTCTCCTTTCTTTTTTGGGCGAAATACTTAAGCAAGCTCATCGGCAATCGAAAGATATCGTTGACGTTAGATCTCTCTCTATCAGTCAGCTCAAATGAAAACTAGCGCTCTGGTGATTAGCTGTAAAAATCGTCCTTACATTTATAATCTATCTAAGAGAGCTATATGGATGTGGATATGCCTATGTAACGGAGGTTTACTAATGTTCTACGCCAAGCTCTGCTAGCTGGCATCTGTTACACCTATTTATCCCCTCAGTGTGTGAGCGCGTGATCTACCACTGAAGACCGGGAGGCCAAACGAGACGTCTTGTCTAACATAACCTAACCGTTGCCTACTAAGTTTTACATAAAGTTTTACATAAAGTAGCCTACTTATGTGACAAAGCGAAACATAATCACTGGAAATATAAGGTAACACAACATCTTCAACACTTACCTTTCCTAATTTGGCATCTTAAGTGACAGCTCTGTAGTAGCGATTTATTTTACCTCTATGCTCTATGCTGCTTTAGGCAGAACGTTGTCCAATCAGAGCTCACGGCGACCCGTGGAAACCAATCAAGTAACTGCTAAATCGGCCGGTGGAACTCCGTTTCGGCCCAAACACAAATATTGGGCAAGCAACGTAAAATTGGTAGTGGAATACAAAAAAAAAAGGTAGTGGGAATTCCTGAAGGTGCGGCGGTAAAAATTAAAGTGCGGCGGCCCGCCGCAGTCATTTGTACATAGCGGAAACACTGATGTCTGATGTCTATCCATTAATTATTATATAGCTCTTGAGCATGTTTTCTTTTCCTCGTAGGACTACCACATGATGTTCTTATTTTGTGTAACACATTTTGAGTAGTGTATGCTATGTTGCCTTTACCCTAAAATAATACACATTTTCTATTGTTAGTATGTCCTCTGCCTTACTGGCGTGGTGAATGCTAGAGAAAAACTTGACTCAAGGATCAAGAAAAGAAATACCAAAGCCTGGCTTACCACTCGCTCCACTGACGAGTGAGCTTTGAAGGCGACTCTAGCGTGATCCATCTCCCCAGATACCGTGTAAATGGGATCTACAGAAAGATTAGATCATGAGTCAGTATTATGGAAGCGCTACCTTAATTTAAAAACAGTAAGAGCCTGTTTGGTATTATCAGAGAACATGATATACCAGCAAGGCAACTTTGCACTCCTTTCAGTGGCTGTGGACAACGTTTGATACTGCGTTTGACTACTGTAGCTATTAACGTTAACTCACCATAAAGATAGTCATGCACCCGCTGTGGTCTGTATCCCTTCTTACTCTCATTTTTCTTGTAAAATGTCCGAGTCACAGAAACACTCATTTTGTCGCTTTAAAAATTAAACAGAAGTCTACTTATAACGCCAAAAAGATGTGTTTGCTGGGCTATTTGGCATGTAGTTTCTGAAGAACCATCTTTCTCCTTGATCTTCGTGGCCTCAGTTACCATGGAGATTGTAAACTGTCGTGCCAGGAAAAGACTGAGAACTCCGGTAGGTGGCAGTAAATCGCTGCAGTCTCAACCAGGTGACTGTAAAATACTGGTAGGCCTATCACAAAATCACCTCACATCTCCTGCAAAAGCAAAAACCTCACACAGCAGGACAGCGGCACATACGAAAACAACGTTTTAAAATGAGATGTCTATTGGAAGTAAAGTAAGTTGGATTTAAAATGAAACCTATTTTGAAAAATTATAGTAGGCCTAGTCTGAAATAGACTAGTCTGAGACAAGACAAGTTAACTTTTAGAGCTCAAAAGCCTAGGCTACTCTATTTTCGTCCTTAATATTATTTTATTTTGTTTTACGATATTTTAAAGGTCATTTGACCAAATATAACACATTTTGTAGATAAGATATTTTCCTTAGGGTACAAAGGCTTGTGTGTATAATCACCTGTGCCCAGAACTTATTTAAACAATTGTACCTAAGAACAAAGCTACATCATTAGTGGTAAACAGCCTAAAAATAGGATGTTTAGGTTAACTCTGGTGTAAAAGAGAGAAAAAGCTGTAATGTTGATGACGTGCTGCTGCCAGACCACCATTGAAGACTTGTAATATGAGTGGTTTCAATCATTGTGATTTAAATTCCTGTTTTTGTGTCTTAACAATTACAAAAAAATCATCATCATCATTAGCTTGTGTTTCAGTGTGTGAACATGTTAAAGCACAGTAGCTGAGCTGCTGTCTTGTCTTTAAATTGTTCATGGCTTTATATAATTTTGTTTATATAGTTTGTTTATTTATTGTTAAAGACACAACCGTGTTTTAAGTATTTCACCTTCTGTACAAATAAAACACTCTATTTGCTGTTATAGAAGGCAGTTCCTTTTCCCCATTTGCCTCCAAGAACTGATTGTGATTCAACCACTAGAAAAAAATACATTAGATGTCACCAAAGGGGGAAGGAGAAGTTTTGAGTGCAGGAAAATATGACAATAGTGTGTTTTTGTAAGCAAGTCGGTATGCATGAAAATCCATGAAAATAGTCAGTCTCATGAATGTTATACCATGCATACGAGCTTGTCACCTTCTTAAGCATACACACAGAGAGAAAGAGGGAGAGAGAGGGATAGGAACAAGGCCAGCACACACACACATTCACATTTTTGTGCGGACAGGCAGACGCTTCAGAGCTGGGGGTTCTTTATTGCGCATTCTTATTGTCAAGTTGTCTCACTGACAGATGCATGACAATGTTTTTGTTTTAGATACTAGAGTGACTACGTTCATCAATTGTGCATTCAGCACGTTTGGCTTTGAACATCCTTGATGCTATAGGGATATGACTATAGTGAACTTAGGGGGAACTTTTACAGTATCATTGCTTTTCTGTAATTTTTATTTGGGTATAATATATGTACCATGATGACTCTGGAGAAGGCAACCGGACGGCTTTTCCGGTTCTAGCATTAGAGTGTTAAGTGTTCTGTTATTTTACCATCAGTCATTTTCATTATTATAGTCAGTGCGACCCTGATCCAAGACCAAACGTCAAGATTTTGTTTCCTGAAAGTCATTTATTTTCTGTTCAGGCTAGAGACATATAGGCCTATTGCAACTGGGGTGAGCCCATATATTTTCCCAGAAAAAATCAACAATAAATATACATATGTATGTACACAAACAAACAAACAAATAAATAAATAGCAAGGAAGAGTACACAGAACAGCTTCTGTGTCTAATCAACCATGTTGTCATCATGGTTTTTACGTTAATAACCTTGATTAATTCTCTCTCTCTCTCTCTCTCTCTCTCTCTCTCTCTCTCTCTCTCTCTCTCTCTCTCTCTCTCTCTCTCTCTCTCTCTCTCTCTCTCTCTCTCTCTCTGTCCCTCTCTCTCTCTTAGATACATAGATAGTACAGTCAAAATTTGCAACAACAGCATGAATCCATGGCCACATCCTGTTTGAGTATGGTTGTTGATCATGTCATTGTCTTCATAGTTTATCTATCTTTCCCTTATCCCATACCTTTGTACTTGTCCCAACTCACCAATGTGACCTACCCGGTTAGTGATGCTGTAAGTTCTTAACAGAGTGAAGAAGTATGGCAGTGAAAGTCAGTACTCTTTTGTAGAGAACCCCACATGCTATGTAATATCAGTAACATGGGCTTTTCCATTATCCTTAGCACATATCTGCATTATAAGAAAATACTATGGTGCAATCATAGATCTTTTTTTTTTTTTACTTTTGAATGAATAACTAGCTTAGTTATGTTGATAACGTTCCTTTAGTGACACACACTTGTTTATGCAAGCTAGGCACCACACACACACACACACTCACACACACACACACACACACACACACACACACACACACACACACACACACACACACACACACACACACACATTTGCTGTGTCATCACAGAGGCAGGTGAAAAAAACTCTCTGTCCTAAATATACATCTTTCATGAATACTCCACCAAAGGAGGGATTCCCCCCAGTAGGATGGCAGCATTACCAATAGTGTGGAGTGCAGTGTAGAGGCACTGCTGAAATTATTGTCTCTAGTTTCCACTGGCCTGAGGTAGGCTGATCAAAGACCATGCTGCCCCCACAGCTCCCTCTTCACATAAGGTTTCGTTTTCTGTTCAACACCTTATCATCAGATGCAGGATCAAGAAGATTTAGGCTACATCAAGAGGAAAGGGATGTGAAGGCCAAGTTGGCTGTTAGCAGTGGTGTTAGCAGTTGGCACAAGAATGCCACACACAAAAAGTGCAAATTCTCAACTGTAAAATGGTCATATTTGTACTGTAATTTTGCTAACCTATAATTTTTATTACTTTATCATTTTATGAGGCATAGTCTGCTCCTTGTTTTCAGTTCATTTTTGGTGAGTACACAGTGAGAAAAAGTGCTGACTCATTATATTGTCTCGTCTAATAGGATTGTGGGCGTTTCAGTCTGCACCTAACCCTGCACCCACATTTTCCTTTTGCCGTTTACTGCTAATGGGTTGGAGGAGATAGAGTGAGAGTATGCAGCAAAGACAGATAGAGTTTTTTCAGAGTTTCCTGTTTCAGCCACAATAGGTCCATTCTCAGAAATGATGAAGCATTTAGAGCAATAAGAACCTTACACATCCCACTAACAATATCTGATAGTTACTGCATCTGTGAAAACCAGCTATTCTCATATATTTCTCACATCCGTGATCTAACACATGAGCTGCAAAAACAAACCTATCAAAAACAAATCTATCCACATAGATCTTCTCGTTCAACGTATATTTAGGTTAACAACAAAAGAAACAAAACTGTTTACAGGGGCTATGTCAATGAGCATTGTATTACAGTTTTTCTCAATTGGTTTGGTACATTTCTCACATCAGAATTGAAATTCTCAAAAGTTCTTGTTCAATTGTCATATCATCATGCCATTTGTGCAGATGAAAAAGGCAATTTCTCATTGCATTGAACAAATTGCAAATGCTTTTGTCCATCCATGCAAATAACTGTGTACAATTCTCAGTTTTTTCGTACATTATCAATTGCTTTTGTCATGCTAATCAAAATGCTTTGTTATGGGAATCTGTCAAATAGTCTCACTCCTCAAAACATTTAGGCTATAGTTCATCATATAAGTCTTAACATGCAAAATGATTTACCAAGCTATCATAACATGTAACGCACATTTCTATACATTTCCATAAGACATTTGTAAATATGATCTAAATTGGTAAATTGCTTGAATCTAGACTTTTTCTAATGAAGAGAGTTGAGAAACCAATGATCAACAGTTTTCTGAATGAGCTCAAGGGAGCATCTCATGAACAATCTACTGGAAAGTATATAACCAGAGCACAATACAAAGTTACAATGTCTGACAATGGAAGGACAAGAAAATGGACAACAACAGGGAGAAGGAGAGGAAGAGGGGTGAGGCTGCATGGTGGAGGATTTGGAAGAGGATGGATTAGGCACTCCAGAAGATGCTATCCACGCTGCCGGTGTCACGTGGGTGAAAATTCGTGGCCTGACAGACGAGAATGTGAAGAAGCTAAAGATCAGGATAAGGATTTTGAATTTAGGGAGATGTTCATATTTTTTTGTTTACTTACTGTATGACCTATGTTTATATTTTTGACCTATGTTTACTTACTGTATTTTACCTTTGTTCTGTCCAGTACTGTCTTTTTTTTCTTTACGCACTGCAATGTCAATGTCTGCCAATAAAGAAGTCATTCTGTAAATGTGATTCTTGTCTTTTACAATCAATCTCACACATATACATTATATGAGGTGAAATGTACAACACTTGTCATCACACCTAAACCACATTTTACATCAAAATGTCCCTTCGAAGTGCACTATTCAATTGCCAACATGACTAATGAATTTGACTGTCTTATCTGTACACAGTGACACAATGACTAAACATTCTGATGGCACTGACACGTATATTGACACAAAAACTTGCTTTTGAGGGATGAACCAAGCATTTTGAGCAAGAGACTGGCTTTTGCAGGTGATCCACGGTGTTTTGCTATTTGTCCAAACTGTTTTGAGAAATGCACTCGATCTTCTGCAAATTGCAAGAAAGATTCGAAAAATGTACCAAAGCGATAGAGAAAAACTGTAACCTGAGTAATGTTCAGACATTGCATTAAGCAAGCAGAACATACTTTGTAAAATAGCCATCCAAACTGTGAAACAAATGGCAGTCCCTTTGTGTGTGTGTGCAGGAAACAAGTGAGTTATTCCTTTTTTTCTCAGAATATTTTTTTCTACTCAGTGCTACTTTGACATTTGTGAACTGTATTTCTGCCTAAATAGCAGTATTGCAGAAGCACCTTAACTTAGGATAGACATAATTAATGTACCTACTAAGACACAAAAATAGGTACGGCACTACATATAAAGTAAATTGAACATTTTCAATAAAGGCTGCCAGTATTGGGGGCCAATGAGCTGGCTGTGTCCAGATGCTTCACTGTAAGGGGGTGCAAGTGTCACTGTGCTGCTGCAGCAACCTGACAATGCATAGTCTACCCTTTAACATGGGCAGTAACTGTGTAGCCAACAGCCAACACAGGCAACTGCTTGGGGCCCGTAGGCCAGTAAAGGGTCTTGAAGGGCTTTTTTTGCTTGGGCCCCAACAGAGTTAAAGGAGAACTTCGGTGTAAAATGAAAATTGGCATGTTAAAACATCATACCGAGTTGGTATGTGTACTGAGGAGCAAAATTGTTTTAGCCTGTTGCATTCAGAGTTTAACTATTTTTTAGCGTTTGTCCCAGAAGGCTAACAATGGAAGTGGTAGGTGCCCTCAGACGAAGCCATTAAAACAGCTCGAAGAAACTCCACACTCCATCAGTAGTACAACACAGGTCCTGACATTAAAAACGAGGCACTGAGAACTTTGTAAGTGTACGCAACATTTATTAATAAAATAGTTTTGACAGGCAGTACCTTGCTGTAGTTTCTCGTCGCCGCCATGATGAAAGTCCGCACAAGTCGATTGAGGAACACGAACCAGCAGGAAGAATAGGAGAAGAGGTAGTACAATCGACCTGTTTGGACTTTCATCATGGCGGCAACCAGAGAGAGAGACTATTTGATATTATGTGAAACAACACACATAAATATCCTCATACATAGTTGTTACAAAAAAAAAACAAGGATGACACAATAAAGCTTATTTCCATTGTGGTGCTTAGTGGTGGGTGGGAGTAGGAGGCGGAGCAAAAAGGGTTGCTAGGTGTTTGCACAGCATCTACAGTAGCACCCCGCATCTCTGCATGTAATTATCAGACAGCCTACACACTACTGAGTTTGTTTTGCAGTCAGGCCCAACCCACCTCTGGTAGCCGGCCTAAAGTGCATGGGAGGGCAGTATCACTGCTCTGCATAAACTGAATTGTGGTTGTACAGCATGGTCTTTCAATCTCTGGTCAGCCACCGCACACATACATTCTGTGTCAGAGTGAAACCAAACCACAGGTTGAGATTCTTCAGATAGACTCAGGGCCCACCATTATGTGTGAGCAGTGCATGAGTGCACTCATTCGGTGGTCTAACCAGCAGTCACTCAAGCCTCAGCTGTATGTCAGGGGATCACTTTAACTGCAGGGCACATTGTTTGGCCTTGTTTCATCTCCACAATAGGCAGTATCTGGAGATACTTCTTCAAGCACAAGCCTATGACATTAAAGTTCAGCCACCACAGACAGACAGACAGACAGACAGACAGACAGACAGACAGACAGACAGACCGACCGACCGACCGACCGACCGACCGACCGACCGACCGACCGACCGACAGACAGACAGACAGACAGACAGACAGACAGACCGACCGACCGACCGACCGACAGACAGACAGACAGACAGACAGACAGACAGACAGACAGACAGACAGACAGACAGACAGACAGACAGACAGATAGATAGATAGATGGATAGATAGATAGATAGATAGATAGATAGATATGTTGTATCCCCAGAGTAGAATAAAGCTCTCCTTGGAGTGTGTAATCCTTTATAAAGTAAAGAAAGTTAGAAAGGTAAAAAAAGAACAAACAGACAGACAGACAGACAGACAGACCCAAGGGTTCATCTGTGCACCAAATAAGAGACCGCAGCTGGCGGTCCTGGCCCTTCAGCTCCATATTCCTGCACGCCTTTTACTTCCTCTATCCAGAGTGGCCAGCTCATGCTCAAGTGCTTCAACAGCCTTGTGTGCATGTCACCAAAATCTATAAATAACCGGACACAAGAGGAAACACTAACAAGCTGGTTTGGGTACAGTTTTGTTTATTGTCTTGCTTGCAGAGGTGGACGAAGTACACAATTCCTTTACTTCAGCAGTATACTAGCAGTATAGATACTCCTAGTCAAACATTACTCCACTACAAGTTGCTATGCCAATTTTTTACTCAAGTATAAGTACAAAAGTACATGTTTTTTTAAGACTTAGTACTAAAAGTCTAAGTTTTTATTTTTGTTTGTTTTTTTTTTGTTTGTTTTTTTTGATAATGTGGGATCACAGACAGGTCATTAAAACTTGACCTGTCCTTAAGTTCTTTACACACAACATCACTTTTTTCATATTGCCATCACGATCACTGCCAAGTTCAAATTCAGTGCCTGAATGTAAAGACACTTCAAACTTCCATATAACCTATGACATTATTGAAAAATCACTTCATAGCCATGTTTCAATGTAACTTGTTCTGTAACTACATTCTTTTTACGCAGGAGTTGAGTGCATCCACCTCTCATCAATGTAATGAGTACTTCATGCCCACATACATTTTAAAATTTTGCTTTTGTATTCTCATATTACATTGTGTCTTTGTATATGAACATACAAAAATTATACTTGATTTGTTTTGTCATATTAGGTTGTTGACCGTATATAAAGACATAACGACTTTGGTCAATGTCACTGTTTTTGTATTGTGTTGTGGGGCTTTCAAGTCCTCTGGTTCTCAGTGACTATGGTAACAGAATTATAAATTGAGGGCAGGAACAAAGGATACAGATGCAGACAGTGTAGACTGTGTTTTTTTACAGAACTGCAAGAGGTGTTTATAAAGCTCCTGCGCACCAGTTAGACATCTGCACGACCCTGTGGTTTTGGTACAGAGCAGCATGTCAGCACATTATGGCGATTGCTTTGCAAGATAAACAGGTAATTGACCTACAGTGCGCCTACTCTCCCTCTTAACCGAGTCTTCCAAACACATGCTTAGGTACAAATGTGGTCACATATACGCAAGAACAGACACACACGCATGCAACTCTGACACACACACACACACACACACACACACACACACACACACACACACAAGCATAGGACTCATACTCACCCACTCAGCATAACTGAATTCACATTATTACTAAAAATGTTTGTAGGGTACACACTATCAGCTTTGAGCAGGATGTTACATTCAGTGCAGGGAGGAATTAGAAGTATGACTAGCAAACTGCTCACATGCAGTTACATTCTTCACTATGTGTCAGATTACCTCAGAAAATTGCTGGATAAGTTATATCACATACAAAATCAACAAACCGGTATTTTCATCAACAAACATCTATTTTTGGGACATATTAGAGTTTTTTTTCCAGTAGCCATTGCATTGACATGACAATACACTAATGTTGTCACACAAGTGCAAAAAACTCCTTAATTGTCTGTCATGTATTATCGTACTGTGTAATGCTACGGATGTGCTATTTGCTAGCGCTAATACAGTAGGAAAGTAAGTTTACTGAAGTGGGGGAGTGGGCCACAAATCATTAGGTCTTTGGTTTGCCTGTTTATTCGTGTAAACAGAATGGAAAATAGAACACTATAGTGGGCATAACATGTATACAGAGTGATTGGTATTACATGGTCGGAAAGACATTAGGCCCTACATGAATGCTATCTAACCACAACCCCAAATGGGTTTCTTCGGTAATCACACACAGACCGTTAACTAAGCCCCACTGCTGTTCAGCACATAAGACTAGTTAGTGTGGTCTCTTTTCCAGTCACGTAACACATTTAGATGAGTAATCTTAACGGCCACACAAACACAGTTGCAGATAAATCCTTAAAGGTCTCATTTCGTAAGAAACCGTTGGGTACATACTCTTTTTGAAATACAAAAGGTCACTCTGAGTTGCATATGCAGGCTGCACGTGGAAATGTTCTTCTACCCCGATTGCCTCCATTAGTAAATTAAAGAAAATAGGTGGAAAAATGAGCAAATAAGGAAAAGGCAAACAAAGTGATGTGAGTTTGTTAAATAGAAAAAAGCCATGCCACAGCTGTGATTACCCAAAGGAGTCTCGTTGCAGCACACATTCACTTAGGGAAATATAGGTAAGTATGTGTGTTTGTTTAGAAAGTGTAAATCTTCTTTAATAAAATCTCATGCTGTGACATTTCACATTCATATTTGCTGATCTATCGATTAGATGCAGTAGCAAACACAAGCCTATTAATATTAATAAGTCTTGTTGGTTCATTGACTAAATTACCTTCCTTGTTTTAATTACATAATTACGTTTATTTATTATATAAATAACATTGTCATTTACATTACATTAACAATGTCAGTAAACATAAAGTGCAGTTTTTTATTATTATTATTAATGGGTTACATTTTGGTATTAAACATGTGTCAGCACATTTAGTACACTTTGCTTACTGGTGACCTGATTTTGTGCTTCTTGTAGTCTCGCTATCATTCTTTATGAAACCATAGCTCATAGAATAAGCTCTTTAGACTGTAGAAGAGGACTGTAATCACTGAGGCTGCATACACACTCTCTGTTTCCACTGTTTCAGAACTGAAACAATTTCTGTCCACACACACACCGTTGTGATCTGTAAGATAAGTAACCTGGAATGGTCTGACCACAATACCTCCCTACCTGTCTTTTGTTTGTTTCTTACTTTTAATCTCTCTTGTAATTCTTGGCATTCTTAATGCTGCACAGGCAAGAAAAAATAATAACATAATGATTTGAATGATTATACTATTATACTATCAGTCACTCAGTCATACAGTTACCAAATCAGACCAACATCCAATCTGATATCAGGTAGTGAGTCCTTCTGACACGACACAAGCATTATTAAATGTGTTCCTTGGTGCAAAGGGTTTATGTTTTGCTGTTACACAACATGTAGAGATGCCACTTACCAACACTTGGCCAACTGGGTCACCCTGAGGAACATTGTGGGAAATATGATGTACAGGTTTTACAGTCAGCCAATCTAAACTCTCTCCTGCAGTCTGTAGGGGCATCAGGCAAATATTTACAGAGGCCTCTCCAACCAGCATTCATGCCTTTTATGTTATAAAAGTTTACAATAGGTACAATTATGCTATATATTATACTTTTGTTTTATTTTCTATGTTATACTGTTTTTTCCCATGGGGGTGGGGAAATTTGACTCCCACTGTGAACTTCAGCCCTTCACTCAGGACCACATGGTACCTGTTACACTTATGGTGAGACAGACCATAATGTCTGTGTGGTGACATTTATTACATCAGATGACTGCCTTGTCTTCTTTTGTCAAGCAGAGCCTTAAAAAGCCTAAAATAATGGTTGAGAAAAACACAAATCCATTCAGAAATGGAAACTGCTTGTCGACTGTGCCGTCAATATTTGTATATGTATTGATATTCATATATTGAAGACAAAGACAAGGAGAAGGCAGACAGAAAGAGAACTGTTGTCACATCTTTGTTTTATTTCTGGAGTTCTCAGGCACTCCTTTTTTCCTTTTTTTGTTCTGTTTTTTAACATTGTGGAGAATGACAGCCACGGTTAGGAAAGAGTCATGTGGCGTCAGTGGTTATGATGACGGGAAGTCAACATCTGTCACACCCTCTCTCTCTCTGTCTGTCTCCCTCTCTCTCTCTTTCCCCCGCCCCCTCTCTTTTAACAACAAGAAGAGTTAGACAGACTTTTTGACAGCCTATCTGAGAGCTTCCACTGAGGAAGTCAGAGGAAGCCGGGGGAGGCATTGAAGTCTTCAAGAAAGACAGCAGGGAGTTTGAAAGACAGTTTTGAGTGTACAGCAGATGGTACACCAGGATGAGAAACAAAATTACACAGTTACACATGTTGTGCTCTATGTTTGGATGTTATGTGTATGTGATTATAAGATGGATAGATGAAGCTGAAATATCCCTGTGAGGGGAAAAACTGTGGTAGTAACAGTAGTGTGGTAGTGAGACAGGGATAGTTAAACTGGTGGTTGACCGAACAAAATAACCACTTCTTTAGGTCTGTGGAGTAGAGGGTGGTATTGTTGCTTGTCTGTGAAGAGGGTGACTGAAACATTCACAGAAAAAGAGGAGAACACAAGGCAAAGCTAATTTATTATTCTAGTTCCGGAGGTCATGGGACGCTCTGGGATTTTGCCTATTCTCTATCTCCTGGTTGCCATCGCTGTTGTTGGATGTGATGGTGCCGCAGGTAAGACACTGGGATCTTTGTCAGTTAACATTTAGAACAAATATTTAGAGGTGTGTGTGTGTGTGTGTGTGTGTGTGTGTGTGTGTGTGTGTGTGTGTAATGTGTGGATAACAATTAAAAAACATATTTAATTACTTACATAATTGTTCACAATGGCACCAGTTAAATAGCTGTATGTATGCAGTTGTGGAGATGAACTATCTGGAACCAGCTAGAGAGTAGTAATGTTAGGTAGTTCTATAGGTGCCCATTTTACAAAAAAGGACTTTTTATGTAATTGGACAAGCTCCACTTTAAGTGATATACCTTTAGCATGTTATTGTACTCAAGCGGTATTGTTTCGGCTGCCACTTTAAGATTTGTACAGTTGTGTTTGATTTGTTTGAAGATCTTTGTTAGAATGCTCTGTAAATTTGAGTCTAGCTATTTGGACCAACGTGTGTTCTAGAACGGAATGAATCGCACAGGTGTGGTGATAGTTTAGGAATATTTTTGTGTGAATTTAGCTTGTAATCTCAAAAGGAAACTTATGTGCAAAGCCATAGTTTTCAGTGGAGAGGAGAACAAAGACACTTTCTTTATAAAACAAGTTTGACCATATTCCTTCCTCCTTTAACTTATCACCAGTCTGTCATGTGTTGTCCTACCTGTAGCTCTATGGAGATACTGCCTGCTAGCGTTAATTGAAAAAGGAGGCCCAACTAAAGGGCCACAAATTATATTGTTTGCCCCCCTTTCCTTTCCAGCAGCAAAGGAACATTTAGAACTTTAAAATGTCTGAAGACTGATATTGCCAATGCGCTGTACAAATGCCATTATTTGGCCAAACATATACCATCTAATCTGGTACTTTAATCACTAACTAACCGTTAACACAGTGTCTTTGCTGTCTGCTAATTTCAAACACTATGTTGGTCTCTTGTAGCCATTTAAACCACAGTTACATAAGTGATTTACATTGTTACTCCCGCAGCAACCTTGGTGGTCACATTATGTAGGCCTACAGGCAGACAGTTCACATTGTGCTCTCAGTGCTCAAAACAGTAGCGCTGCTTCTGAAGTGTTATGTGTGCCATCTGCCATGACGCTGCTTTCCTTTCTGTTGGGGTGGGGGGGCACACTGAGGGGTGACATAACCACAATAACATAAGTCATGTGTGAGATTTACACCTCAGAGGTAGAGAGAGAGAGAGAGAGAGAGAGAGAGAGAGAGAGAGAGAGAGAGAGAGAGAAGAATGTAGATTTTGATCTTTTTCAACTGTGAACTTCCCATGATGTTTTCTGCATTACAATCACACACCTGTGTAAGAAAGCTGTTATGTAAACTCGTCTCTAACTGCCTGGGTGACGTATGGTGGAGGAAAATAGGGACAATTTCAACGACTCTCATTGAACATCTGACCAACAATATTGTTATTATTCTTGGCCCAATATTATAATGTTTTATAGAGACCAACACATTTAGCAGCCCGCCACCCCCCACAAACGTCTATGCTAAATTTCATGCTAAGCTACATCTTACTGAATTTTGGTTTGATTCAGATGAAATGCCTGTTTGTTTGTTGTTGTTTTTTGTTTAGTTTTTTCTTGCATTTTCAACATTTTCAAAGCCACCCAACCCTCAAAAACATTATTAGCTCAATTCCTTGTTTATCTAGTTTTTTTACCTGTCACTAACAACCATGTGATCAATAACAGTGTATTTTTTCTCTCGTTCACGTGTATTGTGTCTTCTTGGAAATATGTTCAGAAATCCTATAACATGTGTCTGTCTGTAAATCAACTGTCCAATTAACTTAATGTCAAATCTAACTAACTATGAACTTTTTGTTGTTGTTACCTCTTGTTTTAAGCCTTTACTAACATGCATGTAACCTTGTCAGGACAACCGCAAAATGGTACAGAGCCTTCAGCTTTAGGTAACCTATCATCTTCATGTTTTTATATTTGTTTATGCTTTTGCTGCCTTTGATAGTTTCATATATGTAAGGACAATTTTGTTTTTGAGGCACTAACATCACAGAGAGGACATAATTAGTGTACTCCCTTGCAAGCCAACCCATTCTGTTGTCACTATGCTTTTGGGCGCTGAGCCTGTTTCTATCTTATTTCTCAGTATTTTGTGAGATGGATAGAAGGAGGGGAACTAGACTTCCTGTCTTGGCCTGCACTGTGCTTTGCAGCGCCTGAGCTGCTAGTGATCTGTGCTGTCTGGCATGGCAAGATAGTGCCACAGCGTTCAAGTGACAATGACCACCATGCCAGTGGAGACTGCGTAGTTCATTTTACATCGCTATTTGTGAATGTCCATATACACAGGGGCTAGGAAGTTGGAATTATTCATCTTTATTGATGATAGGCAGTGGTTATGACACTTCTCATAAAAAACTACCAGTCTTACATGCAAAGCATAAATATACAATGCAAGATACAAAAGGAAGGTATGCAACTGACTAAACACAAAATGACTGAAAATAAATTGAAAATGACTGAAAACTGAAAATAATATATACATAATTTATTTTAAAATAATAAAAAAATGAAAACAATTCTCTGTAATCGTTCTTCCAGTGCAAGTCCGAACTGAATATTATAATAAGAGAAATGTATATGTTTCTCTTTTCCCCACCAGACTCACGCACTGAATATTTTGAGGAGGGCAAAGATGTACACTTAAGCTGCAACAATGTCACATGGACTGATGCTCTCTACTACATCTGGAAGATAAACATCACTGGAGTCCAGTGTCTAATAAGCGATGGACCTAGCAAGACCAACTATAACAACTGCACAGGCGGGAAGGTGCTCCATAACACCACGAGAGGGGAGTCCTACCTGCACATTCCCTCATTCACACTCAGAGATGAGGGGATGTACACTTGTGAAACAGCATACAGAGGTGGAGCCTACAAAGCCATCATCACAGTGGTTACTGTAGGTAAGACATAATTGCGGAGAAAAAGACATACACTGTGTTCAGAGACATATACTGTGACCCCCTAAGTATACGTATGTGAAATCACGCATTGAAATGCAACACAAAATGTTTGTGGTTTGCATAACCTTTTGTCACATTTTGCCTCCTTAACATATTTATTTTGTGTTCAGCTAGATAGGCTATATTTCTTTAGCCTGGTAAACCAGCCCCTTGTGCTTCATTTCATTTTGTACAGAGGGTCTGGCCTTGCTGCCGTTGACATTCATGTATTCGGACCAAGCGAATCCGAGCCAATCAGCAAACAGAGGGAGTGTTTGTGAGCGATGACGTTGACTTTGTGTGCTAGATTTGAATTGTAGTGCGTAGGTAGGCTAATTGCATTTGTGACGACCAGACATTAGCGATTGGGTAAAGGCAGAGCTACTTGTTTTAAATTTCAGGAGATTCCACACCTACAGGAAGAAATCATTTCTCAATGCAGCAAGACCAGACTCTCTGTACAAAATGAAATAAAGTACGAGGGGCTGGTTAACCAGACTAATATTTCTTTACTTACTTTTATAATATTTCCACAGTGATTTGTAAGACCTTGGTTTGTTTTAGTGTAAACATGTGATACCAAGGCCAGTCATAAAGTAAAGTCTTTTGCTTCATTGCAAGGCAGATTAGAAGCAAAACAACATGTAGCAGAACTCAAAATGTAGGTGTTTATCAGATAATCTCAGCACTACTTCTCGACATAGTCACAACCTCTTTTGATAGCAACATTTGTATAACTGTCTTTTTTTTAACTATTCTTACAACATTTTACCGTCAAGACAACAAAGTGAAATTTTATGCATGCCAGAAATCCTAACTAATGACATGGACGTTGAGACATTAATGACCCTTCCCGTTGCATTATGAACCCGTTTCAATTTGCTTGATACATGACGACCTGTCTGACAACCAGTCTGACGACCCTGGCTCAAAACTTTGTTGGGACTGACTTAAGTGGGGCATAAAATTGGGATGAAATCCTGCCGTGTCTCACATTTGTTCATACAGGACATTGAAATGTTTTATTAGCATTGGCTGGTTAGTTCAGAGTGTGTCTCATCACCACTGCCATCGCACTGCCATCTGTAGTAACTCTTCTAATCCTTGTCCCATGTGTCCACAGTCTTCCCTGATCTCACCATTAGACAAGAGAATGGCGGCGGGCAGAGGTTTGTGGTCTGTTCTGCTGCCGGGGGAAAACCAAAGCCCACGTTGTCCTGGGAGAAGACGTGGGACTCCCCTGAGATTACCGAGAAGTCAACCACAAATGCCAAGGGCACTATCACCATGGAGAGTTGGCTGCCGATGCCTAAAAATGCCAGCAGTGACAGTGTGAGCTGTGTTGCCAGTCACCCTGTCTGGATTCACAAAAAAAATATCACTATGCCGCTTACCAACCAGGCTCTTCAAGGTAGTTACACTCAAATATAAAAAACACATTAATACAGGCCCAGCAGTTATTATTTTACACAATTAATCGTTAAGGGCCTAGCTTCTGTTGCATGCCATGAGTTTCCAATTGAGTTTTGGTTATTCTCATGCACACGTGTTGTTTCAGTATGGCACCAGATACACCTAGACAGCGGTGCATAAATGTTTGCATTTTATTCACATGCTGTGTTTACTTCTCAAAATGTAACATCATCAACTGAATTACCACTGTTTTTTTGTTTATTTCAACAGACAGTAATCCCAATGTCGCCATGGCAGCAACTTCCGTTGCTGTCCTCTTCATTGTGGTGTTACTGGCACTCCTCTCCTATGCAACACACAAGCACCGCAGCAAACTTGGGTAAGAGCAAGCATGGCCTCCAAAGCCAAGTCATATCCTGGTGGTTTGTCATGCATTCAACATGATGTCTGTCAGCTATAATTTAGTCAGGCACTGTCATTTTCCACTGCTTTGTGTTCATCTTTGTTTTTGGTTCTTTTTGTCTGTGTGAACAGTGTTCTTGTTGGCCACTGTTGCCAGTCTGCCGTTCCCTCTTCCACTG
This sequence comes from Coilia nasus, assembly GCA_027475355.1. NCBI lineage: Eukaryota > Metazoa > Chordata > Actinopteri > Clupeiformes > Engraulidae > Coilia > Coilia nasus. The sequence goes on along the minus strand of CM050213.1, from coordinate 24,968,663 downwards.
AGTCCAAAGAGGATCAGGTAACTACTGTACCTCATGGGTTTTTCGTCTCGTTGGTGTTAGAGATTCATTAACCTTTTTTGTTTACACAACAAGAAGGAAAAAGAAGATGGAGAGGAGAACGAATTGGCACAATTGTAATTTGCTGTCAAAACGTCAGTGCTCAATTAGATCAGTATTGTTAATGAAGTAATATATCAAGTTATGGTTAAATTAGTAATAAAAAAAGTTAAAATACTACAATTTGACTATATAACTATACTGTACTAAAAATTGACTATGACTGGGAAAATGAGAATATGGAGTTGTATAGTAAAATATTCATAAAATATATTTTTACTTTAATTGTAAAGTGGAAATTCCTCCATGTGCTATTTTAGGGGAAAATTTTCTATACATGAAGCCACACAGCAGATTTTAACTTGGCCTTTTTATGTGACTTTTAGAAGCATTTTCTGCTTAGTGTGACATCTCTGCACCAGTTGCAATATTTTTTCCATTTACATTTGTGTCTATTTGTCATTTTTTTGCTGACAGGAAGTGGAGGAGGTAGAGCCTTATGAGAGCTATGTGCAGCGGGTCAACTCCATCTACAACTCCTCCGCTGACCTCTTTGGTGTCTGATGTGCCAACACGCTACTTGCCAACTGGAACATGCGCGCACGTGTGTGTGTGCGTGTGTGTGTGTGTGTGTGTGTGTGTGTGTGTGTGTGTGTGCGTGCGTGCGTGCGTGTGTGTGTCTGTCTGTCTGTCTGTGTGTCTGTGAGATTGTGGTATTATTGTCCCAAGTGGAAAATTCTCCTAGGGCTTTGTCTGTGGTCTCACACAGAACCATTGGGAGATGATGCTCAGTGACCTCTTTAGCATCAAATGTACAGTAAGCATGGCACTCATCAACTGTGATACGTGTGATTTTTTTTTTGTTCACTCTAGTAGCTTTGGGAGATGATGGTCAAAAACACTCACGTTTGAGATCGACTTCAAAAACTAGGCACATTTGGTCAGCAAACGTTGGCACACACAGGGTGGGGGATAAAGAAGACATCTTATGGACACCTGGACATAGTCTTGCTAGCGCATGACCTCCGTAGCTGTGGAATCAAAGACTTGTTCAGAAAGTTTGTGAATACATATAAACATTTAAAATATCGCAGCCTTCTCACCTCTTATGATTATGTTAAGTCGAATGGGGTGTTCAAAGAGAAGAGCAAAAAAGAAGAAACACAGCGTACACAGCACAGTAATGGGCTTTAGGAAGACAGAAACGTGAGTGATCCGACTTGTGAAATGTGAACGAAAATTGACAGTTTTGAAAGCTTTGAGGCAGTCACAGTGGAACAAACACCTAGGTCTAGGCACTTTCATTAGATGCTTGCACTCAAGTATCGGTTTGCCTGCTGCACTATTCGAGAGTGCAAGTTCTCTCATTAATCTATTCAAAACAAGATCACACCACTCACTTCTGAGCTGACACACACAGACACATATATACACATGGAAACACACACACACATAAACACCACTGTGGAGGCTTGAAAGCTACTACTATACTGAGTTGGAAACAGAGTAGTCACAGAACATGAGGAACGTGTGTGTGTGTGTTTGTGGCTAGGTGGTAGGGCAGGCTTACAGGAGGGCAGAGTGAGTGTCAGTTGTGAGTCCTGGTTCCGACCATGTAGTCACGCTGTGACTCATACCAGTCATGAGAGAGAGAGAGGGAGACAGAGAGAGAGAGAGAGAGAGAGAGCTAGCAGGAGGAGAGGAAAGAGAGCGAGGGAGAGAGAGGCTAAACCGAAGAGAGGGAGGAAGAATGTGTGTGTGTCTGTGTGTGTGTGTGTGTATGTGTGGAAGAGTGTCATAGAGAAAATTTAAAGAGTGAGCGAAAAGGAGAGAGAGAGAGAGAGAGAGAGAGAGAGTTGTCACTAGAAAAAAAGTCTCTGAACTGGAAAACAGCTAACAACTTAACTTATGGCTCTTCTGCCACCAAAAAAAACTAAGATGAAAAGGCACGTCTGAAAAAAAGACAACTCGTGTACAAGGCCTACTCTCACATACTGTACGGGCTCTCTTCCTGCCACAACTGTAGCTATTTGACTTCGTGCCATATCACCCACAGTCTCGTGTTCAAAATGTGTCGCATTGTGACATTTCATGTTTTTTAAATCTTGTGAACAAGCTCTTACAGACAAGGTCTATACTGGATAGGAGCAGCTCTGAGTTGGCTGATTTAGATATTTTTGTATTTATTTAATGTCTACAATACCTTTGACGAACAGGTCACATGAAACGTGTCACATGAAACAAATGTCATGTTCCAACCTTTTTTGTTTTGTCTGTCTGCCCAATAATATGGGACAGTGCAATCTGCAAGCATTGTAGTAATCTTGCTGTTGTCTTTTACAGTATTTTTAATGCTGTATAACACTTTAACACATTGTAAGACTGTGTACTGTAAATATACATTATTAAACACTGAGGGACTATAAAGTGATAAACTTTTTTTTTTTTTCAAGCATGTGTATGTTTGTGAGTGTGTTAGTCCCTCTCTCGCTCTCTCTCTGTCTGTGTCTCTGTGTGTGGAATTACTGTCCTAAGTGGAAACTTCCCCTTAGGCTTAAAGCCACTACATCACATTATGACGTATTCACCAACATATAGTTTACAAAATGGGTTTCCACTTTAAGTCAAATTTTAGATTTCCTGACTTTTCCATGACTATTCCTAACTTAAAAACAGAATGTTTACACAATTGTCATATTTCCTGTCTCTGTGGCTGTGTTGCAGTTCCTTGATTTTTAAAAAATTCCATGACCAGTGGGAACCCTGAAAACACACCTGAAAACATAGGTTGAAGTGAAAGAATTGTACAGTAGACTATCATGATATTTTTGCTATAATATATTGTCTTGTGTTAAAAAAAAAAAAAACATAGCAAGCTTCTGTTTTTAATAATCACCACCTAACGTCCCCACTTACAGCCTTGCCATTATTATCTCACACCTGCGTTGCCCTTAGCTACTTCCCTTTAATAAGCATGGGCTCTTGTACAAAATATTCATTCGTTCCCTACATAGTGAACTTTAAACTGAACCAGCCAAAGTAACTTACACACCATGTGTCCATGGGGCAGCTGTAGTCTAGTGGTTGGGGAGTTGGTCTTGGGTAATGTAAAGTAATGTAACGTTTCAGACAGTGCAATAGTGTGCCTGTCCCTCTACCTTCTCCTCCTGTTACCATAGACTCAATCTGCTACGTTCACCCCTCCAATACATAGTGCACTTCAAAGTGAACAAGCCAATGTAACTGATACTGCACTACATAGTAAACATGTGAACATTTCTACACGTCCTTCTTGATGCCCACGCCCACTAGGCCTGCATCTGACCTATCACAGCACTTACATATTCACCTTCATTCCTCCTCTCTCCACTTAAGCAATTATTTCTTTTTTTTTTTTTTTGCTATCTGCCTTCTCATTTCCCCACACCCCGACATGTGCTGGAAGCCATAGATGTCCCATAATAAGCTGATCCCGTCTGGCTGGGTTAGTGACAACCTTGCAAGGAAATTGTGAAGCTCTGTGCACCACCTAGTGGTTAAGGTTGTGTATTTCGCTGTATTTCACAGTTTCATAGAATGAAACTGCACACCATCATTTAGTCCTTTGCAATGGTTACTGTCAGCTATTGCCACATTAAGTTTTATTGATGAACATAAGGACTGATAAATTAATCATACCAAAATGGTATGATTTCACATGGACCACTCAATGGACAAAAAAACCCAAACAAACAAAAAACATTGAACTTACATTGTCTTGTCTTACATTGAAATTGGACACAGACCAATTTATGCATTAAAACATGAGATTGTTTCATAAATGTATCAATACGACGCTAAGCACAGACATTTCAATAAACTACTGTCTTGGTTCTGTTGACGTCACTGGCCGTTGGCAATGCGCTGGCTCCCGTTGTTGACTTTGGCAGGGTCTTCGTCGTCACGGGTGCAGGGGAATGCCCGCACCGTTTGAGCGATGCGCTTGGCTACTGCGATGCTGCTGGCAGCAATCACCTTCCTTGACATCATATCAAATGTACTCCCTGCGACCAGAAAATGGACAGCGTAAGTGATGCTTGTGTATTCACTCAACCATTCTGTCTGCAGTACACAGCGTAACAGTACATACAGTACAGTACAGTAGTACATTCATGCACAACAGACTTAACAAACCTATTCTGTCATATATGATGCATATATGATTATTCATGCACACAAACAAATATTAAATCCTGACATTATTGCTGAAGCCCTTAAAAAACGAAAACAAAAAAAACAGCACACAGTGCCGTTGTGATTACATGGCACAGCAGAGCACAGCACACAGTCTACACAACAAAATTAACACACATGAGCAAGGGACAGCCATGACAGTGGTGTGGGGACAGTACGAAGCTCAGGGTACCTCAGTGGCAGTACTGGCAGTTGAAGGATTCAAACCTGTGATCCTGCGGTCACAAGTCTGACACTTTAACCGGCAGACCACCACACAAACACATTACAGCAAACGGTTACATGAGAGGAAAGTGAAACCCTTACCATCCAAGTCAAGGACCACACCACCAGCTTCCTGTACTATGAGGGCAGAAGCGGCGATGTCCCAGCAGTGCATGCCAATGTGGTAGTAGGCATCCGCCCCACCTGTGGCCACCAGCACCATGTCCACAGCAGCCGTACCCACCGCCCGGATACTGTCGGGGACAGGTGACAAAGACGCTTTACTACAGCAGTGGTTGTCAAACTGAGGTGCTTGTACCCTTAGGGGTACTTGGATCAATTGTAGGAGATTGCAAAACAAATCTGTGAATAGGTTTTCAGCTCTCACCAGTGTTATTGTAAGATAAAGTTCAGGCACAGACTACATGTGAGAAAAGATCACACATTCAAACTAACCTCCAATACAACCCAACGGGCACTACATCACTATATACTATATAATATGTGTTAACATTTTGTTTGTGCAGCAAACTGGGTAAAAGCACACTTCAGTGTCTGTCCTTTGTCCTCTCCACATCCAGTGTTGGCTCATTCATCCATTTACCCTTGAATGGGAATCCTGAGCAGACTCATGATGTTAGCAGTCATCGTGCACAGGGCTAAGTCATCTCTCTCAGCCCCTATCTCAGTCACCACCAGGGATTTTGTGATATCTGAAAAAGCGGGATTTAAGAGAGATGTTGAGAGATGTTAGAATGATATTAGTACGTGTGTGTGTGTGTGTGTGTGTGTGTGTGTGTGTGTGTGTGTGTGTGTGTGTGTGTGTGTGTGTGTGTGTGTGTGTGTGTGTGTGTGTGAGTGTGTGTGTGTGTGTCTGTGCATGCAAGTGTGTGTGTGTGTGTGTGTGTGTGTGTGTGTGTGTGTGTGTGTGTGTGTGTGTGTGTGTGTGTGTGTGTGTGTGTGTGTGTGTGTGAACTGTGGGATATGTAAACAAACTCATTTGTAGACAACTCACCCTCCTGACCAGAAGTGTGGAGTGGAACATCGTTCACAAAGGCTCCTCTGCCTCTCTGTGCCTGGTACATCTTGTCCTCCACACAGCTGTACACAATCCCAAACTCAGTCTGTAACCAAAACAACACACAAGCTTGGTAAAGCCATTACAAAATGCCATCTGTTAAAATGCAGAAAGAGCAAGGATTTGACTGTTATATTTACCTGCTTGTTTACGGCAAAAGCGATTGAAATGGCAACGAAGGGAAACCTGGGGACAAGCACATGACAACAGTAAATTATATAAGTCGGAGGATAAATAAGTGACACACTGGTCATTCGGGTAGGAATCAAAGAGGTTATTATATACACCATACAAAATTATTGTTATTATAAGTTCTTTGGTAGGAATGCATAGAGTTAACATGAATACACTTTTGTCTATAGATTATACCTGTGTACAAAGTTGACGGTGCCATCGATGGGGTCGATGATCCAGGTGGGGGCATCGGTCAGTTCCAGCTTCTCACCTGCAGCCACTGACTCCTCACCAATGAACCTGCGTGGGCACATCCAAGGCACAACACCTTCAACATACATGCTGATAGAGGACAACAGCAGAAAGCAAATCAATATATTTACTCAAGTACTGCACCTATGTACTTGTACTTCACAGAAGTTCCCATCCGGTGACTTATAGTTTCAGTTGATAATACTGAATTTCAGAATTGCATCTTTATACAATACATAACACAACACATTACACAGCATCCTTATTCTCCCCTGATTTCATTTTAATACAGTTAAACATTAATTATAATGTAGATGTAATATAAATGATTAAATGTATCACCAGATCTCAACGACCAGAGAAGAAACAACTGGAATAAAACTGTTTTACAAAAAGTGCTGCTTTAGTAAAACTGAAAACAGATGTGTATATTTAAACTTTGTTCTTTCTTCTGTCTTCTTCCAGTTATCATCTCCCAATCCCTATTTCCAATTTTACAGATTTCCAGCAGCTGCAGCAGCAACAAAATCTTCCACGCTGATGGTTAAGTAACAGTGTAATGTAATAAGGTCAAACAGACCAAACCACAGTACTTGGAATATACTAATTACATGTTGATGCTAATACCTATATCCTCTCAGTAATTTATATGGTGCATTTATTTATTTAAGTGTCTGAATGCTCCTGGTGTGTATCAGGACTGCACTTTATTCCCCAGGTTAGGCTGACAAACAGCAATTTCACTGCATGTCTTACTTTACCCAGTATCTCTTGTTTAGTGGATGAGGCTTGGATGTTAAAGATGGACTGTATGGGGAGGAATGTTTGGGTGTCTCCCTGGGGTGTCGGTCAGAACACCGGTCCCAACAATGATGCAGCTGGTGCTTCAGTGTCAGATGTGTCAGTAACAGCAGTACAGCAAGCACACACGGGGCGATAGTTTCAATGAAGGTGTTTATATTATATAGAAGGTGTGCATGTGTGTGTGTGTGTGTGGTCTGAAAGAAATAAATATACATAAATTTTACATTAGCATTACAATGTCCATAGTTCAAACCTATATGAAATGATATAATACCATCTAGTGGCCACAGAAATTACTGCAAAGGAAACTCAAACAACGTGGAATTTTCCAGCAATATACCAGTGCAACATACACACACCAACGATATGTGAAACACATAATAAGGATACAGCATTTACAGTAATTAAGGCTAACTGGCATTACAACTAACTACTAGTTGTCTTTTAACATAAATCTCACATTAGACACATTAAACAGCAGCAGGACTTCGGAATAGAAAAGTGAAACTAAAAGCAGAGGTTTAGCTTTGTAAGCTACATAGTTAACGGTCTTACAGGCTAACTCTAACAAATTACACTTTAATAATTGCATACATAATATCACAAGAAAAGGAATAAACACTTAGGATCTTTGCAGGTTACTTACTTTTAGGCAATTACGCACACAAACACACACACGAACTCACTAGGGCTCCTTGGAGACGCTGCTGCACTAACGACACTACATTAGAATAATGCGCAACGGCACAACGCTGCCACTGATGCACGTGCACAGGGAGAGGCTGCATCTAACAGCTCGTGCACGTGTACACTGAGTGGCCTTTCTAACATAGCCGCCCCCAAATTTGTGTCCAAATTTGACCCCTGGAAAGGCCGCTTTAAAGTCCATCTTGGTTATCAGGGTCGTCTTCTGCATCCAAAATCTCTGGCAGCACGATCAGACGAGCAATGGGCCTAGTGTAAACTCTGCCCTTAATCTTCACCTCAGCTGTCCTCACCCGTCCATCAGTACCCCGAAAGACCTTGACCACTTTCCCTATCTGCCACAATGATCGTGGTACTTGGGGATCAATCAGCATCACCACCATGCCCACTTCAACATCTGGAGAAGGATTCTGCCACTTCCCTCTGGTCTGTAGGCCTAGCAGGTAATGTTTGATGAATGCCGACCAAAATCTCTCTGCCAACACTTGGGAATGTCTCCATCTCCTCTTGCTCAGCAGCTCAGACTCTGGGTAAACAACTTGAGGTAGGGAGTTGTCTGGCCACCCCATAAGGAGACAACTAGGCGTCACAGGGTCCAGATCTGCTAGGTCTGCAGAAACATATCCAAGGGGCTTAGAGTTCATTATGGCCTCAATCTCTGTAAGGACAGTCCTGAGGACTTCCTCTGTGACAGTTTCTGAGCCCAATGTGGCATAAAGCGCTGCCTTGACTGATCGGATCTCCCGCTCCCACGCTCCCCCGAAGTGAGGAGCAGCAGGAGGGTTATAATGGAAACTGATCTGTCGCTCGGCCAGGAGTTGTTGTAGGGCAGAGCTCAGTTTACTGTAGGCATCTCTGAGTTCAGTTTCTCCTCCACGGAAATTTGTGCCTTGGTCAGAGTAGAGTTCTGCAGGCTTGCCGCGGCGGGCAATGAACCGTCTAAGGGCCATGAGGAAGGCATCACTGTCGATGGATGTCAGGATCTCTAGATGTACAGCCCTAGTTGTAAGGCATTTAAATAGCAGGCCCCACCTCTTCTCGTTTCGGCGCCCCACCTTGATTAGGAATGGACCGAAGCAGTCCATTCCAGCTGAATAAAATGCGGGTTTGAACAGCCTGAGTCGAGGTGGTGGAAGGTCTATCATCTTCTGACAGGCTGGTTTTGACCTCCATTTACAGCATTCTAGGCATGTTCGTTGGTGCCTCCGTACTGCTTCCCTTCCTCTGAGTATCCAGAACCTTCGGCGGAGCTCGGCAAACACACGCTCTGGTCCTGGATGGCACAGCTTGACATCGTAATCCTTTATGAGAAGACGAGTGTTCTGATGATTGGGAGCCAGGACTACAGGATGAACTGTGTCTGCATCGAGGCCTTCAACCCGTCTTAACCGGCCACCGACTCTGATAAGCTGGGTGGTCTTGTCAAACTCAGGCGAGAGGCAGAGTAATCGGCTGCTTGAGGAAACTGATTTTCCTGTCTGTAGGAGTTGATAGTCTTCGGGAAAGCAATCTGTCTGGACTCTTCTCAGCACTAGATACTCTGCTTCTTTAAATGTATCTGCAGGAGGGTGATGAGTCAGGCCTGCCGCCCCATGAAGCTCCTCAGCCACGGCTTGGAGCAACTCTTGCCAGCTGGAATGCTTATATCCATCAGTCACAGGTGGTATGGTAATGGCTAGCCCACAAAAGGCAGTCTTCTTTAACTCTGTGTCATCATCCCTAGCTGTTTCAGTTGGATTTGATGGCCATTCTCTGGTAGACTGTAGTAGAAACTGAGGTCCATGGATCCACCGGTTAGGTCCTATTAGGTCATCTAACCTCTTGCCTCTGGTAAGATCATCTGCAGGATTTCTGGCAGAATCTACATATCTCCATGATTGCAAGTTGGTCAATTCCTGTATCTCTGCCACTCGGGTACCTACAAATACCTTGAAGTAACAGGACTCAGAGTGTAACCAATGGAGGACAGTGGTAGAGTCTGTCCAGTAGGTGACTTCTTGGATAGGCAGGGTAAGCTCTTTTAGCAGGACTGTAGCCAGCTGGGCGCCTGTGAGCGCTGCACAAAGCTCCAACCGCGGCACTGAGTGCTGTTTTCTTGGAGCTACTCGTGATCTTGCCAGGAAAAAGGCTAGGTGTACCTTACCACTAGTATCTGTTGATTGAAGGTAGGCTACAGACCCATATGCCTTCTCTGAGGCATCACAGAAAATGTGAATGTGATGGGTCACCTGATCGTTATCCAGTGCTGGTGGCAGATAACACCTTGGCACCACCATTTGAGGTAGGTACTTTAATTCTGATTCCCACTCTACCCAGGCTTGCAAGAGATGTTCAGGGAGTAGGGGGTCATCCCAATCTCGATGCTTATCCCAAAGCTGTTGGACGATGACCTTTGCTCGGGTGGTAAAAGGTAGGAGGACTCCAAGAGGGTCATATTGAGTTGCCAACACACGGTAAATGTTCCTCATTGTAGGAGCGTTATATGACACCGATCTGTGCTTAAAGCCTAAAGTGTCAGTGTCACAGAACCAACTCAAACCCAAAGTGGATTCTCTTACTTCTGCTTTGTCTTGTGAGAGCCATAGCTCCAACTTGGCAGATCTAGCATCAGCTGGGAGGTGACTTACAACGTCTGGCTTGTTGCTGGCCCATTGTCTTATGTCAAATCCTCCAGATGCTAGAAGGTCCCTTATCTTGTTGAGCAGATGGCGTGCTTCCTGACTGGTTGTGAAGCTCTGGAGACAATTGTCTACATAGAAGCAATTCTCCACAGAGAATCTCACATCTTCTTGTGTTGTGCTGTGGGATGAGACATGTCTCTGCAGAGCAAAGGTGGCACAACAAGGACTGCAAGTAGTCCCAAAGGGAAGTACTTGCCACTCATAAATGTCAGGAGGGTCACCTCTCCTCATGTCGCGCCATAGGAAGCGCAGTAGAGGCTTGTCTTCAGGCAAGAGCAGTACCTGGTGAAACATACCGCGTATGTCTCCACTGATGGCCACACTATGCTGCCTGAATCGAAGGAGAACACCTAGGAGGGTAGGGGTCAGGGTAGGACCAGGCAGCAGGCTTTCATTGAGGTTGAGACCCTTGTATCTGAAGGAACAGTTGAATACTATTCGGTCCTTACCGTTGTGGTTAACCATGAAATGGGGAATGTACCAACTTTCCCCAGTGGGAGTGGTCTCAGAGGGCAGCTTGTTCACGGCCTTGGCAATCACCAGCTTGTTCACCTCTGCATTGTATATGTCTGCTTTGACAGGGTCTTTTGCAAGGTACTTCTCCCTGTTTCGGAGACTAGGCATAGCAGCTTCCTTAGGGGCCTGGAAGGAGGGCATGTCGGCCCTGCGCAACAGTGGTGTGGCATAACGAAGAACTCCGTCTACCTCTACTCTGGTTGTCTTGGCCTCCAAGCAGCGAATGGCCTCTTGATCCTCTCTTGATCTTGTAACCTGTTTCTCACAACGATAAGGCAAGACATCAAGTTGCCAGAGTCTTTCTACATCTCTTTTGAGTTCTAGCTCTGCAGGACTCAGAGAAAGGAGAAGGCACTCTTGTGACTGCAGCTGCTTTTGGAGAAGACAAGCTGGTCCCTGTAGCACCCATCCAAGCCGGGTCTTTATGGCGGCTGGCCCACCTGATGGTCCTAGACGAACAGGTGTGATGGGTGTTATCAGATGGGAGTGATCAGCACCGATGAGTAACAGGGGTGATGCATGTTCAAAGGGCTGCAGAGGTAGGTCTTGCAGATGCTTATACTTGCTCAGGAGGGCAGCAGGATAGGAGTGGTCAGCGAGTCCAAGGCGTTCCGCAGTAAACGCTGCTTTAATTCGGAAGATCTTCTGAGGCTGGCTGGGAGGAGATAACTGGAAGGAGACAGAGGAACCACTAAGGGTTTGCACATCCTGGCGGATCGTTCTCAGTGTTAAACTTTCTGTCGCACCTTGTATGCCCAGCTTAAGTGCCGCAGCTGCAAGTAAGATGGTTCGTTCTGATCCGTCATCGAGCACTGCATAGGTGTCGAGAGTTTTCCCTTGGTACCGAATCAGAACTCTAGTGACCTTCAGGAGGACTCTTTTATTGTCTGTAGGCTGGTCCAGATACAGGGTTTCAGTAGCTGAACTTGACCGGCTTAAATCCCCTTTAGGATTGCCATCCTTGAAGTTCACCTCATGTAGGATCTGAAGATGTCTGCCTTTGCACACATTACATGGCTTTTTTAATGTACACTGTGCGGCCTGTTGGGTGCGTGCACACCGCCAACATCTATGGTTAGCTTTGATCCAACTTGCCATTTGATCTTTAGTAAAGGTCTTGAACACAGTACACTGACTGAGGTAGTGATCGTTGTTGTTACAGTATGGACAGAAGGCCTGTGAAGTGGTTTTCTTTTGGGGTGAGTCAGCTGGCTTATTTGAAGAGTCAGCTGGTGGTTTGGTGGACACTTCATTGGCTCCATGGAGTACTGTGGTAGAGCGAGTTGATGACTTTCCTTCTCGCTTACGCTCAGGTCTTTGCGCTGCTTTCTGTCCTTTACTTGGGTTCAGTGACTCTGAACCCTGACACCATACCTCATATTGAAGCCACTCTGACAGGTCAGTGAGAGTGTACACAGTTCCAGGACGACGTCCCATCTGTCGACGAAACTCTGACCTCATCTCAGCTGGTAACTTACTCAAAAGTCGCTCTACATGGGACCCGCATCGCAACTCTGCTTCGCCTTCTGGGCCTAGAGTGGTTAGCATGCCAACAAGAGACCTAATTTGTAAAGCAAACCTCTCGAATGCATCTGTATCTCCCCGTCTTATGTCTGCTGAATCCATCACAATGGCAATTTTCTTGAGAGCTAGCTTATGGGGCTGACCATATCTCTCAGTCAAAGCAGCCATAGTGTCAGAGTAGGGAAATGGGGAGTTCAGAAAGGAATCTGCTACCAGTCGTGCTTCGTCGAGCTTCAGGTGATCCATGAGGATTTGGTATCGGAATAGCTCGGTAGCATCAGAGGGCAAAAGATTGTCAAGAGCAATTTTCAGTCGAGTGAACTCGCTGGGATCCTTTGTGACAAAGTCTGGTATTGTTGGCTTAGGACCCCTGTAGGTTTGCTCTTGGCTCGCTGGGTACGCAGTAGGTGGCACCGCAGCTCTGATGTATGGTCTCTGAAATGGGTATTGAGGTTGCGGGGCTACCAATGGTTGTGAAGCATAGGCAGAGCTGGACAGCGGTGCCTGCGGCTGGGAATAACCGACGTAAGAAGGCTGACTTGGTTGGGTGCCAGGAAGTAGCTGAGCAGAGGGCTGGTAAGGATAAGAATAGAACATAGGTGTACACTTCGCTGAGGAACCGTGCTGGATCATAGCTGGCGGTGGTCTACTGTGAGTAGTGGATGCAACCTGGTCTTTGATTGTCTGCAGCTCACTCATCATCTTCCCTATGAACTCCTGTAGCACCTGGTCTCTATCTGAATGTTCCACACGAGTCCTTTGATGAGGGGAGGAAGGATAATAAGGTTGATGACCAGTTGCTTGATGGAACTCTGTTGGGCAGTTGATGTGGGGCTGAGAATGAGTAGGATACTGTTGCATTGCTACTACTGCTGGAGTAGAATGAGGTAACGATGAGGTATGTCTAGTTGGAGGATGGATGGGATATGACTGTAAATGCTCAGTAGGTGGCTGGAAACCGTACTGGCTGGTTGGCGCATGCAGTGACTGCTGTTGCGACCTTTCCCATGGCCGGTGGTAGGGAGACGTCAGCAGTTGACCACTAGCTTGTAGGAGAGGACTAGGAAGACCTGAGGCATGAAGTATTGGTTCCATGCTCTGCTTACTTGCTTGGTTCGATCCCTCCTCGATTAAAACAGACAATGCTTCCATGGGATTCACGTCACTTTGGCTGACAGGTGTACCAGTTCTTGTTGAAGGTTGAGTCTCCATTTGAGCTCTCTCTTCCTGCATACACTGTAGCCTCTCTTCAGTACCCTGTGCTTGCTGTTGCTGTACTGTAAGGGGAACTAAACATGGCAGGGAATGTCTCCGGCCGGCACTCAGATCATAGTCTTGAAGATATGTAGGTGGATGAATCTGACGCCTAGGCCTGACAGCTTCTGACTGGGATACAAACGGCTGCATATCTTCAGGATACTCTGTTATCCAGGGCTAACACCACTATCCGGCTCGAAGGACGTTTGTTTAGTGGATGAGGCTTGGATGTTAAAGATGGACTGTATGGGGAGGAATGTTTGGGTGTCTCCCTGGGGTGTCGGTCAGAACACCGGTCCCAACAATGATGCAGCTGGTGCTTCAGTGTCAGATGTGTCAGTAACAGCAGTACAGCAAGCACACACGGGGCGATAGTTTCAATGAAGGTGTTTATATTATATAGAAGGTGTGCATGTGTGTGTGTGTGTGTGGTCTGAAAGAAATAAATATACATAAATTTTACATTAGCATTACAATGTCCATAGTTCAAACCTATATGAAATGATATAATACCATCTAGTGGCCACAGAAATTACTGCAAAGGAAACTCAAACAACGTGGAATTTTCCAGCAATATACCAGTGCAACATACACACACCAACGATATGTGAAACACATAATAAGGATACAGCATTTACAGTAATTAAGGCTAACTGGCATTACAACTAACTACTAGTTGTCTTTTAACATAAATCTCACATTAGACACATTAAACAGCAGCAGGACTTCGGAATAGAAAAGTGAAACTAAAAGCAGAGGTTTAGCTTTGTAAGCTACATAGTTAACGGTCTTACAGGCTAACTCTAACAAATTACACTTTAATAATTGCATACATAATATCACAAGAAAAGGAATAAACACTTAGGATCTTTGCAGGTTACTTACTTTTAGGCAATTACGCACACAAACACACACACGAACTCACTAGGGCTCCTTGGAGACGCTGCTGCACTAACGACACTACATTAGAATAATGCGCAACGGCACAACGCTGCCACTGATGCACGTGCACAGGGAGAGGCTGCATCTAACAGCTCGTGCACGTGTACACTGAGTGGCCTTTCTAACATCTCTATCTCTGAATGTGAGAAATAAATATCCTTGTATCCTTCTATCTACCCCAGCACATACTGCTCTCCTATGAAAATAAAGGTCTACTTGTGTGTGGGTCGGGATATCATCCATTCAGCATTTTAGGCCACCAGTTAAGTCTGTTACTGTTGTTCTGTCAGAATAAGATTGTTGTCAGCAAGAGGTACACATAGCATTGTGTGTGGAGTATCTCTTCCTTTTGAAGGACAAGAGTGAGGCTTACTTGTGTGTGTTTGATATCTCTATTATAAGGAGTAGAAGAGTGAGGCTTACTTGTGTGTGGGATATCTGTGTCGTATGGAGGAGATGAGCATCTTCTCCACCCTCTGGTCTGTCTCAGTCACTAAGTCAGCTGGGGAGCTCTTCAGCATCACATCTTTTTTAGTCCTAAATGCCTCCAGAATGACCTGTAATAAGGTAACTGTGTTAGTCATTACGCCAATTGAAACACTTTTAGCAGCCTGGTCTGGATACACTAAACGGGATATGGATATTTAGGGATTGTACTCTCCTCCTACCTCCCTGGCCTCCCTGGCAATAGCCATGCCAAAGTTCATGCACTCTGTCCAGTCAGCCATGATGATGCAGAAGGGGATGTGCCTGCATGTAAAAGAATCCATCATCATTATTTCTAACACATTACAGTTTTTCTTCTTATAACACAAAAGACAAATTATACATTGATGTAAAAGCCAGTGAAAGTCTTACAGTAAATACAATTAAAATTACTACATTCTGCATTTGCTAAAAAAGGGTGAAAACCATTCAGTTCCACTCAAAATACTTACCAATGAGATGTTAGTATTCCCCGGAGGAGATTAACTTGCTGGTGAAGTTGTGTGGAACAATATGTTTGTATTTATAATAAAGCTAGAGTTGCCAAGACCATGCCTCTAAACATGCAGACCAATCACACGATGTAAAACTATTCCACCCCTAGTTATGTATAGTTCATGATGTTCTGTCTAATAGAAAATTTTGTGAAAGTCGTTAACAAAAACATGACTGCATGTGGCAGTGTATCACCATTGATTGCGCTGAAGCGTAGGCTAGTAGAAGACTAACTGCCCCATCTCTTCTCTAATGGCAAAGTGCGAGTCAAATATGAGTCACTGAGGACATTTGGTCTATACCGTGCACATGCCATTAAAAGTCACGAGAACATGAATACGGTAATGAAGGTAGGGAGTTTAAATCAAACTCTCGTGAGCACAGAAAGTATCTGCTGCATTAAGGATCTCGTGTCACAAAGCTGTTTCCGAACTGCGAGGAGAAAGAAACGCATATGTTTACAACAAACAAACAAATAAGCAACCCTGAAAAAATATTCAATAGACTGGTGTGGATTTAAAGAAATACATTTTAGCACTTTCGTTTTTCATAGTGACGACACTCTGGCTGATAAGCAACTGGATGTGGAAAACAGATGGGTTTCAGTGACGGGCACACCCGTATTAAGTTATCGTCAAAAATGACTGAATGTTCAGTGATTCTTGGAGTTTTCTGTACGTTTGCAGATTGAATGAATGAATATCTGTCCAAATTCTGTCCCATCAGAAAAATATTATTTGTGTAAGTAACAACTGACAGAGAAGTGCGCAGTGACGGTGTGCAAGTCAGTAGCATATGTAGTCTATTTGTGTTAATAAAACTATACTAAACTCAAATAAGGGAAAGCATTTACGTGGCAGCATGGAAAACTGAAAGAACTGTTTTCGTCACTGCCTCCATCAGTACGCATTACTTACTGTATATACTGTGTAGAATTGTATGGAGACCCATGCAGAACCATGGGAAAGGAACAAAGCCAAAGGCAATTATTTACCGTAGTAAAGGTCAGTTTCCAATAAACTCCAAAAATCTAATTATGTCTTTAAATAAGATTAGTAATGTGAGCAACAAGGTGAATTTACTCCATTAGAGGTAACCCTTTCTTTCATTAAAATGAAACGAGGTAGGAGGGGCTGGTTTACCAGGCTAGGACAGTCGGTTCTGTATTGTGATAATGTTCTGTTCAATACTAATGACTGAGCAAGCCTTTTGTGAAAGGCGGACCAACAGGTAGCATTTTGAGTGTATTTCTTGCTGGCTTGTTTAATGAGCTGTGATTTAACCAATTTAATTCCAATGGTCAGAAAAGTGACCTATTTTCCCTCTTCTGGAGGATACAGAGTTCTGATCTATGTTGAGAATTATACTCCTGTTTATAAATTTTGCTGAGAAGAGGTGCATATTTTTTAATGGTCACAGTTGTGACTGCTAGCATAATTCATTGTATTGAATGTGATACACAAGTTTTTATTTGTAAAGCAATTATTGTAAATTGTCATTATCAGATGTGTTGGACCTAATGGACTTGTGTGACCCCCCCACATGCTGTGTGTATCATCACTGTTACCCCCACTCTTCAGAGAGACGCTGTGGGAAGTGACTGTGATAGTTCAGACAGGGAATTTTGGAAAGAAACACACTACTTGCCAGTAAGGCTGCTGAATGGCATAGCAGAGGTGACATTTCTAGGGGAACAAGCAGCTGGTGCAACGTCAGTAAAAACCTTCCTCCCAACACCTCAAAAAGGATACGCTAGTGGGGCAGCTGAGGCCTGGCAGTTAAGGTCACAGACCTGTGACTGTGACAGGCCTGGGGCTGGACCACGCTGTAAAACCTTGGTTACAGTGGTGCTGTGAGATGGTTTGTGAGTAAGGTTTAAAGGGGGGAAGTATAGCAGGTGCCAGCTAGCACAGCTTGGTGTTAGAATGTTAGTAAAACCTCTCTTCTCAAAAAGATATGTTACTGTCTGAGCTAGGCTAGTAGCTGGCTTTTAGCTCACTCGATAGCGCATCTGTCTCCCAAACTGGAGATGCTGTGAGGTCGCAGGCTCGAGTCTGGGGCTGGACTACACAGAATGACCACAATCACACAGGAACCTCCCTCTCCTCCTGGGCAGACACCTCCCACTCCATCTAGTACCACGAGGGCACCTCCCTTCCCCTCTCCTCCTAAGTCTCCTCTGCCTCGTATGACATGGGCACGTCCCTCTCCTCCTAGTCAGGCACCTCCCTTCCCCTCTCCTACTAAGTGTGCACCTTCCATTTCAGGCATTTCAATGCACCTTTCACTCCATCTTAGGAGACCCTAAACCACAGCAACGGAGAGCCCCTAGGCATGCGTAATGGGGAGTGGGGGGTGGAGTTACAAAATGTTCCTGCTATCAAGTAAGAGTTCTGACATTTCACTGTTAGGTTATGATTTATCCATCAGGTAAATTGAAAGTTCTTCAAAAGACGACCATGTTTAAATTTATTTGCAGTGTATGCTGTGTGTTATTCATTGGTTTTATTGGGTATATTAAATACGTTTGAACATTTTGTTACATGTAACAAAATAGGGATATGCAGAAAAAACACAACCAGATCTCATTATTTTGTGCTTAATGGGCATTGTCATCACTACTTTCATTTTAAGATTTCAAGTGTACAAATAGTCCTTACTGACCAATTTATATGAATTTGCCCAAAAAAGGACTATGTTGTTTCATGTTGGTCATTGTGACTGACTATGAAATTTAAAATTTCACCAACTTAACCAACATACACTCTTAGTATGTTACACCAATACACCTGTATTAATATTACAGCTTAACACTTACATCTTCTATGCAAGTAGCTTGTGTCCTCTTTAAACAATGTAGGCAGCAATAGTGCAGCAGCTCATCTGTCCTATCCAGTAGACTGTCCAGAGAACCTTTTTGGTTGCCCTGCTTAACAGCTCTGATGATGTTAAATGCCATCATCTTCAGTGCAGTCTTCATGCTACTTTCAAGATCCATCACAAACAGCATTGTCATTTCATGACGCATCTTAAACATGCAAGAACATATCAGTTGAAAACCTTTAAGATGACTATTCTTAAGTTGTTTGATCTTTGAAATATTTACTCATAAGTTGTGTAACTCTAACAAATGGGAAACCGTTTAATGACATCTTTGGCTGGACCACTCATCTGTTGTACGCTCTGGAAAAGACGCCACCTCATTTTTATGTTTATCTGAGCATAGCCTGTTTTTTTTTAAAAACTGGAATGCTAACATATTAAAATATTTCCCCCTAGAAGAAAGCAAGCAACAATGACAGTGTTTCAAGCAAGTATCTTTTTTTGGTGGAGGTGGAGGTGGTGGGTTGCAAAGCAGTGTGCAGAGGAAGCAAAAGCAACAGATTAAATAAGGCGCCCTGATTGCAAGCAGCCAATCGCAAGCAACAGCTGATTATTGGAGGACAGCTGATGTGGGCTGGGTTAGCGATAACCAACAGGCGACATAACAGTTTGTAGTCTAGAATCTGCTGTGTATACACTTAGGTATTTTCAAAATAGCTCCCAATTACAAACCTTCTGCCACCAGTGTTACTCCTTAACCAGTTAACCTATAAGCTTTATGCACTTTATTTTACCTTTAGGTGTAATTGAAAAAAATAGTTTTATATAATTGAAGACAGCAGAGTCATTACACTCAAGAACCTCAGTCAGCCACTAACTCTACAGGAAACTAGGAAACTATTGTAAATATTGGAAACTAAATGCTCAAGTCTGTTTCTAGGTTACTTGAGTTATTTAATGTTCAGTGATAGTGTTCTATTTTTAATGCTGCATAACCTGTCACTCAACTGATAGGCATGGACTTATAGCAATATTAATAAAGGCCAGTACTGAATTTACAGAATGATATACTCCTGCTGTATTGCAAACAGGAAGTCGAGAACGTTGCATTCACCTTCTTATGTGATTGTCTGCTGCCATCTACTGGTGTACCACAGAAATAGTCTGCCATTATCAAGACCTCATAGGAAATGTCATGAGGTATTGCTTGACCATATTTTATTGTTCTATTTCATTTATTAAAATATACCAAAATGCACCTTAGCATTTGTCTTTGAAGATGTTATGTCTTTAAATAAGGAAAAAGTAGTGCCCTGACATTTACACAACAGTCAACATCTCCGTGTTTGAACAAGAATGTTTTTTCATAGGCTATATATCATTATTTGCTTAACCTTTCTAGTGTGAATTGAACATTATTTCTGTTAGTTTAGTTTTTGAGGTATTGAGTAACAATAGTTGAGAAACAGTTTCAAGAACTTCAGCCATCCATTTATAATGTAATGGTCAGGAAGTCGAAGCCATAACTGAATATTACAGTTTGAATCTTGATATTGGTGTTGTGATTTTGAATGGAGAAAGAGAGTAAGCAGTGCTTTCCTTCACTTTTAGCACCCATAGCTGAAGTGTCCTTTAACAAGATAACTATCCACCCAACTGCTCACAAGGAGCCAATACTGAAGTGTGCTCAGGCAGCTGCACACCTGAAGAATGGCCCAGAATTCCACTTCCTGGACTGCTGTTCTGTCAGTTCTGTCTGGACAGTTATGCAAATAGAGGCATAAAAAGTGTATGCATGGAAAGTTGAAAAAGGTGGTAGGTGTGGTGAAGAGCTTGATAAGGTTGCTGTTCTAGAAATATTTCTTGATGTAATCTATCTAGCTGTGTTCACAAATTTCTTAATTTCACAACAGCTCACCAGCATGGTGTAGTTCATTGCAATATTTTGTGTTTATGTGAGTCTGCATGTGTGTTGGTGTGTGTTTGGATGTGTGTTGGTGTGTTTACATGTGTATTTGTGTGTTTCCATACATGCTTGGGTAGTCTGTCAATACACAAACATATTTCTGTGTTCACAAGTTTGCATGTATGTGTATGTGAGAAAAATAGCAGTGTCAGGAGTGTGTGTGTTATACAACCAATACATCAAATATATACAACCTTTTGTGTTTAAATCACATTAATGAAGAATGTTGATGCATACATTCAGATCTCACTACAACAGATGCTCCAATACTTTTGTTTACAAAAGAATCCTGCTGTGAAAATGCATGTGTATGTGTAGATATGTGCACCCTCTCAATGTGTGTGTGTGTGTGTGCGTGCGTGCGTGCGTGCGTGCGTGTGTGTGTGTGTGCGTGTGCGTGCGTGTGCGTGTGCGTGTGTGTGTGTGCGTGTGCGTGTGCGTGTGTGTGTGTGTGTGCGTGTGTGCGGGCGTATGTGTGTACGTGCATGCGTGTGTGAAATTACAGCTCATGAATGAGTTAAATGCAATCAAATGTGATATATAAATAAATTGACTTGACTATGTTATGTGTAGCCCACATTTGTGTGGCAGTTCACATACAACTGCCTAAAAAACAATTGTTGTTGTTACAATGTAGTTCACCTTGCTCTCTGTCTTACTCTGTTTTGGATTCCTGTGATTCAAAGTTTGGTTATTGCAAAATAGCTATCTCTGCATCAGGAAGACAACAGAGTATTTGGTTTCCTGTTCTGTGCATTATTTTCTTTTAGTAAACAATGAAAATGGGTCCTACAGGTGTGGGGGGTATTCCAGAAAGTAGGTTTAGTGACTTACCTGGGTATGTTAACTTTGAGCAAGTGGTACATCTACTAATAGAAAAGCCCTGTAGATTCATTTTTACCAGGATAATGAATCCATTAGACCCTTTTATTAGGAGGTTTACTCACTTTGAGTTAACCTAGCTGGTTAGGTTAGACACTAAACCACCTACCTGGGATGCCCCCCTGAGCACCCTAGGGGTAATAACATTTGCTCGTATCTTGCATTATAAAAATGACAGAGTACCAAATGTATTTATTACGTCACTGATATGCATGGGTCCACCACGTTATCTAAGATTTTGCTATTTTTCTAAAGGTAGATGGTGTTGGTGATGGACTTATATACATGTATACAGTTTGTTTTTGTGTCCACGACATATTACTGTGTTTTAGATCTCTCTGATTGGAGGTGTGGTTATTGCATAACAGCTATCTCTGCACCAGGCAGGAAGAGTGCAGTCTGCACACCTACTGCTGATTGCTTGAGGGGTGACAGGTTCCTGTTGACAGCATTTAAAGACAGGAAGTTTGGGTAAGCTGTGAGTCACTTTTCTTGTCTCTAAGTCAGATAGTCTTTTATCAACTGATGGATGTTTTTAAAAGTGTCTTTAACGGAAGTGTACAGTTTCCGTGGACATTTGCTTGACCAATTTCAGGTTGGATTATAACATGCTCTGGAGCTTAGACTGAATGACTGAGTGGCCCTCTAGTTATATCACAGAAGAAGAAGCAGACTGGCTGAACAACAGACTGAAGTATACTGAACTAACGGACACATGGATGTTTGGTGGCTCATACAAACTCTGCCTTTCTTGGCTTTGTTGTCTCCCTCAAGTTCCTTAGCAGGTTTGTTATTACATTTGTGTGTGTGTGTGTGTGGTAACTAGGTGTTTTGTGGCAAACTGATTTCATTAAAATGACTTGTCCTTGGTAAAATATCAGTCCACTGCTGCGCACAACCAGTCATGTCAAAACCATCTGACTGATCTAATGGTTAGTGTTTTAGCACTTCCAGTAATTTCTAATCACTGCTTTACTTATTTGTAAGATTGCCATTGTCTGCAACGTTTAGTTAGCTTACTCATGTTGCTCTCAAAAAGCTACATGATAATGGTCTTGGCTCTCAGACTTTATATACATAGCAACCTGGGCATTTCCACAAAGCCCTTTGGGGTTATTGAACCGAACAAGCCTGCGTGGTGCATATTAAAGTCACCCCAAGTCAAAATATACCTGTACTTGCCATCAGGGGGCAGGCTAATTAAGCAACCAATGTCTGTGAAGATTCTCATTTATCCAGGTCATGGTAGTCAAAACAGCTAAGTTGTATGCAAATGGACTCTTTTTTTTTGGAGCTTGAAGACGCTTCACCTTACATCTGAAAGGCTTCTTCAGTTCTGACCTGATGACGGACCTGGACCATTGGAGGTGGAGTTGTGAGCTGAAGCCTTCAGTTAATTAAGCAGACATGTCTTTAGTGTTAAACATTCTCCACACACTTCATGACTGCAACTCACGCACACCACACAGCACATTTTTGGCTGTTAATGTTTATCAATGCAGTCATGACATGTTTACCACTTTCTTCCAATAATAAACCTCATGTCTATATACAGGTCCATTTGCTACTAAATGGCTATCAGTCAGAGTTGGCTTCTGTCAAAAGCAATAAATAAGTAATGCAATGCAGGCAATGAGCCAAGAGACCTCTTCTGCAAGATGATTTTTAAAACATAAACATAATAAAAATTTTATTCATCATGTAATTTTTCCAATATCATGTGATATTCTCTTTATGGTAAACGCAAGCATGTGGCTATTAAACCTTTCCTCTCCTCCTGTAATTCCATTACAACACCAAAATAATTCAGAGGTCAGCGAGCTTGCAGGTATGTCTCTGTGGGCTCTCAAATCTCCACCACTAATTAAATGTGTCCAAAACGTCAAGCCAAATAAGATTTTTTTTTTTTCCCCACCAGCCTCACGCACTGAATATTTCGAGGTGGGCAAAGATGTACACTTAAGCTGCAACAATGTGACGTGGACTGATGCTCTCTACTACATCTGGAAGATCAACATCACTGGAGTCCAGTGTATCACAAGTGAAGGAGTTAGCAAGCCCAAATATAACAACTGCACAGGAGGGAAAGTGCTTCGTACCACCATGAGAGGGGAGTCCTACCTGCACATTCCCTCATTCACACTCAGAGATGAGGGGATGTACACTTGTGAAACAGCATACAGAGGTGGAGCCTACAAAGCCATCATCAGAGTGGTGGCTACAGGTAAGACCTCCGGTCTCTGAAGTGCACCTCATGTCAATCAAACAGTGGGCCTCATGCAAGGAAGGGATATATATATATATATATATATATATATATATATATATATATATATATATATATATATATATATATATATATATGCAAATATGTCTCCTCTTATTTTTGTTTGTAGCCACAGAAGAGAAGTAGGTTTAGTGTGTGCAGGGAATGCATCAGTCATTGACAGTAATATACACATCCTTAATCACCTTCGGAGAACACATGAAGGCATTAGCAGTTGGCCCATGATTCAAGAGAAGCATCGTTACAGTGGATTTTTGATTATAGATGTCATCTATACAGCCAGATTAGGACATATGTTTACCGAAGTCTCTTAGAAATCTGTAACTAATTCAAAACTAAATAAGTAAAATATTAATTGAAATATATCAATTGGATGAACCAAAAAATGTTAATTAGCCAAGAACAGAGTTTTTTTTACTCTGCTCTCTCTCGTATGTCCACAGTCCGTCCTGTCCTCATCGGGAAGCTGGAGCGTGATGGAGGTCAGTTGTTTGCGGTGTGTTCTGCTGTCGTGAGGAGACCAGAGGTCGAAGTGCTGTGGAAGGACATGTGGGGCTCCCTTGAGGTCAAGAGGAGGTTAACCCCGAACACAGACGGAACCGTCACCATAGAGAGCTGGCTGCACCTGCCTGATGACATCACCAAGGACAGTCTGACCTGTGTGGCCAATCATCCCTCTTGGACCCAAGAAGTCTCTGTTACCATAGATATTGCAGAGCCACCGGCTGGTAAGACATCTCTCTTACCATAGACATTATAGAGGTAGTGTATGATGCAAATGTATATGCATGTATGCAGGTCGATGATGTAGTATAATAATTTACTGTGTCATGCAAACTACCAAGAAAATAAAACTGTTCATCTCAACAATTAAAATAATGAATATGTGACGTGTAACTAGTTGCATTGTTGATGATGTGCTATCTATTCAATAACTGTGCGTCTGAGACACTTGCCTTTGTTTTGACAGATCCCTTGGCTGCTGAACTGCAACATGTAATCATCCTGTCATCTTTGATTGTACTATCTGTGGTAATTATAACTACGCTCAGCACATATATGTGTCTTCAAGGAAAAAATCATGGTAAATAAACATAAAAAAACTCATAGTTGTAATTTATGTTTGTTCTGCTACTCCATGTGTTTTTATATTCACTCCTAAAGTGGAAGTGTTTTTACATCTCTTGAGAATATGTGCATTAGACATAGCCAGAGACCACAAATTAGACATTTAGAGTCACAGACATTTTTTCTTTTCGGAAAAAGAAGTTTTGTGTTGCACGAAAAGATCTGTGTTGAGCAGATAGGAACCTTAATGCAGGCAAGACCCAGGAAACCTTCATCCAAAGGCTCCGTCACAATAAAAACAAATATTCAAATAAATGTGCCAACCATTACACCTCAGGCAGGTTAATGTGAGCTTGTCATGCATACACATATTTTTAGAAACCCTTACAAATAAGAGGTACACTGTGTCATTTCAGGGGAAAATAACAGCACAAATAATAGTTCACTATTTATTGGTTTGTTGTCGGCATCTCATTATCTCATGGCATGGACTTTGCTCACATCACATCACTCATCACATTAAGCTTTTGTGTAGACACACATACAGGTATTATATTTCCATATTGAAAACAAACACACACCCACAAACCCACACATTAACAACAGAACTCAACTATAAAGATAAGAAGGGATAAAGTATACAACCAATACATCAAATATATACAACCTTAATAGTTCAAAGGCTAAATTTTTATGTTTAAATCACATTAATGAAGAATGTTGATGCATACATTCAGATCTCATCACAACAGATGCTCCAATACTTTTGCTGTGAAAATGCATGTGTACAGTATGTGTAGATATGTGCACCCTGTCAATGTGTGTGTGTGTGTGCGTGTGTATGTGTGTGTGTGTATGTGCGTGTGTGTGTGTGCGTGTGCGTGTGTGTGTGTGTGCGTGTGTGTGTGTGTGTGCGTGTGTGTGTGTGCGTGTGTGCGTGTGTGTGTGTGTGTTTGTGTGTATGTGCGTGTGTGTGTGTGTGTGTGTGTGTGTGTGTGTGTGTGAATGTGTGTGTGTATGTATGAGGGGCCGTTCAAGACATTATTCATTCTGGCCTTCACACATACATACATTCTCCTCTCACATACATACATTCTCCTCTCACATACATACATTCTCCTCTCACATACATACATTCTCCTCTCACATACATACATTCTCCTCGCACATGCATACATTCTCCTCGCACATGCATACATTCTCCTCGCACATACATACATTCTCCTCTCACATACATACATTCTCCTCTCACATACATACATTCTCCTCTCACATACATACATTCTTCTGTCACATGCATACATTCTCCTCTCACATACATACATTCTCCTCGCACATACATACATTCTCCTCACACATACATACATTCTTCTGTCACATGCATACATTCTCCTCTCACATACATACATTCTCCTCACACATACATACATTCTTCTGTCACATGCATACATTCTCCTCTCACATGCATACATTCTCCTCTCACATACATACATTCTCCTCTCACATACATACATTCTTCTGTCACATGCATACATTCTTCTGTCACATGCATACATTCTCCTCGCACATACATACATTCTCCTCGCACATGCATACATTCTCCTCGCACATGCATACATTCTCCTCAAATACGATTCATTCCAACTATATATGGTGGTAGTAGTTAGTAGCATAGTAGTTAGGCAGGAAGTGACATTTATAATGAGGGAAGTGACATTCATATCAGGAAATACTTTGTAAGAGATCTACTGGATATTTTTTACTGTTCCTACTTTGGTTCATTTGCTGCTCAGTATGAGGTCATTCATAGCCTTCAGTGGCACTTTTCAAGTGTTTCTTTTCCTTTTTTTGTTGGTAAGTGCCAATGAATGAGGGGAGGGTGGTGGTAGGGGGAGGGGGAGGGTGGTGTTAGGGGAGGGTGGTGGTAGGGGAGGGTGGTTGTAGGGGGAGGGGGGAGGGTGGTGGTAGGGGGAGGGTGGTGTTAGGGGAGGGTGGTGGTAGGGGGAGGGTGGTGTTAGGGGGAGGGGGAGGGTGGTG
Source organism: Coilia nasus (assembly GCA_027475355.1). Classification (NCBI taxonomy): domain Eukaryota; kingdom Metazoa; phylum Chordata; class Actinopteri; order Clupeiformes; family Engraulidae; genus Coilia; species Coilia nasus. The sequence goes on along the minus strand of CM050213.1, from coordinate 24,942,192 downwards.
TTAGGGGAGAGTGGTGGTAGGGGGAGGGGGAGGGTGGTGGTAAGAGTGAGAGAAGAATGTATGTATCTGAGAGGAGAATGTATGTATGTGCGAGGAGAATGTATGTATCTGAGAGGAGAATGTATGTATGTGCGAGGAGAATGTATGTATGTGAGAGGAGAATGTATGTATGTAAAAGGAGAATGTATGTATGTGAATGCAAAATATGCATGTGTGTGAAATGAGAATGTATGTGCGTGTGAAGAGCATGTATGTATGTGAGTGTAAAAAATGAACATATGTGAAAGGAGAATGTATGTATGTGAGAGGAGAATATATGTATGTCAGTGTTAAAAATGTATGTATATGAATGCAAACTATGTATGTATGTGAGAGTGAGAATATATGTATGTGAGAGGGGCAGAATGAATAATGTCTTCAACGGCCCCTCATATGTATATGTGTGTATGCGCATGCACGCATGTGGAGGAGGATGTTGTGTGTAAATAAGTATGAGCTGTAGAAAGTGCAAAGATACACAGTTCTCAGTATATTTGTAGTATAATTATATCTTAATGCATGTATGTATGTGTGTGTGTGGGTGAGTTTGTGTGATGCAGAAAAAAGTGCAGTTCTCATTAACCTTTTCATTACTCACAATGTGAGACAATGAGTTATTCTCTGGGTCTGACACATCAGTGGACATCATCCATATATCTCAATGTTTGTTTTTGTCAGTACAGTGTTCTACCTGTCTTTCCGTCCTTCATGTCCCTACTGGGACACCGTAAGCTCAGCCCATAAGCACATAGTCGTCTGAACAATCCTCTTTGATTGATGGCCTATTCTCTGTGGGGATTTTGACGACGGCGTAGTCGCAGTCATCTGCCTCCTCTATCTTCACCATATTTCCTGCTGTCTTGCCGTTGCCATGATCAATTGTCGCGTAGAGGACTTCCTCCTTCGGCGCGGCGTCTTTCTGCTTTGACAGGACATAAATAAGACACCTCTCTTCCACTTAAAGGTGATGATTGACACCAGTCCTGTAGTAACCCGAGTGAACTTTAACGGATTTTGAAGGCACTGACACTGTTGACACCGTTAGTGTGAAAATAAAGTATTGAATGTTAAATGTCACCAGTTCAACTGAGGGTTATTGACATTATGCAAATGTGTTTATTAATGAGAAAATATTATGGAAATCAGCAGAAAATGACCCCAATCCAGTCAACACAGGGACACACTGGTGCTTTTATCAGGTGTGACATAGCTGTGAGAACATTCGTCTACAGGGGGGCTTCCAGTGAAGCAGCCTACTGCAGTAATTAGAAATACCTGCAACCCCAAGACCACAAGTCTCTCAGACATTGCAGGGGCTGCATTGCGTAGGGGCTGCATTTGCAGGCTGAACACATCACAGCAGCAAAACTAATGTGGCATCCAGGTCCAAAGCCTTACCACATAGCTCCAATTTCAGATATAATATGTACACCCTGTACACTCAAAGAGGTACAGGTCTGTGATTGAGAGGCGTTAATGGAAATCGCTCTATGAACTAGTGAGCCCAGTGAATACTGCTAGACAGGAAGCTGTTGATATGATGATATCAGATTGACCTATTAAGAGGCTAAGATTAAGGTGGGATCAGACTATACATAGCTACAAAATATACCATGAACCGATGATCAACCACTATCGCCACACACTGAACAGTCAGAAAGAGAGAAGCTGTCCCCCAAAGCAATCCCTTGTCACTGGATCAAAAGACATTGTCGGAAGGTTTTACAAGGCAATAGTTTTCTTAAAAAGGTAAAGAAAAAAACATACAGTAAAATGTTAATTTTCAGAGATGTTTCAGGAAAGATGGCAGATTTCTTGTTAAAGGGCTTTAGGACTTTTCAGAGTGGTCAGAGCACTCACTGTTGTATGCAAACACCCTTACCGAAGAAACTCCACACTCCATCGGTAGTACAACAAAGGCTCTAGCATTCAAAACAAAGCACTGAGAATATTGTAAATGTACACAATGTTTATTTAAAAAACTGTTCTGCAAACTACATGCAGTAGTTTACAGTCCAAAGAAGTTGATTGTACTACCTCTCCTCCTATTCTTCCTGCTGGTTCGTGTTTGTCAATCGACTTGTGCAGACTTTCATTATGGCGGCGACGAGAAACTACAGCAAGGTACTGGCTGTCAAAACTGTTTTATTAATAAATGTTGTGTACACTTACAAAGTTCTCAATGCCTCATTTTTAATGTCAGGGCCTTTGTTGTACTACCGAGTGTGGAGTTTCTTTGAGCTGTTTTAATGGTTTAAAAATAGCGTAGTCATCATGCTTCGTCTAAGGGCACCTACCACTTCCATTGTTAGCCTTCTGGGACAAACGATAAAAAATAGTTAAACTCTGAATGCAACAGGCTAAATCAATTTTGCTCCTCAGTAAACATACCAACTCGGTATAATGTTTTAACATGCCAATTTTCATTTTACACCAAAGTTCTCCTTTAAGCTAAGGCTGGCCTTGACCACATTTTTTGTTTCCTATCAGTGGGCATAAACAAGGCTACATGGCTTGTTAGGGCTACAAAGCAATGAGGTTGAACTTGTTTGAGTATGTATGTTATATTAAAGTAGCACTTGGTTCAAAGCAGGCCGAAAAATATTAAAAGTTCACACAAAATATTCACCCACCTCCAGAAGGCTCAACAGGGGTGTCTTGTGTCCTTCATGTTCACAATGACTAAATACATATGGCAACTTTAGACTATAATTTGTATGTCTGTCCATGCTAATGCATAAAAAAGAACTGCGCTCATTCCAGTTGCCCAGACCACACCTCATTTCGAGAGAAGTCAAAGTGCATTCCACATATTTGTTTTAGACATTCACTAAACCAGTTGATTCAAATGAACACAACTCTTTAAACAGGTAGAGAAGCCAATTCATAAAACCTCCCTGTTTTAAATGCATAGGACCCATTCATGGCAGGACTTGTACTTTCGGGGCTTGTGATTTTCCACCTCAGGTTAAGACACATGTTAGCACTAGAGACAACAACAGCTACACCTGACGATACACTCCACAAGTTAATACACAGGTCAGTGCCACACACAACAACTGATACACCTCAAGATACACTCGCAATGACTTTATATACACATTAGCATTACAAACAACAACTAACAACCTCCACGTGATTATGTTAATACATGCATCAGCACTAGTGACAACAACAGATACACTTTAAAAAGGCTCCACAGGAACACATCAGTGTGTTGGAGTAATATATTTCCTATTGCCTATAGTCATCTCCTGGGTGACACCACTGCGACTACTGTGTGACACCACAGACTATCAGAATGTACTCACCGTGTCCCTGTCCCTTGTGTCGACATCTGTGTAGTCTGGGGGATTAAGAGAAAGAGGGGGGAAAATCTGAGTGTGTTTTTGCACTTGCACTGGAGATGAATACACTGGATGATCTTATAATGACGATAAAATAAAAAAAAATCACAACTACTTCTTTAAACACTTCAATTAACACTTCAATTAACACTAATTCATACATCACAACATTTCATTTGAATGTAAGCATTATGAATGATTTTTCTTTTATGACTATTAAAACATAGGTTTCATGTCTTTGTATGATGGTTGTACACACACATCTCCTACTGAGCATGTTCATGCAAATGACTATGAGGTATATACTGTAGGTTTTCATTATACATGAGCTCTGTGTGGATGTTCAGTAGGCAAATAACATCTCACCATTAGAATCACACCTGACTTCTGATGTCTTTTTTCTGTAAAAGAAAAGAGAAAATGAAACACAGGAAAAAGTCAGCTGGCTGCTTTAGGAGCAGTCCAGATGTGTGACATTTAATTGGTTTTAAATTAAATTTTAAATTACTGGATTAAGGCATTTAATCTTGGACTTTACAGTCACTGCATGACAGACTTACACAGCTCATACATAAATACAAACCAACAATATAACATACAGCATCATGACACCACAGCAACACCAACAGGCATCTCAGTCACAATCGTGCACTGCATAACATATTATAAGCAAGGCAGCCTGATATATGTTGTTGAGCATCTTCATAGCAGTTGGTATAAAGGAGATCTGCAGTGTGACGACTACCCAAGGGTAGCAGGACAAATTTTTGAGGCAGGATGGGTATGGTGTCATCTAAAATCTTTAAAATTTAAATTTAAAATAGATTATTGAACTTAAAATTTAAGAAGATACATGCTATTAATAACTTTGGTTAGTTAAGAACTACAGTCAAGTTATGTTGCTTTTTTATGTTGCATTTATTTATTTGTTTGTTTCTATTCATTTGTTTTTTTTTATGAAATATTTTTACTACTACTACTACTGTGTGTTGATCCTAATACGTATTACCTATTACATTGGCTAACTGGGCATCACGAAGCACTCCGGGACCTGGAGGAGGCAATATCATATCATGTCATATCAAGACATTACTGAGCCTGTGCTATACCATGTGTGTGTGTTGGTGTCACGCCTGCAAACACTGATGTGGTTAACAACGCCTGTAGGGCCTCACGCCATTCTGCTGGGTGGTGCTTGCACCCACTCACTATAAAGTTATCATAAAGGTCATATTTTCAGAATATAGTCATGCTCAGTTTATATCTTTATTAAAAATCTCAAAATACACAGATAAAATTGTGAAAGATCATTTGATAGTTTTGAAACTTTGTGAAAAATCGAGTAGATTGTTTCTACCAGTCAGTTTCTACAAATGATCAGTCTTACAGACAAAAAAATAGTCTCCCTCACAGGACTAGAAGCCATTTTACTTATTTACTTTACTTAGAGTTAACATTATACATGCTACATTAAAAGAAACACTTGGTAGTAATAAACACTGCAGAATGAAAGCTGGTCAATCTGGTCAAAGTTACAAGAAGTGACGTGGTTCTTACCGTCCTAAACCACATATCAGGTTTCCCATAATTCCAGCTGCAGCGGTCAACTGTTAACGAGATTCAAAATGTTTCCAGAAGCCAGAGGTCACAGGCTTGGTTTGTTGCAGTGACAACTAGCCTTAGTAACGGTCTTCGCGAGAGCAACAAGAATGACAGCTTCCTCTCTGCCTGTCAGTCAGTCAGTCATACTCTTCTGAACTCGCCAGTGAAGGAAAAAAACGTTCTTCATCCAAACACGTCGTGACACAGAGGTGTGAGGGTGGCAGGTCCCAGAGGGGACAAATCTAGAAATGGAGAGAGGTAAGTGGAGGGGGAGAAAGAGAGAGACACATGGCAGGGCAGTGACAGACAGAGAGAGAGAGAGAGAGAGAGAGAGAGAGAGAGGCAGTGTGAGAGAACGAGCACAACAAAGGCAAGCTTGTGCTTTGCACTTATTTCCTGTGTGCTGTGGTTTGCATCACCGTGCAGAGGCACACGAACATGTAGCTCTCACTCACATTCACACTCACACACACTCTCACACACACACACACTCACACACACACACACTCTCACACACACACACACACTCACACACACACACACTCTCACACACACACACACACAAACACACACTCTCACACACACACACACACACACACTCTCTCACACACACACACACTCTCTCTCTCTCACACACACACACACACACACACACACACACACTCTCTCACACACACACACACACACACACTCACACACACACACACACACACACACACACTCACACACACACACACACTCTCACACACACACACACTCTCTCTCTCTCACACACACACACACACACACACACACACACACACACACACACACACACACACACACACACACACTCTCTCTCTCTCTCTCTCACACACACACACACACACACACACACACACACACACACACACACACACACACACACTCTCTCTCTCTCACACACACACACACACACACACACACACACACACACACACACACACACTTTGGCACTGCTAATTCTTAACATACACACATAGCCTTTACACAAACTTGTGCACAAAGAGCTATGTACATGTACTGACAGACTACGCAAGCACACATGCAAACACACACCAACACACATCCAAACACACACCAACACACATCCAAACACACACCAACACACATTCAAACACACACCAACACACATCCAAACACACACCAACACACATGCAAACACACACAAACACACATGCAAACACACACCAACACACATCCAAACACACACCAACACACATGCAAACACACACCAACACACATCCACACACACACCAACACACATCCAAACACACACCAACACACATCCAAACACACACCAACACACATCCAAACACACACCAACACACATGCAAACACACACAAACACAAAATACTGCAATGAACACCAGCATAGTAGCTGGTGAGCTGTTGTGAAATGAGGAAATTTGTGGACACAGCAAGATAGATTACATCAAACAACATTTCTAGAACAGCAACCTTATCGAGCTCTTCACCACATCCAACGTTTTCAACATTTCCATGCATACACTTTTCATGCCTCTATTTGCATAACTGTCCAAACAGCACTGCCAGAACAGCAGTCCAGTCAACAGTGTCCAGGAAGTGGAATTCTGGGCCCATCTTCAGGGGTGCAGCTGCCTGAGCAGCTGAGGTGGAAACATGCTATCCAAATTCTTCCTGAGGTGGTGCACAATAGCTCTCTGTATGCTCCAACTAGTGTGTCATCTATAACCTACAGTATTCATTGAAATGTTGTCATTCTCTGGGAATTACACAGAGGAGACATGCCATGCAGTATGTCCAGGTGCCATGCAGTATAAAGGATTTTTAAAGCACTTGGGTCAATCACAGTTGGTTTGAAACTGTACCATATGTCTAAACTAATCAGGACTGTAAACTTTATGACATTTACTTTCAACAGGGTCATGCAACATCTACATTTTTGTCCTTGTGTATTTTTATTTTGTTGCTGTGAGCTAACACTCAGTAATGATAAACCAAATAAGACACAAGGACTGAACAGCGTCTTAAGCTAAAGATGACATTTGTGATATTGGTGGTAATATTGCAGTTTGGGGCCGTGTACACCATGGGCCTATGAGCTAGGTACTAGTGAGTGATGAATGAGCGTGAGACAAGGCTTATCTATATCATAGACCCCTATAGCATGTATGTGCAAATACTGACCCTGCTTCATTCAAATGTCCTATCTCTAGGAAATCCACAAGTGCACATCCTACTATAACCTCACCTGCAGACCACATTTGCTTATGCTGAATTAAAAGCCTTTACATACTGTTTCCTGAAAGGCTGTTTACATTATATGACAGTTGTAAATAGCAGTTTCTAACGCCATTCAGTCTGCGAGTTACGGGTTGCATGGCCTTTTGGAGGTCAAACACATCACGACTGATGGTGTAGTCATGTTGTGTAGAAAATTGTGAAATTGTGAAAATTATGAAAATGTGATCTTTACCACACATGACCTGAAAAGGTGGTAACAAAAACATCTCTGATTCCTGATATGCAAATACATCCACCCACAAGCTAACCAATTCAAATTGAACCCACACCATCAAATATCTACCTAATGTTTGAGATGCAAATTTACATTTAAATCCATAGAACAAGACCTCATACTACCCCTAAAATGTAAAAAAACCTCTTAGTTTTATTTCCTGTGTAGCCAGGGGAACAAATAAAAACAAAATGTGATGTGAAACCCAAGATGCAGTGTGATGTACTTAGTGTTCACACATTCTGCAGGATGTCTAGCCTTGGCCTCTAAACAGGAAGTGCATCATTTTCAACATGTATATGTGCAACACGTATATGTACATGTACATAAAAACTGCATGGTTTGTTTCCACTCTCTCTACCCTCAGATGGATTTTTATTTATACACCAACTCTTTAGCTTGTACTGTTGTGCCATATTAGATTAAACAAAATACTTTTATTCAAATATATTTTAAAAGTTTCATGATCAAATCACTATGCTTTCAGAACAGCATGTCCTAGTCACCAGTGTTATTTTGGACCATGAACACACTGTGTGAAAAGGCAAACGTTATCTCTTACATCAGTATACGGTGTGAGTCTTTTCCAGTACAGTATTTGACTCATTTCCGTTCTTGATCAGGCATCTATGTCAAGACGGTAGTGGTGGGAAGGTGTTTGGGGGGGGGGGGGGCACTTGCTAAAGTGTCTTTTTTTTAGCCATCGGGGATGTGGTTTGACCACCACCACTGTTACTTTGCAAAGAGGCTTTAGAGAGACCTACTACCCACTGTAGTGTCACTTACTACAAGCTACAGAGTGCACAGGCAAGTCACCGCAACAAAACGGACTGTTTCATTCTTTTTTTATCTTTTCAGGATGGGATGGTGTCATGTTTTCACGCTACTTTCTCTGCAGATGCTTTTTATGTCAGGTGAGTCTGTCTGTCTTCTCCTATCTGTCTTCTCCTCCTGAATCTTCTCCTAAAAAGCTGTGTTAGTTGATAATTGTGATGAAACACTATAATGTATATATACATATTAAATAAATGTTTTATTTACATATAATGTGAGTTGCTTTAGGCAAATAGAAGTGAAGATAAGATCTACTTACTGTGAATAACAGATGGATTAGGCATTTTGCGAGGTGGTATACACTTACGGTAACTAACAGATGAATAAAAGACCGAGTGGGGTGAGATGGGCTTTTTTTAACTAACAGGTGACTTCAAAACACAGAGCTTTGTAACCTACAGTTCAGTGAAACTTTTACCGTGTAGGTGGGAGTCTTACCATCCACATCATAAAAGGACATAGCTTCAAAACAACACTATGCACACATGCCCTGCACATAAACACACGATGCATATCTTATATCTGCCAAACTTTTCATGAAGTATATCTAATATGTGTACCTTTAACTGCATATATATGAATTTTCACGGGTACATCTCTAAATATTGAGGGAAATCAAATGACTGGGAGTGGGCTGGGGCAGCTAGCTGAGAGTGTCCATGTCTGTTCTTCGTTTGCTTTTGTCCGATGTGCTTAGAGTAGGATGTGCATGTTGTGTGGTCAGATGCAAAATCTTCTGCATGTACAAATATTTATTAATCATACATTTTATAATAGTGCAGTTGGGTTGCTTTGATCAAATACAAAACAAAACAACCCCACCACAGTTTGATTGATAAAAAGAATGTTCTACCACTGCCTGCTTTGGGTTGTGATTCGGAAAGGATGCACCAGTTCCTGCATCTCTGCCCTTTGTCTTTGTGCATCAGATACATAGCTAGCCAACAGGCAACGCAGACAACTGCCTGAGGCCCCCAGACCACTAAAGGTCCGACAACCTTTAATCTACAGTGGTGAAGAAGGCAGATTATATTGAAAGTGGTTGGTTTTTCCTTGGGTCCCCAAAATAATTTATTGTGGCCACAATAACCTCACCACATGCAAATTATGAATCCTGTAGGGTGGCCTAGCTTCTGGCCTAGCTTCACCTGCAGGTAAGAGATGGTACTGCACTCTAAAGAGTAGTACTGTTTGCTACTCTTGCAAAATAATATTCACTGTAAAAACATGTCAGTGAAGGCTGTGATGAGCCTAGTTGCCTAACTTAGGAAATACACCACCATAAACAGGTGATCTTTTCTCCTAAAATAAACCTTAGTGGCTTTAAGGTTGCCCAGAGTCTTTTGAATTCAACAAGGTCATATAGACAAAATGGACTTCATTCAAGCACAACATTCCTGGCACACTTTTAAGAATTCATCACTGTTCATTTGATTAGCGTTCATTAGTTTTTGTAGACTAATAAAGATATTTAGTGGCATTTTTATGTGCAGATAAGACACAAAGTAGGCTACTAAATACTTGGTTTTATTGGCTGATGGGTCACATTTCAATGGCAATCAAACTGTCAGTTGTAAGTGTTCAGATCTGGATGCGAAATCATATTGCATTTTTTTTACTTTATAATACATGGTGGCTGCCACTTGGGGGATGGTGGTAGTGTCATGGGATATCTCAGGTTCAGGCGTCCCTTGAAATAACCGTGCACATTATGTGCGTTGTGTGTAGCCAATGAACCTATACCAAAAAAATGTTTTTTTTCCTTCTGTATAACTTCCTAGAAATTTGTAACATCATGTCTCAAATGTGCTGTGCATTGCAGCATTGCTTCTCTCTGCAGATGTCATCACGGTGTTCCAAGGGACCAGAGTTGTCCTCCCGTCGTGTGTGAGTGATGTGGAATTCAGCGACGTTCTGTGGCGACTCAAGCAGCATAGTGAAACCAAACTGCTGGCCATGCTCAGAGCCGAAAGCAACTGGACAGTCATTGCTCAGGACAGTTGGTTTGAGATAACAGAAAATGGGTCCCTCGTGCTTCTAGCTGCCCACCTGGATGCTGCAGAGTTCATCTGTGAGATTACACTTTTAAATGGCACCATACAAAAACATATGGTTGAACTGCACATTCAGCACCATAATATCAGTTGAGTTTCTTTCGGTCTTTCTAATCCTGTTCTGCATGTATGGCATGTGTGTGCATTTGTTTGGTTATTTTATTAGAGAGAAGGTAATTCTGCATTTTTTACTGTTCATTAAAGGCTCAGTGACTCCTTTGGGAAACCTTACAACTAGTAAGTCCTTACTTACCTTTTCTCCTTTGTCAAACTGTATTTCTTAAGACACCTTACTTTATGTAAAAATTGTTTTCTAACCCCTTGAACAAAAGCAACACTAAGTAGTTTTCCTCTTCAGTCACCCTTCAGGTTGGAAGTGGACTTGTCTCTCATTCGAACTACAGAGAGATGGCTGCTCCTCCAAAATTACTTAGTGCAGTGCAATTATAGCCCATGGAGGGTGGCAAAGCGAATTCAGAAGTGTCTTTCACCCAGTTACAAGTTGATGAACCACTGAACCGATTTTGGAAACATTATTTTAAGTTTAAAAAACGACTTAGTGTTGCTTTAATGACAAAAGACAAAAACAAAAATCAGAGTAAATCATTTGATAATCATTTGAGAATGTTGAAATATGTGACATTTCCCTCAGATCTGATCCCAGAGAACCAGAGGGGCACCTTTCTGATAATTGTCATAGCATGTCCAGTGGCAGCTGCAACGCTTCTCTTGGGGATACTGTCTTTTGTTATCTGCAGATGCAGAAAGGATTTGACTGGTGTGTCAAATCTATATTTGTTACATCCAGCGATTATTATTTGTATTATTTGGGATTTAATTTAAACTGATAGCGATTCACTATCATAAACACAGCTGTTGCGTTCTCATTGCAGATGAAAGAATTTATGCTAATGTTGGCCGAAGGGAAGCATCATCAGGCCGGAACCTAAGCCAGGCAAACTTGCCAGGGCCAACCCTGAAGGTCTGACAATGGATCTACAATGGCAGGGAGACTCATGCTGGATAATGACTTTTTTTTGCATGTGCACTAGGTTGTGTACTGCTCTTTTGCGCTGATGTTGTCTCAATCTCTCTTCAGGATGTCATTCAACAGATGGTTTTTGTATGAACACTAACAACTGGACAAGTAGACAGTACTTCATAGAAAGATACTAGCCCTGTTCATTTTGAGCAAGGATGCAAAGACCTGCTGTACTAACCCAGATGCCAGTCAGATTTGCAGATGTCAGCCCACTGGGGACATAGCCTAGGTTACCACATCTGGGCCACGGTGGGACCACCACCATCATTTCTTTAAGTCTAACTTGTGAATATTAAGTAAAGATGTTAAATGTTATTAAGATTAAAGAGGGAGAAAGGCAAACAAAAACAGTGCTTTGGACTGAGTGATTCACAAACAACATGTTGCATGGAATATATAAGTGTAATTAATGGTTAAACTGAAATATCATTACCTTTTCAACTGCACAGCAAACATTACCTTTAGCTATTAACCAAATCAGTTGTAAAAAATGTCTAAAAAACATAAAATTACAGTGTTAAGTATACTCTAAATAGCCATTTCCAACGTGTTAGGGCTAAATATAAGGCTTACCATAAGCCTAGAATCCTTGTGTGAGGGACTATACTATGACATTTTTGACGACTCCCGTGTAAATGTGTCATTCGATGTGTTTCACTGTAGACCATGGCTAGTTCTACGTCCTTGATCAGAGTGTTGCAAGTTTGTATCATCCGTCACTAGAATACTTGATGTGTCGTTGATTGTCCACCAGGAGGAGCCATTGATATGTTAGTCTGAGTTGGACAGTGCAGCGCTTGGTCCAGCTGTTGTTCGTGCCCACAACGGGACGGTCCAATCAGTTCTCCTCTCTGCGTCTCTAGCCTGCATTTCGCGTCTAACCGTTGGAGAGAGTAGGTGCACAAGCGGGAGGTAAGTGAACTGGTGTTGGACGAGATATTGGCATAGCGACATCTTTTGATTCCCAATGATCTCGTTTGCCATTCCCTAAATGTATTATGCTAAACACCGAAAGGAAATGCTAAAAGAAGTGGAGTTTTGTTCTGTAGAAGTACTAGTGCAACTAAAAGGAATTGAATTAGTGTAGCATTATGCAAAGTTATTATAGTTGCTTAAAGAAGGATTCAGCGCCACGCTTAGACTGGTAGCCTATATATATATATATTTTATAGTTTCTACCTTACTTGGTGATACGTACAATCTAAAAGACAAATAATCATATAGACCAATGTCTTGTGCCGGATTACCAACATTCCGGGGAGTTTATTGACATCTCCAAGTGTTTTCATATACTCGAAAAGCACCAGTGTTTCACTTTTTACCATTTGCTCACCTTCATGCTAGTTCTAAAAAAAGACATAAATTGAGAGTGAAGAATTTCGAGCCTATTTACTCATTGGAAAGGATTATACCCGTGGATACACTTATTCTGGTCTGTTTTTATTGTACTGTAAATGTGGTGTACTGTATGACCGCACATGATATATGGAAATTAAAAGAAGTTCCAAAAAAAGGAAAGGATTAAGGCTATTATTTCCCCTTGGTAATTCACGCTAGTAAGTTGCGTCACGGATATTCCGGCTGGATAGCTGGTGTAAAGTTCTCGTCTTTAGAAGTATGTTGGCATAAATGATCAGACAGCACTGAGGCCTGTGCCACATATTTATGTGCATCACTGTAAAGTTTACAACAGCTTTCAAAACTTTCGTTACACAATACAGGCTACAGATGGCATAGTATGTAGGCTGTATCACTCAATCAGTTATGAGGACGTGCTGCTCAGATGATTTGTATGAGGACACCTCTCATGTGTAGCTGCCACCCTGCACCCACTGTGCGTACTGTGTGAAAAACATTCAACGGCTTTAACAACGTTTTGGTGTTCCACAGGAAGGAGTGGAGCAATAAGATGTTGGACTAATATTTATGACGGAGACGCTGCCTTTGCTACAGGAGAGTCATACTGGGTTGTGAGTTATTAATCTAATGATCTTTCCATACAGAAAAAGAAAGGCATCATTGCCTTTATGTTTTGTAATGGTTTGTGGTCCTACAGGTGAAGATGCTGAAAGGGACTTTGGCGAGATGTTTGCAGCTGTTTGTCTCTGTGGCACTGGTGTCCAGACTTGAAGGTGTGTTGAACTAAAATACCTGTGAAATGTAGACTGAAATGAATTATTTCAGTCAAAATAATCAACATGCTAGATTTGTTGGTGGCGTTTTATTTTAGCTGTGCAACACATTGCAATGGATCTGGCTGGCTGACAGGATGATGATTGTGTAAGTAAGGGAGAAGCGACCCATCTTTCAACAGCTATATGAGGACAGATTTCTTTATTTTCAGTTTAAGACTTTTTCTTACCACCAGCTCATATCATAAATCCATACAAAAACATCACTTTTGCCAAACTTCAATTACTTCTGTGCAGTCAGGGTCTGAAGCACATGGACAATTGCAGAACCTAATATTTGTGATGTTTTTCAACATTTACCTACAAGGGGTTGTTATTATTATTATTATTATTATTATTATTATTATTATTATTATTATTATTATTATTATTGTTGTTGTTGTTGTTGTTATTGTTATTATTACCATTATTACTATTATTATCATTATTATTATAATTATCATCACTCAGGCGTTTATGCCACCATTTTATCACTGATATTCGATTGGCTTGAGTCATTGTATTGTATTGCAGTGTGTTGAGCTGTATTGACTGGGCTGTCTTACTGTCATCCATAATGTGGTTGCTGTCAAAGTCAAAGACAAAACAGGTATTACACAGAGGACGGAAATTGCGTTTCACCAGACACAGAATGTGCAATTTAAACTAGTAATACGCACACACACACAGCTACACTCCTGGACATGAAGTATAAACAGACATCCACAATAAATAGACATAAGACATACAGGTAAACATATACGCTTCCAACAAGAGGGAAAGTTCGAGGTAGCTCTTCTTGGTAGCTGGTGTAGATGAAAAAAAGTGAAATGTGCAATATGTAAGGTGCAATAAGTGAAGGTGCAATTGGTAAAGTGCAAGTGTGAAAGCAGCATGGACATCAGTGTGTGTGAGATTGTTTTTTGGATGTCAGTAACATGTTCATGGGATGTTCATGGAACATCCTCATTAGGCAGGGTGTCTGCGCCGGCACGGGTGGAGGCGGTGGTGGGGAAGCCCTTCACGTTGACCTGCACCCTGGTGAAGAAGGGCTCGGGGGACTCTGTGTCGCAGGTGCGCTGGCTGGACCCCCAGAACCAGACGCTGATCGCCTACCAGCCCGGCCGCATGGAAAGCGTGAGCGGGCAGCAGCACGTGGAGTTGCTCTCCTCGCCCGGCGACACTAGCCACGTCAGCATCAAGCGCGTCAGCTACCGCGATGAGGGCTGCTACACCTGCACCTTTGACGTGTACCCGTCCGGATCCAGGGAGGGCTCCACCTGTCTCACCGTCACAGGTGAGGAGTCGGCTGCTGCTGGTTGCTCTTACACATGATGACACATGGTGATCTGTATATGTCACTTATGTCAGGATGATACTAAATGTCACTCTCTGTAGGTGGCTCTTTGAAAACCTGTTAAAAACTGTGTTTTATTGAGCACTGCTGGTGAAACTGGTTAGTCTACGACAAGCAGTATTAATGTTTCACTCAACACTGTTGAGGCTAATACTAGGCTCAGCACTTTTTTAAAAGCATGTATTCTCAGAGGGGTCAACAGCTATAACTGCTCAAAATGTAGTCACAGGTAGAGTATGTTTCAGACAAAGAGATGTAAATCTATTTGCCAAGATTGATATAAGAGAACTTTCCAAATAGAAAGGAAATTAAGTGCTGTGCTTTTGTTCCTTGTGTTGAAATGCTCTAAATATGCTGCTGTTTTTTTTTTTTTTTTGATTATTCAAATCTGTAAAAGCTGCTTTTTACAGTCCACACAGGAGAACATAGAACATAGTGCTATGAAAAAGTACTCTACGTCGTATGAAACAGCTAAAAATGAGAAATCCAAACATTGTTGGCCTAACCACAGTGGTGTGGAAATAGGCTACCAAAGTGTGTGATGATCGCATGTTAGTTCTACCCTACTGGTGATGTTTGTCGCTGCAGTGTTAGTTCTCAGTGAGAGACTGCTGGGTCCGACAGTGATTTTGGTGTCTCCCTGGTCACAATCACAGCAAGTGTGTGTGTGTGTGTGTGTGTGTGTGTGTGTGTGTGTGTGTGTGTGTGTGTGTAGGAGGAGGAGCTTGACATGCCTGACCCAGCACTTAGTAATGGATGTTCCCTTAGTGACACCGACCTCGGTCAGGAACTGTTGTTCTCTGAAACGATAACCATATGGAACCACAGGCAGCAGCACACAGTCATTCAACAACTCATAAAACTATGCTCCATGTTTCTGTAACACTTTATTTTACAGTCCCTATTACAGTGTATCTATATCATGAGGTACAGTGCGACAAAGTTTGTAACATTATGTGCTTTCACTTTACTATAGGGTTAGGGTTAAGGTGAGGGTTAGGGTTAGAGTTAGGTATGTACAGAATAAGTACAAAATATTACCTTATTACCTAATATTGCTCTCAGTGGGAACCATCTGCTCAATTAAGGTTCATGTATCCAGCTTCAAAGTGCCAACCTGCTTACTTAAGTGTTTTTCTTTCTTTCTTTCTTTCTTTCTTTCTTTCTTTCTTTCTTTCTTTCTTTCTTTCTTTCTTTCTTTCTTTCTTTTACATCTTTTTTTCACTGATCGTACATTCTTGCATTCCCTCCCTTAGTCTCTGGCTATGACTATGCCTTTGTGCTAAAATATCTCTGTCAGGAGGAATCCCATACTTTATTTTCTAGCTGTTTGTCTTCGCCTCGGATTCTCTCCATTTAACCCTTTCCACACCATCTAACATCTTTTCCCCCTTATGCTGGATATCTGACTCTCTGTCTCAAAGCTTCACCTCTCTCAAGCTCTCTTCAACTGCTGTTTTAACTCATTGTGTTCAGCTGATATTTTCTGGGTACTAATAAATTCTAATTGCTTAAAGCATGGCCGCACAACAAGCATACGCTATTTTTACAAGGCCACATGCTGTGGTTGCTCTCAAAAGCAGGCAGAGGTGTTCGAGGGTCCTTGACTTGACTTGTCTTTTATTTTGCATTTTATACACCATTGCAGCCAGCCTAGTTGTTATTGTTGCAGTCTGGTTAGTGTTCTGCCTATTTGTATTAGTTATTTGTTGAGATGAGTTACCTATGATAGAAAGAATTGGCTGCTGTGGGGAAGCCAGCAACCAGTTGCTCAAGGAATGTAACATCCTTTCCAGCCTTTCCAGTCTGTCTGTCTGTCTGTCTGTCTGTCTGTCTGTCTGTCTGTCTGTCTGTCTGTCTGTCTGTCTAAAGAATACTTATAGTTGGATTGAAAGTAAAATAAAGTATTTTGACATTTTAAATTGGATTGGTCTGAGATAAGACACGTTTAATTCTATATCTTAAAATACGGTGACATTATTGTCTTATTTTGTTTTTTTGTCTTGTTTTGTCTGTCCCCAGGGGTTGTAATCCATGGAGGCAACCAGACGGCAGTGAGCGGCAAGCTGGCGACGCTGAGCTGCCACTTCGGCCTGCCCGAGAAGGTGCATCAGGTGCTGTGGCGGAGAAGGCTGGGACCGTCACCAGGGCAACCGTTGGAGTGGCGTGACATGGTGACCTTCATCCCCGAGAGTGAGCCTGAGGTGAAGGAGGAGTACGAGGACAGGGTGACGATGACGCCCTCGCTGTCCGACTCGGAGCTGTCCCTGCGGCCCGTGCGCGTGGAGGACGAGGGCTGCTACACCTGCGAGTTCCACACCTACCCGGACGGGACCAAGAGCAGCACTGTGTGCCTGACCATCTATGGTACGTATGTCTCTCGCAAGCTCAAATACTCACACACACACACACACACACACACATACTCACTCACACACACTCACACACACACACACACACACACACACACACACACACACACACACACACACACACACACACACACACACACACACACACACACTCACTCACTCACTCACTCACTCACTCACTCACTCACTCACTCACTCACTCACTCACTCACTCACTCACTCACTCACTCACACACACACACACACACATACACATTTACTGTACACACACCCACACACACGCGCACACACTTACTGTACACACACACCCACACACACACGCACACACACTCATATATATACACACACACATACACACCCAAACTCACACTCACACACCAGCTTGAACGTGCACCAGTTTCTAAGTGAACAAACATCCAGGCACATGTCAAATGTAATCAGATTCACAATAGCATTCAAGATGTCATAAGATTTTACCCAAATGCTAGACATTTTTCAAATTTCTGATCGAGGTTCAGAGCTAGGGTGTCTGTGTATTTTCCCTGGCCAAGGTCGACACTCTGACATTCACTGGTAACACTATGCTCTTTGTTGGGCGATTAATCAAACACCCAAATGAATCACATTTACAAGATCAACTCAACTCTGAATGCCCTCCTTTATCAGCAGACTGGCTGGTTTATTAGTCCCTCTTTGTGATAATATACCATCCCAGCCCTCTTATATGGGCAGTGCCGCTGAAAATATCATAAGAACTGAAGCTTTGCTTAAACAACAGAGTAGTTATTTGTCAAATAACACATTCATGAATGGGTTTATTCCGTGAAAAAGTACTATAATAACATCGTGTTTGGGTTATGAGGTATTCGTATTCAGATAAATGTTTATTAAAAAGAGAGAGATAGAGAGAGAAGGAGATGTGCAAAGAATTCTGGGTAATCTGAATGAGAGGCAGGAGCATCCAGTATGTGTGTGTGTGTGTGTGTGTGTGTGTGTGTGTGTGTGTGTGTGTGTGTGTGTGTGTGTGTGTGTGTAAGTGTGCGTGAGTGGAAGGACTGCTCTGTTGGTCAGTGCGGGACTTGCACTGTGACCCGCCGGGTCCGCTGCTGCATGGCTGATTGTTGTCTCTGACAATAGCAGGTCTTCAAGTGGGGGAAGGGGTGACACACGTTAGCAGAAAGTCGCTAGCTGGGTGGTGGGCTGCTTACGCCATCCAAACGCTACACGGAAGGAATTTGGCTGTGTCTTAGTGGAAGCCTGCTCACTTCTCACAGATTACGCAGAGGATATGATGACAAGGGTGGCTGATCTTGTTTGTAGACTGGCTGTACTTTGTCTCACTCTTTCAACCCAATTTTCCCATGCTCCCATGAAAAGAGAGAGAGAGAGAGAGAAAGAGAGAGAGATAGAGTGAGAGAGAGAGACAGAGAGAGAGAAAGAGGGTTTGTGTTGGTCCTTATCTTTTTCATGAATATGATATTTTGTCTATGGAAGCTATATATGTCAATGTCAGTGTTACAGATTTACAACCATAGGATAAGTTTAGGTTCTGCCTGCAGTACTATCAAGTACTATTGATGTTTTCACCAGGCCTTCAGCTTAAATCACCAAAGTTATCTTTAGATTATCTATCACTCACTCCAGGCCCCAACGGTGTAAAGGTCCTCTTCGTGTCAGGACTGGAAATGTGGTTACAACTCTGCCAACAGGACACAGGAGAGTTGAAGAGACAGAGGAAAAAGGAGAGAGAGAGGAAGAGAGGAAAAAATTAGGGATGCAGGAAAGGAAGACAGAAAGAGAGAGAGAGAGAGAGAGAGAGAGAGAACGTGACGACAGGACAGGGACTGTGCCAGAGAGCGACAGTGGTCCAGAAGAAAGACAGAACATGCACATGTGAGAGAGAGGGAGAAAGACAGAACATGCACATGTGAGAGAGAGGGAGAAAGACAGAACATGCCCAAGTGAAAGAGAGAGCGAGAGAGAGAAAGAGAGAACATGCACACAAGCAAGAGAGAAAGAAAGAGGGAGGGAGAAATAGCAAGAGATAGATCTAAAGATAGAGAGAGAACAAGGGATAGAGATAGCTACTGAGAATGAGAGAGAAACAGGGATAGACAAAAAGATGGAAAGACATAAAAAGAGAGAGGATAGGGAGAGAGAGATAGAGAGAGGGGTAGAGAGAAAGAGAGACAGAGATGAGGGAGGGAGAGCGAGAGAGAGTAGGGGATAGCTGGTGAAAGGGGCAGATTGTGAGGCCATGCTGGGAAGAGAGCGAGGCCTGTGATTTATTCAGGCTGGAGCTCAAAGCCATGACTGTGTCTCTGTTCGTGCCAGCACACAGCCTGCTTTCTCTCCCTCACATCCCCTCTCCCTCTCTCTCTCTCTGTCCCTTTCTCACTCTTTCTCTTTCTCTCTCTCTCCCTCCCATCCCTCTCTCTTTCTCTCTCTTTCTCTCCATTCTCTCTCCCTTTCTCGATTTGTCTTGCTCTCTCTCTCTCCCCCTCGCATCCTCTCTCTCTCTCTCTCTCTCTCTCTCTCTCTCTCTCTCTCTCACCCACATCCCTCTCCTTCTGTCACTCTATCGCTCGCTCACCATCTCAGTCACACTGGCACACTGACTGATCACTGTCGCCACCTCCCTGTCTGCTATGGTCATCTGCCCTCATCTACGTCTGTCACGTTCCCCCATTTATATTAGTGCAAC
Organism: Coilia nasus; assembly: GCA_027475355.1. Classification (NCBI taxonomy): domain Eukaryota; kingdom Metazoa; phylum Chordata; class Actinopteri; order Clupeiformes; family Engraulidae; genus Coilia; species Coilia nasus. Next base: position 24,922,149 of record CM050213.1, on the reverse strand, counting down.
CTATATCTGTGTACTATACATCTCAACACTCTCCCTCTACTCAGCACAGCCTGTGTTTGTTTCTTTTTTTTCTTTCTTTCTTTTTTATTTTATTATCTATCTATCTACCTATCTATCTATCTATCTATCTATCTATCTATCTATCTATCTATCTATCTATCTATCTATCTATCTATCTATCTATCTATCTATCTATCTATCTATCTATCTACCTACCTACCTATCTATCTATCTATCTATCTATCTATCTATCTATCTATCTATCTATCTATCTATCTATCTATCTATCTATCTATCTATCTATCTATCTATCTATCTATATTTCTTTTCTTTTCTTTCCTCCTTTCTGTTTTTGTCTTCCCTCACTCTACTGTGCTGTCATTATGTGCAGATGGGCTATTGTTAGCCATGCTGAACACTACCTTCATGCTATTCTTCATGCTACCCTTCCTGATCACCTCACCACATCACTCATCCCCATTGTTAGCTATTCTTAGACATGGTTAGACATACAAGTACTGTGGCAGGATAGTCAGCAGCAGAGCAGACAAAGAGAGACCAAGTGGTTTCCAACGAGAATAATTTAGTTTATTTTTTCTTCTTCTTCTTTTTCTTTTTTTAAAATGTGCAAATATATACAGTGACACCAAAATGCAAAACCAAAAACTGTTCAGAAAAGAAAATAAACAGGCACAGTCAGTGCAGGCGATACGTTTCTGTGTTGATCTCATACTTTTTCATCAAGGCCTCCTTCAGGCTGTCGTAGTCCATAGTGCTCCCAGAATCCATTGCAACGAATCCACTGTGAATGAGATGAACAGACCAGGTCTCTTCTGGCCACCCCAAAACAGTGGCAAGCCTCTCAAAGGCGGTCTAGTAGTAATCAATGTTATCTGCATCTTCTAGCTTAGCCATCTTTGCTATACGGCCTCCTACCTCTTGGGTGGCACTGGTGGTGGCTCAGGTGTAGGGGTCTTTTCTGCTTGTGTGGGTGTGGCTTGAGTTGACTCCACATCCAGCTGCAGATGCGTCACCTGATGAGAGACCTAGAACTGCGAGCTTGTCTAAGAGTCTCTGTCCAGCCTCTCATCTCTGGTAAATGATTGCTAAATTAAAGGAGAACTTCGGTGTAAAATGAGAATTGGCATGTTAAAACATCATACCGAGTTGGTATGTGTACTGAGGAGCAAAATTGATTTAGCCTGTTGCATTCGGAGTTTAACTATTTTTTATCGTTTGTCCCAGAAGGCTAACAATGAAAGTGGTAGGTGCCCTTAGACGAAGCATGACGGCTACGCTATTTTTAAACCATTAAAACAGCTCGAAGAAACTCCACACTCCATCGGTATTACAACAAAGGCCCTGACATTAAAAACGAGGCACTGAGAACTTTGTAAGTGTACACAACATGTATAAATAAAACAGTTTTGACAAGCAGTACCTTGCTGTAGTTTCTCGTTGCCGCCATGATGAAAGTCTGCACAAGTCGATTGACGAACACGAACAAGCAGGAGGAATAGGAGAGGTAGTAATCAACTTGTTTGGACTTTCATCATGGCGGCAATGAAAAACAACTGCAAACGACTGCATGTAAGAACAGCTTTTTAAATAAACGTTGTGTACATTTACAATATTCTCAGTGGTTCGTTTTGAATGCCAGAGCCTTTGTTGTACTACCAATGAAATGTGGAGTTTCTTCGAGCTGTTTTAATGGTTTAAAAATAGCGTAGTCGTCATGCTTCGTCTAAGGGCACCTACCACTTCCATTGTTAGCCTTCTGGGTCAAACTATAAAAAATAGTTAAACTCTGAATGCAACAGGCTAAATCAATTTTGCTCCTCAGTACACATACCAACTCGGTATGATGTTTTAACATGCCAATTTTCATTTTACACCGAAGTTCTCCTTTAAATAAAAAATAGTAATAATTTGTGTTCTGTAGCTTAGCAAGAAGTGCCCCCTAGCTTTGCTCCTTTAAACCAGACATCAGGTCAGGCTCTCCCACTGCACTTCTCTCTCTGTGCTCTGTTACAGCTGGTCTGCACGTGCATGTCGTTTGTTACACAGAGACATGTGTCACTGGGTCTATCTTTATGACTCTGGCAAAAAAAAACATTGTAGCTGTGGATTTCACATGATTAATTCCCTGTTGTGTGTGTAAAGTGTGTGTGTGTGTGTGTGCGTGTGTGTGTGTGTGTGGGAGGGGGTCTGATGTATGGTATAGGGGTCTGATGTAGAGTTTATTGTCCATTGTATGAGCATGAAGCATGCTCAGCTATGTGTGTGTGTGTGTGTGTGTGTGTGTGTGTGTGTGTGTGTGTGTGTGTGTGTGTGTGTGTGTGTGTGTGTGTGCGCGAGTGTGTGTGTGCATGTGTGAGTGTGTGTGTGTGTGTGTTTTATCCTAAGTGTTCAAGTCTGGAGGGGAAGAGTCCAGGATTCCACCGCAGGCAGATAGCTGTAGTTGATCCAGCACCCTGTGCCAATGGCTCCTCTGTTCTCCACTACACGTTGGCAATTTGCTAAGAAAACACGGCTCCTCTCCACAACCACTGATCTTCCCACATTTCCAGAACACATAATATAAACCAGACCGGCTATATTATTGTGAATGTGTTTGGTCTGGAATCCTCGCTGAGATTCTGGATTCCTACCTAATACTGCTGTCAAGGCCGCACCCTTCAGAAGATAATGCCTCAAACATCGCACCATGTTGCTTTTCTTTCTAGTTTCGAGATCTGCTGTGAATCACTCTAAAATGAATCAGATGATCAGAACACCTTACATTATACAGTCTTTTAAAGTTTTCTGCCTCTAAATTAATGTATAAATGCATAAGAAGTCTATAATAAGTCTCTCTCTCCTTCTCTCTCTCTCTCTTTTTTTATACACACACGTGCACACGTGTGCACACACACGCACACACATACGCACACAAACACAAACATTCAAAAAGACTTCTGATAACACCCACACACACAGACACACACACGCACACACACACAGCATACAAATACAATGATAAAAATACAATAACAATAGGTACAATATCTGAAGGAAAAGTGTGGCTCTTCACCTGCTTGTAGTTGCTTAGTTACAGTACGTATGACTAACCCAACTCTGAGGTGAACGATGGTCTTTATTACTGCCACCTCCTGTCCCTCTCCCCAGTCCTCCCGAAGCCACAAGTAAGCTACAAGACCACATCTCCGGGGGTGATCGAGGCCAACTGCACGGCCGTGTCGCGCCCGCCCTCGGAGATCGTGTGGAACGTGGAGGGCAACAACCGCACCATGGGAGCACCGGTGACATTGAGCGTGCCCCTGGACGACGGCACCACGCAGGTCATCAGCACGCTCGTGGTGCAGTCAGGCCTGCTGAAGGACGTGTCCGTCAAGTGCCTGGTCCACCACAAGGGCCTGGAGTCGGCCATAGCTGTGTCCATGAACACTAAGAGTGAGTGTCCTTTGCAACATGCCAGTTGCATAATGTGTGCGCATGTGTGCGTGCTTGTGTGTGTGTGTGTGCACATGTGTGCTATTGTGCATCTGTGTGTGTGTGTGTGTATGTGTTTGCATGTGTGTGTGTGTGCGCGTGTGTGTGTGCATGCGTGTGTGTCTTTGCGCACCTGTGTGTGTGTGTGTGTGTGTATGTGTTTGCATGCAGGTGTCTGGGCATGTGTGCATGTGTGTGTGTGTTTGAGTGTGTGTGTTTGTGTGTGCATGCATTGCAGCAAGGGAGGGGTGAACATGTTAGTTGATATGAATAGGTGACAAAATGAGATGCATCTTTCAAATTTTGCCCATGGAATTATTTTCAAAAAAAGGCCTTTTAGGGATGCACATCTAAGGAAGAGCTGCATGGCCTGAAACATCACTTGCATTTTTACATAGGAGTCCTGTGGTGTGGATCATATCTGAGTTTTTTTGAGATGCATCTGAAAACAAAGACCTAATTTGAATTATAACCATGTCAAAAGCGGTCTGACCAACTTACTTCACACTTTTTCCAAAACACTACACACAGTGATTTGCAAAACATTAAACACACTTATATGCCTTACACACATGATTATATTGTAATGTCACATTCTTTCAATTTCTAAACACCAGCTATTAATTGACCACACCTTTGCAGCTAACTGGTTAAACACAATCGTCAGGTGCCAGAACACTAAGAGCCAAAATGCAAAACTCAGCAATTAGGCTTAAACACTGTAAAGTAGGGGAGTTACCTTGACTTGAATAGAAATGTAAGGCAGTGTTGTAGCAAGAGCAGGCAAAAGAGAGATGGTGAAGATGAGAGTGAGAGTGAGGGGTAACAAAAGGAAAACGTAAACACAGTCACTGCAAGGTACAATGGGCGGGGAGCATGGACAGGGAACGCTAGGACTAAATTGATCACATGCGTATGACATTGGTTGACTACCTTGAAATTATGCTTACAGTACCTTTTTGTCTCCAACAATACTTTACTGTGTTTTACTGTGTTTACTGTAAACATGGTTCTTTGTATAAATGTTAGTCTTTCAGTTTTCAATGTGCAACCATGCAACAACCAAACACTTCAGCATATTGACTAATTTTGCATTGAAAGTAAAATAGCAATTGAAATGTATTTAGTGAACAATATTAGTCATGTGTTTTGTGAAGGTATTCATGTCATTTATCAAAATTACTGGAAAAAATGCAACCCAGATTTTGTCACTAAAACAGTCAGAATATAACAAAGTGTTTAGGATTGATTGCCACAGTGTGTAACTCACTCAAGCACAAAGCACAAATAGAACATATGGATCATGTGTGTGCAATTTGGTGACAAAATAGCATTTTTATAAATAAGTGTATAGTTTTGAAAGAAGAATCTCATTTTGCAGTAGATCTGGTGTGTTCTGTGAATTGGGTGTATGGTTTTGTTAACTGTGTGTGGTGTTTTCAGAAAATGAGCCCAGTTTCTTAAATAAGCTTAAGCAATTGTAAACAAAACTGTAATACCACATGTTTAATATTCATCACAAACTGGTCTCCCAGTTTAGAAAATATTTGCTATTACCAGAGGCATTTCAGAGAGCTTCCAATAAAACTTCAGCCAAAACTTAAGCCAAAGCACAACCGAAGTGGCCAATTTTATAATTCAGTTGGGGCCAATATATTTTCTAGTCATCCTAGTGAGTATGTGCATGTGTGTGCGTATAAGCCAACAGTGTGTGTCTGTGTCTGTGTCTGTGTCTGTGTGCATGTGTATTTGTGTGTGGGCGTTGCACTTGTTTGCCTGGATGGAAGTGTGTTATCAGAGTGTGGAGTAATAAAAACGTTCAGTTTTTCCTGGCTTAGCCTGCATAAGTCTCTCCCCAGAAGAGCTGCTTTTGGAGCTAGTGTGGATCACAGCACAGAGCAAAGTAAGAGAGGCCCAGTAGAGCAGTGTCTGTCCAGGGGCTAATAAAGAGAATAAACAGGTTCCCACACCCAAGAAGAATAGAGTAATAAAGAGTAATAAAGAGAAATGAAGTGTGATAAGATAGAGGAAGAGTAGAGCGGAAGAAAATCCAAATATATCCAAGAGGTTGGACCATGGAGAACCTTATTGTGACCCCTTACCTCATATAAACGTAGAAGAAGGCATACATTTTAAGTTATTTTACCACACACACAGACACACACACACACACACAAAGAGAGAGAGAGCAAGCAAGAGAGAGAGAGAGAGTTGGACCCCTTGGAGCCCCTTGGACAGATATTATTCAGAAGAAGACAGTATTGGTGTTAATGATAATAAGGATAAGAATAACATCATGGTGGCTAAGCTAAGGGTGTGTATGTGTGTGTGTGTTTGTTTGTATGTGCATGTGCATTTGTGTGTGTGTGTGTTTGTGTGTGTGTGTGTTGTGCGCATGTGCATTTGTGTGTGTGTGTGTGTGTGTGTGCGTGCGTGTGTGTGTGTTTGAGCGTATGTGTATTTGTGTGTTTCAGTAAATGTCACATACACAATGCATTATGCATGTCAAAAACCATCTAGATGAATGTCACAAGTATGCAAGCTTGCCTGTGCTTGGCTAAAGCCATCAGGGTTAATCAGGGTTGATGGTGTAGATCCAGACCCAAGACAGCCCTGCCAAACATGCCAAAGGTCGCACATTCTCTATGAAAGTAGTCAAACATCAAATTGGTAAAATTATTGCATAGCACATTTGTAAATTCCTCAAAATGTAATTTCCACAAACTCAATCTAATGCTTTTTTTTACCTATTAGAGAACTCTCCTGTCCTTGAGTACAACATTTTCAACAATGCTGTGTTTATATTTCTCTCTGGCTACTTGTGCTATTGTCAGTGATTTACAGTTGTTTTCACAGACCTTAACCTTAAGTGTCATGCTGGACTTACTGAGGCCCGTGCTCCAATGTTCACATGTATTTTACTATCTGCCTGAGCATTTTTGGGCTGTATTGATAGGTGTGTGTGTGTGTGTGTGGTGTGTGTGTGAGTGTGTGTGTGTGTGTGTGTGTGTGTGTTTGTGTGTGTATGTGTGTGTGTGTGTGTGTGTCTGTATGTCAGTCTCTCACCACTTTTTTCATCTCCTTTTCAGTTGGGACTGCTCTCACCATACTGATCTCCGTGACAACAGTAGCCTTTCTGTTGGTCTTGTCCCTGTGCTTCTGCCTGTGGAAATGCTTCTTACGCAAGGAAGGTAGGCACACACACAGTGCATAAAGACATACATTGTCACACACACAGCACATAGGCACACACATAGGCAAAGAAGACACGTGTAACCAAGGTCTTCCCGCAAACTCCAGTGTGGGAGAGCGATGTGCTATCAAGGGAGCTATTAGCTAAGTCAGAACACATAAGCAGTGCATAAACACAGACACAGACACAACTAATAAGCACACACACACACACACACACACACACACACACACACACACACACACACACACACACACACACACACACACACACACACACATAAGCACATACACAACTAATAAGCACACACACACACACACACATACACACGCACACACACACACACACACACACACACACACATAAGCACATACACAACTAATAAGCACACACACACACACACACACACACACACATACACACGCACACACACACACACACACACACACACACACATGAGCACAAACAGACACATACAGCTCTGAAAAAATTAAGAGACCACTGTAAAATTGTCAACTTCTCTGATTTATCTATTTATATTCTATTTAACTATTTATTTATTTATATATACATATATACATGAGTAAAGTGAACAAATTTGTTTTATTCTGTAAACTACTGACAGCACTTCTCTCAAATTCCAAATTCAGCTGACACTGGAAATGTTGCTGTAGATGTAGAGATGCTGATTTTAGGAAAATTTGCAGTGGTCTCTTAACTTTTTCCAGAGCTGCATGGCACATACAGTATGCACAGACAATGCACCTTAGCACAGACACATAAGCACAAACACAACTGATAAGCACAGACTCAGAACACATGGCAGTGGGAGATTTCAGATGCCTTTTGGATTCCTCCAACAGAGATCTCACAATCACATCTCTATTCTGGTTTGTTGATTTGCTGTGTTTTAGTTTGGAGAGGCTATACTATGTGTTTTTTTTTTTTTTTTTTTTCATTTTCATTCTTGTTTAAGGATTACTATCCCACATTAGATGAGAGAGGTGAGAGATGAGAGATGACAATAAAGATTGTTGTAGGAATGAATTGAACTGAGTAGAAATCTCGGCTGGGTTCATCCTCTCCACAGCACTGAGGAGAACTGCATGGGAAAACAGCTTCCTCTTGGCTTTGCGCCCTGACATAATATCCTCCTCATAGAGCAACGGTTATTTATCACACTCTCGGAGGAGCATGGGAAAAGAACTCCATTCTTTTTTCTTCTGGAAGGTGACACCTTGGCCTTTTTCTTGGCAGAAAATTGCCCATGATTCCCGTAGCCATACTGGGCAGCTGGCTTCCTTTGTGGGTGACAGCGCTGTGAAGAGGAAGGCCTGGTGGTGGCCATTTTTTAAAATGTTAGTATTTTAAGACCATACTCACTTCCCGTTCCCTCTCTGTCTCTATACATTCCTGAATGGGTGGATGGAAATGGTTTATATATTTACCTATACATTCCCTGCCGCTACTGTTGCGTCTGGTGGGAGTAGGTGGCTGTGACCCCTGTAAAAGAATGTCATATTCAGGATGCAGTTGAACACAATAAAAGAGGTTTTTTTTTGTTCCTCATAGGTGTGGTTGAGGAGCTGTAAATCAGTCAACTGTGTCATAGGGTGTGTGGATGCGTGTGCATGTCCAGTAAATTGCACACAAGGAAATGTAGACAAGTCCCCAAATCCTCATCAAAATAATTTCCTTTCCTTTACTCATTTCAGCTAGAATGCCGTGTTTACTGGATGAGTGTGTGTGTGTGTGTGTGTGTGTGTGTGTGTGTGTGTGTGTGTGTGTGTGTGTGTGTGTGTGTGTGTGTGTGTGTGTGTGTGTGTGTGTGTGTGTGTGTGTGTGTGTGTGTAAAATGCTTTAATGACAGAATGATAGTTCGAGCTCGAAAAGATGATTACCTTGGGAATGTTTTACACAACACAGTGTACACTGAAATAAACCTGGCTGTACCAAATACCAAATGACTGTGCCAGCACAATAGTCACGCTCAATGTGATTTTCTGGCCAAAATAAAAATTGGGGTGGAATAGTTTAGGATCTGTCTTGTACTGAAGAATGTATTTTTTTTGCTAGAAATCTCAAAGACAAGCAGTTCTGGTGAACCACAACATATCAACACCAAGGGGTTTGTCCACAGTTAAGAGATGTTTTAGACTTCCTGAATTCCTGATTACATCCTAAAAGTTCTGTCCTGATTATTGTTTATTATCCCTATTTTTTGATTAGTAGTCTGTAATAAATACAAAAAAACTGTGAGGTTAAGAGCTCTAAAACACCCTTCAGTTTTTGTCCTCTTACAGTCCTTCAGAGTTCACCTTAGGACATTCAGTGGTTTCTTTGGCTGTCGTTGTCATGTCAGTGTGGAGCTAAAAGAATTGCATTCGAGTCTATAAGAGTATTTTGCCTACAGAAACTGTCCTCCGTCCCTAACAATTCAATGAGAAACCAGGGTAGGGTAGAACATCCGAATCATTTAGAGCACGTCTCAGCAGCGATGGTTAAAAACCTCAGCCTCTAACCAGATAATCAGATCCATCTTTTCAGCACCAAAACTGTAGCCAGTAGCCAGCCACAGCACAACGTGTAATTTCCTAATTGAGACGTTCCCAGCTGTGTTAGTTTATAAGCCACAGAGCTCTCAGAATGTGCCAGAAATTAATAACGAAGAATTCCAGCAATGTGTTGCTGTGTCTCTTACTCTGACTGTCTTGCACACTACTGCTTTTATTTTAAATCCTAACATATTTTTACAAGCTAAATAAAATTGCTGTGAGCCAGGCTGTTGTTTCAGCTATTGAATTCCTCCGTCCTGCCACTGAACTTGTGAACCGAATTAACTTACTGTAGGCTGCAGTTTAATTTTATCAGGACTTGTCATTTTATTGTTTTCACCTTTGAGGGCAGCAGCACTTACAAGCAATTAGGGCATAAAGAGATTCTTTTTTCTGATAGACTGGCAGCTTAGAGACCCGGCCAAGCGGGTCAGTGAAGCACTTGTGTAAGAGTTGTTTTATCTATTAGTCATAGTTAGATGTACTGGCCATTGACCAGTGGCTGAGTTTAATAATGAATTTAATTATTAAAAAATAAAGGATTAGCTGGGATGTGGTATTTCTATAGGGTGATAACATGCACGTTGAAAATGTTGTGTTTGTACTGACTGAAGTCTGTCTTTATAATGTTGTGTTACATCTCTTCATAGATTATTTTACGTAAAAAATTATGATAACTTGCTAATAACTCTTTTACTAACTTAAAGAGTTATGTTTACTATAACTTTTTAAACAGATACACAGCTGTTGCGTGTAGTATTGCGTTAAGTATTCATAAAACTCAACCATATGGCATAGTAAAAGAGTGACTTACTGTCCAGACATCACACCACATGACTGTAAGCCAGACTGCAGTAAAGGAGCTCCTTGAGATCCTGGCACAGGCCAAGTGAAGGAAGCTCAGGGGAGTGACCGCTTCCTGTGGGCATATCCTGTTTGCAGAAAGGATGAGTGGTGCAGTGAAAACGAGGGAAAGGGGTGAAAGGCTGGAGGCCCCGAAGGGTGGGCAGATACACTGCTTGAAAAGGGCAAGATGAGGGCATCAAGGCCAGAGTCCAGGTTTCGTATTTAGCTCTTCTAACCCACCACAAAACAGCATCAAAGCAGCCGCAATCACCATAGTGAGGGACAGTGCAGAGGGATTCCATGACCACTTAGAGTCATCAAGGGCTTTTGTGTGTGTATGTCTGTGTGTGTGTGTGTGGTGTGAGTGTGTGGTGTGTGTGTGTGAGTGTGTGTGTGTGTGTGGTGTGTGTGTGTGTGTGTGTGTGTGTGTGTGTGTATGTGTGTGTTTGTGTGGTGTGTGTGTGTGTATGTTTGTGTGTCTCTGTGTGTGTGTTTGTGTGTGTGTGTGTGTGTGTGTGTGTGTGTGTGTGTGTGTGTGTGTGTGTGTGTTTGCAGATTCACTGTATGACCACACATGACAGCCATGTAAATAAGGGCCTATGTGTGTGCTTTTTTCTAGCCACAGATATACAGCTGTAGCTTAGGCACCGTAACAAATGATGGCTTTTCCTGGATAATGGGGTAAATATAGCAGTAGAAGGATACACAACAACGGATACACATCAAACCCTTACACTGAAATAGTACAACATAGATGCCAGCTCACCAGACCACATATGTTCTAACACACACACTCTACTCTGATTAACAGATGCCAGACCATCATCCCATCCACACACACACACACACACACACACACACACACACATTGGCCAGACTCAAGACTTGGAGGGAGCTAAACACATTGTTCAGTTGGTATTATCTGATGTCTGTTGGTTACGTGTGATGTGACTGCTGCCCACTCTTATTTTTTTTATAAATCACTTTTCTCTGGAAACAAAATATTGTCCCTGGAACAGAGGAAACAGTCGTCTGAACAGTAGTTTGAACAAACGAATGTGCGTGGGTGTGTCTGACTTGTGAATAGAGAGAGAGTGGGCCTACTTTGCTGTAGTGACTGACCAAATAAACATCCCGGTGTGGGTCAGTCTGAAGTGACACAGGACATTCCGTCTCTGTTCAAACAAAGCAGGCCAGGGGAGGTGTTATAGAGATTATAAATTTCTATTTTGGGTCTTTGAATCTTGTTTTTTCTGAACACATTGTGAATACCACCCTAGTGTCCATGAGTAAACTTTAATAAAGTGTACAAGTACAGTGTTGTTTGTAAAGGATGTTATAAGCACATCAGTACAGTTTATTAAATGTTGATTATGTTGACCTTCTGTAATAATGTTATGGCTTATGTTTGTTTGTTGAGGCCTTTTATCTCCTTTACATGTTCATGGCTTTCTTGCTGTATGTCTTTTTCTGTTTCAGTTGATTGACCTGCATGACCAGTTCACATCCAGAAGACTGGGGCAGTGGAACAGTCACTCTTTGCAGGTCCAGCCTGACCAATAGTGCCTGAACTGTTACACAGCATTTCATGATTTTAATTCTGTCTATGTGGCCTGAAGACCAAAAATTACAGAGATGTAAAACGTGGAGAAAAAAAAAAGAAAAGAAAATGGCAGATGGAAGTTAAGAGAGGGGCCTGCTCGCCAAGAGGAAACAAAACAATCCATCTGGGAGAGTATCTGTCTGAGAAAGGAACTATCTCATCCAAAATGGTGACTCTGTGACTACACTGACCTCTAACATAGAAAGCTAACAAAAGAGTAACGTTGCAAACAACCTATTCATCATTTGTCTGTAGTTACCAGTACTTCTTTGGCCACTGAATGTCTGAATATGGCCTAATCCCTTGGGAGATTTGATAAAATAATGGTAAATCTGTGGTGGGTACCGATATTTATTGACCATTTCAGACAATGATAACTTGTCATTCCTTTACTGAGCTAAAAATGTCACAAGGCACTATTCACTGCCATTGAAAGAGAAAGTTATAGTTAGTAAAAACATGATTGTTTCACTTTTTTGACAAATATCTAGCAACAAATATAATAATACAAAATAATGTTTCCAAAATCGTTTTAGTGGTTCATCAATTTGTAACTGGTTGAAGGGCACTTCTGAATTCGTTTTGGCGCTTTCCATAGGGTATAACTGCACTAAGCAAAGCCTGATTTACACCAAACACTCTGCGTATACAGCGCGTGCCCGTTATAGTCCGTATTCGTTTAGAATGCAAGTTAACAAATTAGACTATTCACACTGCATGCGTGATCTGAGCGAATTCTGTCACTATACAAACATATTGTACACAGACACGTGCTGTACATGCTCAAGTCGATGTGAATCAGGCCTTAGTTTGGAGGAGGGGTGTCTCTCTGTAGTTTGAATGAGAGACAATTCCGCTTCCAACCTGTAGAGCGATGACAGACAAAAACTACTTGGTGTTGCTTTAATATCCGCTAGTTTAAAGCCCTTAAGCTGCAAGGTAATTTTTACAAGGTTTAAGTTAATGTTGATGTAAGCTTCTGTGCAGCATGTGAAGATCATTTATCATCTGACAGAAAGTCATTCATAGCATACAGCCTTGACACTCATGCTGAGACCCTAGACATCTCATCCACCCCTGTGATAATAGCACACTCATACTAGTGCACCAGGGCAATGGCTACAAGGAAAAAAAACCTATAAAAGAATGTAAGCTTTGCATCCACTAATGATGATTACATTCATCATTTTGTTGTATGAGTGGCCCTTGTTAGTGCAGGCTGCTTAAAATGATCTTACTTTAGTTTCTGTCTGTGTGTTTGTGAGATATGCGTGCGTGTATATGAGTATGTGTGTGTGCTGTGCGTGTGCGCATGTGTGTGTGTGTGTGTGTGTGCTGTAACTTCCCCTTACCTCATAGTGCCCTTGCTAACTGGGTGTGCCATGCTGGTTTTGTAACTGGGTGCAGAGGGGGTCAGGTCGAAAGGTCAGGTCAGAAGGTTGTGTTGGCTAATTTACCAGTGCTGTCTGACAGGGCCCAGGATGCTTTGATGCCAGTGAAAAAGCGATGATGTGACTACTTTGTGTGTGTGTGAGAGAGTTTTTATGCGTATGCTTGCGTTACATGTGTCAATATTAGAGTTCGATGTTAGATGTTAGATGAAATATTAGATGTGTGTAAACATATACCTAGTTGGACTCTTGGTAAAAGCTTTCTTGGGTCTCCAGTGCCACAGCTTAAGCATCTTTCTTTGGAGATCAATAATCATATTGTACTTTTCACCTCACTCATCATTACCATTACATACTCACATATATATTTACTTTGCCAAGGGAAAATAAAAAATAACACCCTTTGATCTTTCACAGTGCACTACAGATAATGGGCCATTTTATTGCTGTTTCAGAAATCTATTTTCAAGACTGAACAAACACAGCATATGACTTGATAAAGTCTTTCTGTTTTCCAAGCATACTGTACAACGGTTCTCTCTTTCCTGCCTGGCATTTTTATGACATGAACAAGCTTTGGTAGAGTAATAAAAAGTAGCAAGCGCACATGACTTAGGAGAAAAGAAAAAGAAAACACTTCTGTGTAATGTACTATTTTCTCTGTGTTATATATTTTATGTGCTGCAGTGTGAATGTTACACATTTTGATATCGACTTTAATTTGTATGTCATAACTGTATCTGTATCGCTCGAGTCTGCATGAAGGGCGGAGTGCAATTTCTTAAACTGTTCTAGAGACGGTAACTGCTGGATTTGGAGCATCAGTATACAGAGTTGGATATAAGAAGAGTATGGACGCCAGATGCTATGCCTCTGAAAGACTGCAAGCTAATGTACCCCTGACTGTACTCCGTATAGCAATGCAATAACTCTCATTACTACCACTCAGTATTAATTTACATAGTGTCAAGTGAGGAAGTTATGTGCTGAAATAAAAATGTGTATTATTATAATATGGAATGGGAGAATTGAAATGATTGAACAAAAGATAAATAAAATTTGGTTACTTTTACGATGAATGTGCAGTAGCTGTTTTTTTTTCACTTTCCAATTCAGAGCTAAAAGCTGACACATACTAGCCTGGCTATCAGCCTGCCTATACACTGACACTCGAATATTTCCTCCCTACAGTGGTAGTCTGGGTTTGCTTCCAGTGACATGGTTGATTCTGGTAGAATCTTTACCGGGCCAATCACCGAACAGATGAAGTGTTCGTGAGCAATGACGTCACCTTTGTGTGCTACATTTGAATTGCAGTGCGTAGGCAGGCTTATAGCCAGGCTAACTGCATACATGACCAGACATTAGCGATTGGGTAAAGGCAGATCCAATCATTTCAAACTTCAGCAAAGTCTACACCTCCAGGAAGCAATAGTGTCTCGATGCAGCACTGCCAGTACGCTCTTTACGAAATGAAATGTAGTAGGAGGGGCTGGTTTACCAGGCTAGACACATACCACACTGCAGACAGCCCTGTGGGAGCTGCTGTGTTTGTTTTATAAAAGAAAATGCTTGTTGACACTTGTTCATGAATCATGCTATTGACAAAGTATACCACTTCCTGAAACAGTGCTAAGCCACATTGCGTATTTCTTTAAGTTGCGTATTAACAAAAAAAAAAAATCAATTTGTAGTTGTGAGCTCATTAATGAGTTATTACCTCAGTCAGAAAACAAAGCTGTTCTGGTAAAATCTGAATTTGTAATTTCTATATACCTAGAGTTGGCAAGCTCAATAGTGACTGCCATGTTAAACTGCAATTTTGAGAATATAGGCACCAACAGGGGACAAACAAACAAACAAGATACAGCTTTTGTGGTTCTCATTGTGATATACAACCTCACCACTAGATTGGGCAGTGATAGCTTTAAAGGAGTACTTCCACGAAAAAACGTTTAGTACTTGCTCTTTTGAAATACGACAGATCACCCTGAGTTGCATATGCATGCTGCACGTAAAAATGTTCTTCTAACCCGATTGCCTCCATTAGTTAGTGAAAGAAAGTAGGCGGAAAAATGAGTGAATAAGAAAAAGGCCAACAAAGTGACGTAGGTTTGTAAATTAGAAAAAGCTACGCCACAGTTGTGATTACTGGAGAAGTTTTGTTGCAGCACACATTCACTTAGCGAAGTATAGGTAAGTATGTGTGTAACACTTAGATCTTCTATTTGGTTCGCTATGACCGAATGGGCTTCGAATTATTGTAGCCTGTGACTAGCATAGCTAAGAACCTGTCATTCTCCCTGCTCCATCTCCTCCACCAAACTAGAACAGCATGAAACAGAAGCACTAAAGCATTTTTTTCACCAAAACCGGCTCACAGGGCATTCATTAATACGAGAGACCACCGCAAAATTAATGAAAACATGATGGAAGTACACCTATGGAAGTGAAAAGGGTGCTAAACTGTGATCTTCAGAGCGTTTATCCTGCGGGAAGGCTGTTGATATAACCTGTGTGGCGGCTCTCTTCTCTCCACATATCTGCAACACCTGGATGGGCTTACAAACTGAAGAGAGAAAAGACTAAAGTAGGCACCCACCATATTGTTTTTTTTTTGTCATGGAGTCAGTGTTTTCTTTGGCCCAGGCTCTTTTTGTGTGGCGCCAGGGCTTTGGAAAGCTGGTAGAGAGATCAGCAGAGCAAACACACACCCAGGACACCTATCTGCCCCATGTCTGATCCACTGGAACGGCTGTGGTCACACCAGAACAGACACATGGAGCACAAGATGGGAAAACTGTTGAAGATGCAAAAGTGCAGAATGCTTTTGAGGGATGCAAATGATGAACTATAATGTGTGTGTGTGCCCGACTGCCCGTATGTGCTCATGTAAGTGTCTGTGTGTGTGTGTGTGTGTGTGTGTGTGTTTGTGCCCGTATGTGCGCATGTAAGTGTCTGTGTGTGTGTGTGTGTGTGTTTGTGCCCGTATGTGCGCATGTAAGTGTCTGGGTGTGTGTGTGTGTGTGTGTTTGTGCCCGTATGTGCACATGTAAGTGTCTGTGTGTGTGTGTGTGTGTGTGTGTGTGTGTGTGTGTGTTTGTGCCCGTATGTGCGCATGTAAGTGTGTGTGTGTGTGTGTTTGTGCCCGTATGTGCTCATGTAAGTGTCTGTGTGTGTGTGTGTGTGTGTGTGTGTGTGTTTGTGCCCGTATGTGCTCATGTAAGTGTCTGTGTGTGTGTGTGTGTGTGTTTGTGCCCGTATGTGCGCATGTAAGTGTCTGTGTGTGTGTTTGTGCTCGTATGTGCGCATGTAAGTGTCTGTGTGTGTGTGTGTGTGTGTGTGTGCGCGACTGCCCGTATGTGCGCATGTAAGTGTCTGTGTGTGTGTGTGTGTGTGTTTGTGCCCGGATGTGCGCATGTAAGTGTCTGGGTGTGTGTGTGTGTGTGTGTTTGTGCCCGTATGTGCACATGTAAGTGTCTGTGTGTGTGTGTGTGTGTGTGTGTGTGTGTGTTTGTGCCCGTATGTGCGCATGTAAGTGTCTGTGTGTGTGTTTGTGCCTGTATGTGCGCATGTAAGTGTCTGTGTGTGTGTGTTGTGTGTGTGTGTGTGTGTGTGTGTTTGTGCCTGTATGTGCGCATGTACACTCGAGGACGATATTATTAGCCCCCCTCCTGAAATTAGACATCTCTCTTGATTTCTCGGTGAGAATGACAGTTATTAACAAGTTTATGTTATTCTGGAAACAAGTATACTATGGAGATAATGTTTAACAAGTTGAATTTGGAATTTGGTATTGTTAAAAGCAGTTTAAACAAAAAAGGCAAAAAATGACAAGGACAAAATTATTAGCCCCCTGATCATTAATCGTCAGTACGGTGCCCTTTATGACCCAAATCTGACAAAAGGCTCTTTGATTAGTTGTTAACTAGGTTGGCACATGTCCTCCTAGGGATTTTGGCTCATTTCTCCATTGCAAATTGTTTTAGCTGGTCCAAATTGCATGGATGTTGAGCATGGGCATTCATTTTCAACACTCATCAAATATCTAAAGGATTGAGGTCTGAACCACTCCAGGATCATGGTTTTAGTATCCTTGAAGAACATTTGGACTAATTTGGATGTACGCTTTGGGTTATTATCTTATTGGAAGACCTAGCAAAGATCTTAGCTTAATCTATGACCATATTCTGCATGGTCTCCTTCCATATTCTATCACAGTCTTCTTTTTTCATGGTGCCGTACACCCAAACAAGGCTTCCGGTGCCTGAGGCTGCCACAGAATGATGCTACCATCACCATGTTTAACTGTGAAAACCGTGGTTTACCAAGGTTTAAGGCCTATCCCTTTCTTCACCTAACAGAAGCAGAATTCATGCGTCCAATCAGGTCCAATTAAATCTCATCAGACCAAAGCACAGACCTCCAAAACTAATTTTTGACTTTCAAATGTTCACAGGCAAACCTCAATCGGACTCTGATATGCAGCACCTTTAGTAAAGGGGCACTACTGTGATGATGGCACCAAAGCCCATTGTGATGACAAGCCCTCACAACTGTCTTTCTTGAAAAGAAAACTCTACATGAGGCCAGGTCAGCAGCAATCATCTAGGCAGGTGTCCAGGGCTTCTTTGGTCTAATGAGACTAAGCAAAGTTCCCACAGTTACACATGGTGGTGGGAATATTAAGGTGTTCGGCTGTTTTGCAGCCTCAGATACAGGGAGCATGGGTCTGGGTTTGGATTCCTGGGTCTTCCAGCAACATAATAACCCAAAGCATACATCTAAATGAGTTCAGAAGGTCTTCAAGGATACTAAAACCATGATACTGAAATGGCCCGCTCAGAGTCCAGTCCACAATCCCATTGAGAGTCTGTGGCAAATGCTTATGTTCAGCATCCATGCAATTTGGACGAGCTAGAACAATTTGCAATGGAGAAATGGGCCAAAATCCCTAGGAAGACATGTGCCAATCTATTTAACAACTAATCAAAGAGCTTTTTGTCAGTTTTGATTCAGAAAGGGTAACGCATTGACTATTAATGATCAGGGGGCTAATCATTTTGTCCTTGTCATTTTTTTCCTTTTTTGTTTAAACTGCTTATAACAATACCAAATTCCAAATTCAACTTGTTGAACATTATCTCCATAGTATACTTGTTTCCAGAATAACATAAGCTTGTTAATAACTGTCATTCTCACCGAGAAATCAAGAGAGATGTCTAATTTCAGGAGGGGGGCTAATAATATCGTCCTCGAGTGTAAGTGTCTGTGTTTGCTCGTATGCGTCTGTATGTGTGCATGTGCGCATAAGTTTCTGTGTGCTTGCTCGTATGTGTGTGTGTGTGTGTGTGTGTGTGTGTGTGTGTGTGTGTGTGTGTGTGTGTGTGTATGTGTGTGTGTGTGTGTGTATCTGTGTGTCTGTGTGTGTGAATACACATTTGTGTTGCATTAGGTGGGCACAATCAGGTTTGAAAAGAACGACTTTTGCTTTGCTATGTAGTGCCAATTGGGGCTTTGATGTAGCTGCAATGGCCGGATACAGACGTGATCTTATCAGCACATGAGTATGCTTTTAAGCAGAACTGTTTATTTCTCTTGTCTTATTGGGAACAAGGACTCTGCACTTGTCAAGATATGCTTTTGCGTACAACAATTGATTTGTTGAAACTTTCTGAAAGCCATTGTAAAGCTGTGTGATCATATGGAATAAAATAAAGACCTTTTTTGCCAGTTATTTCCACTCTATGCAAGCGAACAGAAGCTTTTGGTCCCCCCCCCCGCTGTGCCAGCGTACCTCAAAGAGGGGGAGACCGGCAAAAGTTTTTGCTGAATAGCTCAGTGAACGTTTCACCCAACAACATAACATTTTTGTAATACATCGGTGTTACAGAGACGTATCGACCCAGCCCATAAACGCTCACTTGAAGCATAGCGCCACCTAGTGATATGGGTAAATGCAAAAATTGGGATATTGAGTTGCCAATATCTTGGAACGAGAAGGTGGGAACTCTGCAAAATACGTCATGCACGATCAGCACAAAGACCTCTAAAACCACAGCATGTGCCATACAATTTGGTCAATAGGGGGCGCTGTAATTGTACAAAATGTCATTTTGCCTATTATCTAGAGAATGCTAACGTTTACAACCAATTTTTTTTTATTGTGAAATCTATTGACCCTCACGCATTGAAAACACTGGTCGACGCCCACTTCCAACAAGAACAATTTCCGTGAAATTTTAACATTGCGAAAACGAATCTGAACGAACTCGTCATAGGCCGTTCATGTGAATCTCACCAAAGTTGGTATATGCCATCTACAGACAATGCTGACAAAAAGTTATCAAAGGATATATCTTGAGATAAACCGTTCTGAAGTTACACGTCAATGAACATTTAACACGTAGCTTAAAATTCTTCAAATGTCCATATCTTGGCTTTTAATTGCTCAAATTTGATCAAAGTTGACATGCCATCTCTAAACAGCTTTCTTTTCATGTGTACAAAATTTTGTGACATTTCGTCATAAGGGGCAATGTTTATTGGCGAAGCTAGGTGTCAAAAAACAGTTTCTGTTAAATAACTCGGCAACAATTTTGCCCAAGACAACAATTTTGTGTTAGTATGTCGGTGTTACAGAGGCATATCGACCCAGCTTATGAACACTCACTTGAAGCATAGCACCACCTAGTGATAAGGGTAAATGCAAAAATTGGGATTTTGAGTTGCCAATCACTGCGTGCACATGGAGGAGTTGAACCCGATTGGAAATGGTTTGGGATCGTATCGACTTCATGTGCCCAGGCTAAGGATCGTATAGGGATTGGTTTCGCGAATCCGATTGCAACCCCTGGCTTGAGCCGGTTACAATCCGCTTGGTGCCGCCTTGTGCACGGTTATTGGTTTGGATTCGTGTACTGCGCATTAGGGCTGGCAAGGAATATTCGAAATTCGAATATATATTCGAATAGTTTTAGTTAGAAAAGGAATTCGAAGGTGAAAGTTAATATTGGAATGTTAAAAAACGTGCACTTGCGCTTTGGAATACTCCGTGTCTGCTTAGAGTAAAAAAAATCCGCCCACACAGTAAATTCCATGGCAAGCCAATAAAAACGATGACATTTACATCACTTTATAAAAAAAAAAACGTTGGGCTCTGGGAGATACCCTCACGTCGCCAGATTGCGAAGAAATATCTTTCCATCCCCGGATCTTCAGTGCGCTCTGAACGCGTCTTTTCCTCCGCTGGGAATAGGCTATAGTAAATAAAAAGAGATCGGCGCTGGCTCCTTCAAATGTGGATCTTGTGTTTTTGGCAAATAACCTGTAGGTCTTCAGGCCAATAAGACACGACGGTGACAGTTTTTCTTTTTTATGCAAGTACCAAGAATGTAAGTAGCCTTTTCGTTTTTAATAGCGCTTTATTTTTTATGAACCTCTAACGTTACAGTTTCGTGCACTTCAGGCTTGCACTGGTTTGTTTATTTATAGTTTCATGTCAGGGAAAACTGTCATGTTTAGGCCTACCTCACTACAGCTCGCTCGGAGCATTCCAGGTTTTAAAAAAACGTGCGCCTCGCCTGCTCTCAACAAGTCTCGTTGTCCTCAATTGCTTGTAATATCAAACGCCGACGGCACAGTTCATGTCGTATCAAGGAAACCAAAAACGCTGTTTGTTCTTTCATACGGACTTCCAAACAAAGGAGAATGCACAGCATGCATGCAAATGCTGCTCTGTCAACCTCCTCAAGCGCTATCTTTGTTTTGTATGCCGCCAGATAGTTTGTTTATTTTCTTTTAGCAGCCGTTAACCTGAAGTAGTTCTAACACCACTTGTTGAAAGGAATTTAGCGCCATCTAGCGTAGCGGAAACGGCCAGATCTCTGACCATTATCCGCTAACACGAACTCTCATGTGCACAGACATTTGGGACAGACCACCCGTTGGGTAGCAACACCCAACCCAATCCCAATCCAATCCGATCCTACCATGTGCCCGTAGTCAATATCTTGGACCGAGAAGGTGGGAACTGCACAAAATACGTCATGGACGATCAGCACAAAGACTTCTAAGACCACAGCACGTGCCATACAATTTGGTCCATAGGGGGTGCTGTAATTGTACAAAATGTCAATTTGCTTATTATCTAGAGAATGCTAATGTTTACAACCATTTGTTTTTATCGTGAAATCTATTGATTCTCATGCATTGAAAACACTGGTCGACACCCACTTCCAACGAAAACTATTTCCGTGAAATTTTAACATTGCGAAAACGAATCTGAACGAACTCGTCATAGGCCGTTCATTTGAATCTCACCAAAGTTGATATACGCTATCTACAGACAATGATGACAAAAAGTTATCAAAGGATTTATCTTGAGATAAACCGTTTCGAAGTTACACGTCAATGAACATTTAACAGGTAGCTTAAATTCTTCAAAAATCCATATCTTGGCTTTTAATTGCTCAAATTTGGTCAAAGTTGACATGCCATCTCTAAACAGCTTTCTTTTCATGGGTACAAAATGTTGTGACATGTCGTCATAGGGGGTGATGTTTATCACCGAAGCGAGGTGTTGAAAGGCAGTTTTTGTTAAATAACTCGGCAACAATTTTGCCCAAGACAATGATTTTGTGTTAGTATGTTGGTGTTACAGAGGCGTATTGACCCAGCCCATAAACACTCGAAGCATAGCGCCACCTAGTGATATGGGTAAATGCAAAAAATGGGATTTTGAACTGCCAATATCTTGGACCGAGAAGGTGGGAACTGCACAAAATACGTCATGCATGATAAGCACAAAGACCTCTAAAACCACAGCATGTGCCATACAATTTGGTCCATAGGGGGTGCTGTAATTGTACAAAATCCATAGAGTTATAACTAGAGAGAGAGGACTCCGTATCGTTGTCTAACCAGGCTTTGTGACTTCGTGGGGGATCCAAAATGGCCGCCGAAACGGGAGCGATGTCAACAAACACAATGCGAGTCAATTAGAAGACACGCTGTCTTTAAAAGTATTTAGTTCGTCAGCTATGGACTTAATCATTCTGAAATTCAACACAGTGGTGCAAAATCATGTCAGCTACATTGAATTAACAAAATAAAGGTTAAAAAGCCAGTGAAGAGCCAGAAGCCAGCAGGGAAACTGACAATTTGACAGTGTGTGTTGACGGACGATTATCAACATACACAGGACTGTAAGTCGTGACTGCATTTAATGTTAGAAAATATATTCATACGAGCTTATTTTAAACAAATAAGGTCAGCCACTTAGCCGTGTTACACTGATACACCCAATTTGCCTGTTAGGAAGCTAACCGGAGCAAACTCTACATGTTAGAAAATACGTTAGTTAGCCTGCAACATTCTGTATATTGCAGGCGAGTTTGGCTGCTAATGTACATATCCTGAGCATCAATCAGTTATGCGAAAGGAAGGCTTCAAAACCGTTATGCTTATCAAATGGTTTAATGCCCTGTGAATTTAAAAGATGTTCAGTAACTGACACTGTAATCTATTTCGTTGATGAACAGCAGCCGCCAAAACAAAAATCTGGCAGGTGATAATTTTAAGCCCTGTAGCTACTGTGCATTTTCAGGCCAGTTTTATATTTTATTAGCTTTTTGCATTACAACAGTGCACCTTATTACTTTGACATGCATCCCCAGTTATTAACATACATCTGGTGATTCAGACAGCCATATATTATACATTTCTTGTAAAGAAATTGCCAAAAAAAAACGAGGGCAAACAGTTTCTCGACCTTGGAATTTACACTGTGTCAGTACAGTTTGAAGATCGTTTTTCTTCATAAATTGACTCAATTCTCGAAAAATTTTATACTATAGAGTTACCTACCTATAGAAGGATATTCCAGACGCCTTTTGCGATTAGGGTTTGGTGCAGTTATAACAGGCACAGGACTCAGGCATGCTGTATTTGAGGAAGACGACACCATTGATTTCTATGAGACCAATGGACGACACATTCCCGTTTGGATCATGGTGGCAGGCCTCCATGGAATCACAGGATTACGTCACAAGTGCTCTCTCTCTAGTTATAACTCTATGACAAAATCTCATTTTGCCTATTCCTTGCCTTCACAAATCACTCCTACACACTACACAAACACACACAATGTCATTCATTCAAAACCCACATCCATGCCCACTTCCAGGAAATCATTTCCACAGAATTCTCACCTCACATCACTGCTCTACCACACCCTCATCATACCAACAGTTCCCACATTTCAATATACTGCGGCGGTCATACCATGTACCGCTATGCGGTACATCTAGTTGCTATTGTGCTGTTGTTCAGTCTGCAGCATGTCATCCTAGTTCTCGTTCTCTCAGCGCTGGAGTGGCAGGGGCAGGAGGAGTTAAAATTACCTAGTTTTTGTGATGGTATTGCATTGACATTTTAGTTTCACCAAATCACTATGCTTTTAAGTGGCGACCAATTAAGGCATTGAATTAAATGCTAAGCCTATTTCTATACACTGGGTGCAGAATTATTAGGCAAATGAGTATAACATCCTTTTAATGCATGTTGTCCCACTCCAAGCTGTTTAGGTTTGAAAGCCTACTACCAATTAAGTATATCAGGTGCTGTGCATCTGTGTAATGAGAGGGGGTGTGGTCTAATGACATCAATACCCTATATCAGGTGTGCATAATTATTAGGTAACCTCTTTTCCTCTGCCAAAATGGGTCAGAAGAGAGATCTGACAGACTTTGAAAAGTCTAAAATTGTGAGATATCTTGCAGAGGGATGCAGCACTCTTGAAATTGCGAAGAGTTTGAAACATGATCACCGAACAATCAAGTGTTTCGTTGCAAATAGCCAACAGGGTCGAAAGAAGCGTGTGGAAAAGAAAAGGCGCAAAATAACTGCACATGACCTGCGGAAAATCAAGCGTGAAGCTAGTAAGCAGCCGTTTGCATCCAGTTCTGCCATATTCCAGAGTTGCCATATTCCTGGAGTGTCAAAGAGTACAAGGTGTGCAATACTCAGGGACATTGCCAAGGTAAGGAAGGCTGAAAGACAACCACCATTGAGTAAAACACACAAGATATATCTTAAGAAATATCTTAACACTGATATTTTTAAGGTGCTGTGGTCCGATGAGTTGAGAGTGACTCTTGATGGGCTAGATGGATGGGCCTGTGGCTAGATCAGTAATGGGCAGAAAGCTCCACTCCGATTGAGATGCCAGCACGGTGGAGGTGGGGTACTGCCATGGGCTGGTATCATCAGATGAGCTTGTTGGACCTTTTCGAGTTGAGGATGGACTCAAACTCAACTCCCAGACCTACTGCCAGTTCCTGGAAGAAACCCTCAAGCAGTGGTATAGGAAAAAGTCAGCATCTTTCAAGAAGAACATGATTTACATGCAGGATAATGCTCCATCTCATGCGTCCAAATACTCCACTGCGTGGCTAGCCAGTAAAGGTCTGAAAGATGAAAAACTAATGACATGGCCCCCTTGTTCACCTGACCTAAACCCCATAGAGAACCTGTGATCCCTAAAGCGTGAGGTCTACAAGGAGGGAAAACAGTACACCTCTCTGGATAGTGTCTGGTAGGCCGTGGTTGCTGCTGCACACAATGTTGGTCGTGAACAGAAACTGACAGAATCCATGAATGGAAGGCTTCTGAGTGTCCTTATGAAGAAGGGTGGCTATATTGGTCACTGATTTGTTTTTGTTTTTTTTGTGTTTGAATGTCAGATATGTTTATTTGCAAATCTGGAATTGTCATTGTAGTTTCACCAAATCACTATGCTTTTAATTGGCGACCAATTAAGGCATTGAATTAAATGCTAAGCCTATTTCTATAGATACAATTGAAAAACCATTTCTATAGATCTAAGAGTCTGTAAAAATGCACCAGAATGCACGAAATTACATATAATTTATAGCAAAATTTCTGGGTGGTGGCCCCTACACACCCCTGAAACAATGTAATTTGCTGCTCCCAAAACAACACATTATTAGCCACATTTCTTGTGCTATTAGCCAGCCTAAAGATTGGACAGGTCTAGCCTGCTCAATGCAATTACAAGGGGTTTGGGGCAAACGTGGGATCGCCAGACCTCATCGTTTTTTTGTGGGGTCGCCAGACAAAAAGTTTAAGAACCACTGCACTAGAAAAGTGTTCTAAAATCCTGTGCGCCAAGCCCACAGAAATGGCTTAGTTTTCTATGCAATCCATGTGTATTTGCTATTACCGACCATACGGGTTAATGTACCATTGGTTAAAAGCATGACTTTTTTCCTTTAGCAACCGTTGCCAAGCAACACTGATGATCTAGCACGTATTTGACTAACCTCAACTTTAAAAAGCATATTAAAAAAATGACAAAAACAATCAAATATAACTTGGCAAACTTCAGACACATAAGATCGTCGCTTCTTATGGATGTAGCCGAAATATTTATGCATGGTCTCATTCTTTCACATATTTCATATTGCATCACCTGTTGGGGCAGGCCAGTGAATCTACCATTAGACCACTAAAATCACTATATAAACAAGCTTGATAAAAAAACACTTCACTACCACCACTGCCATATTCTAGAGAAACATCATTAATTAAGCTTTGAAAAGATTTTTCAAGCTTATATCTTGTGTATAAGAAATGGTCTGGCCCCAGCTTGTCTTTTGGAGCTTGTCTGTCATCGCCCTGCTGGTTCAATACGATCATCAAGAATAGTATCTGTTTATGACGGTAGAATACCTCCCTATCATACAGCTTTTGGACAATCTTCATTCTCTTTTAAAGCCACAACACAATGGAATGCACTAACAAGTGATTTAAAGAGTTGTCTCTCAATCAGCAGCTTCAAAGCACAGCTTAAACCACTACTAAAAACAGTCAAAACTGCAATCACTGATGTATGGTGCCGTCAGAATGTGTTTGTATGTATGTGTGTTTGTATTTATGTTTTAATTGTGCACGGTCCATAATAAACTGAACTGAACTGAACAAAATCCAGCAATGTATTGGCATAATATTGTGCACAAGGCCATTGTTGATTAAAACAGCATTAAAGGTTAAAAAATGTCTTTCTGTCATTATTATGCCTCAGAATAGCGTTAAATTGTGTTATTTATCCGAACATTAGCTACATTCCATAACCTGCATTTAACGAGCCGCTGTGCCTTTACAAGCTCAGAGATGAGTGCCCACGTCCACTGCATGTGACAAACTGAAGACAAATGACGCGTGTGTAACAGACAACCAGGTAAAGCCCTTCCCCATGCTGTAGTTCTGCGCTGTTTTTTTTTTTTTAATCTAATCTCTTTTTCGGCGTCAGCGTTTTTCAGAGCTTTTCAAAAGTGTAGCGCTCCTGCATGTACTAACAGCAGTAGCAATGATGCTGCTACATCAGAGACAGCAGCTAGCATAACTGCACCAGCAAGCTGTATTCCGGAGGCCGTCACCTTAGATATATAGTTAGCAGCAGCTACCTGTTATATAAGCACAGAAAAAAAGTGCTGGGGCAAAATGTGTACATGATGCCCCACTCACATTTCTGACTGCCCCCTAATATGTGCCTGCCAAGAATCGGCCCTGAGGTAATTAGACTTTGAAGTACCGAAAGCATTTGAAAGCTTGATGAACAGCCATCAGCAGTTTAGCCTACCAATCAAAATGCAGTAATAAAATTCCATGGCTACTGAGTTATAGTGCTGAACATTCTAAAAAAAACATTCTAAGGTTGCCTGCAACTTTACCAAACCACACGCCCTGTGCTTGCTCTCCTGCGATTTTCTGCGAAAAAACTCATTTTCTCCACATCGGATCAATATTTCTGACCGATTTTACTTCAATTATTATTGTTGACAAGAATTGTTGACATTACTGATCAATTTCAGAGTTATCAGATCTACAGCTATAGTCCAGCCATCTGATTCAGCTGTCTGTAAGCCGGTGGGCTAGTCGACTAACTCACGTTAGCGTTAGCCAACTTGTCGCTGATAGCTAACTTATTCTGACTTTAGGACAGTTACTATTCCAAGGAATCGCTGGTGAGTATATACCCCGGTACATTTGATACACTGCTTGCTTGAAAGCCCTTTGTAGCGTTTTTCTTCCAGCAATCTCCAGCTACACGTGAAGAGCTACATCGAGGAGGTAAGGAATCCAAACAATTGATTAACTTTCTCTCAGCATAATTACCAGTTTACGCCTTGAAGATAACACTTTAAATCTGCTAATACGTCGGTGTGTTCTCGGTACAGTTGTGGCAGCTGTGGGGTTTCAATTCTGCTTTTTAATGTGCGTCAGGTGCGATGCTGCGGCGCCAGAGGGAGATCGACCCGAGGCTCGCGGAGCAGGCGTTCCAGTGTCTCTACCAGAACATGTACATCCAGATCGGCGCCCTGGTGAGACCCGCCGACATCTCTGAGAGGGATGGATAGAAACCTGGGGGGTATTACAAAGGCGGTTAAGGGGCAGACCTGATATATTTAACCCACAGTTAGTGGTAAACATGATAGAAGCAGTTCTGCCCTACAGAGGTAGCGTGCGATCACCACACAAACATTGAAACTAAGAAAAATACCTTCAAAGTTGTCATACCTCCCAGTCAACCAAACACGTCGTAGGTATAATAGAAAGGAAAGTGATGCTTTATACTTTCTTAATATGAAGAAGCAAGATATTCAGTCACAAGGTAAATGAGGTGTTGTAATATTCAGTCTAAACTCTATTTTGACAAAATATGTAATTTTTTGGCATTTGGCTTCGGACAGAGTTGGTATTTCTTAGTTAAAACAAAGAGCTGGCAACTACCTCTGGGCTAACTAACTAAACTATGTCAATCACCTAACCAGTAACCACCCTGGTATACCACAGTATACCCCCGGCTATAATCCAGCCCAACATATTTGCTCCATAAATTCACAACATCACCTGATTGTAATTAACACAGCTCTTCAGTCAGGTAGAAAAGTTAATCAATGAAATATATGAGACGCACAGATGATTTGCAATATGTGGTACGGCATACTAATTCACGCACGTGATGAAGAAGCAAGTAGTTTGAAATGAGACATTAAAAATTATTTAAAACATAATTTAAACATAATTTAGTGTCATCTTGTGATATGTGTTTGCATAAAGGAGGAGGAGATCGCCCGGCTGAACCGAAGGAACTCTACGCTGGACAAGGAGGTAAGATTAGAAATGATTCACTTATGACTGATGAAGATGTCTGAATGCTGTCTGAAATGATTCATTAATGACTAACGGAGATGTCAGTGCTGTCTGTATGAGGCTGGTGAAGCTGTCTGTGAAGTGCAGTTTTTTAGACAGCTCCGTATGAAACTGAGCTGTCCTGAAGTTATGTGTCACTGAACTAATGTATGTGTTGGATTGAATGTGTGTGTATCTTGTGTATGTACTGTCTACATGCATGTTTGTGTGTGTGTGTGTGTGTTATCTGTACAACTCTGCATGAAACTAACATACCCTGTGTGTGTACCACATATGTATATTGTGTGCATGTCTGTGTGTGTGTGTGTGTGTGTTGCCATGTGTGTATATGTATGTGGCTGTGTGTGTGTGTGTATGTGGCTGTGTCTGTGTTTGTATGTTTGTGGCTGTGTGTGTGTGTGTGTCTTTCTCTCTCTCTCTCTCTGTGACAGTTGTTCCTGGAGGAGCGAGCGGTGCAGGCTGCTCAGCGCTGGGTGGCCAATGCAGAGGCTGATCTCCCCCGCCTGGAGGTGTGTGTGTGTTTGTGTCTGTGTGTGTGTGTGTGTGTTTGTACACGTGTGTGTGTGTATGTAATTGATTTATCAGAAACATTAATATTGTACACATGTATACATACAATAATTAGTATACAAGCATGCGTTGCATGCACAAGTAAATAGCTGTTTTAATTAGTTGTTTATTGATGGCATAGATATATTCAGAGTCTAAAAACACACACATACACTACTAATGTGTCTCATCCCCCCAACTCCCCATGATAGGCGGAGCTGCTGGAGAAGGAGAGGGAGCTGGACGAGACCACGCGCGCTAGTGCAGGTAGGGAGAACCTCTACTGTACGTAAGGGATAACGGCCAATGAGGTGACCAGTTCTGTGGAAGTAATAGCGAGGGGGAGGCGAGGGTGACGCGTGACGCGAAGCGTAGTGGAGTTGCCTCTGCCAAGTCTCGAAGGCCGTTATGCCTTTTATCCCCCGTTTTATCCCCCGTTTGTTTATTTATGATCTAATTTTATATGTGTAAACTACCTAAAGAAATGGTTGATTTGCTACTTTATAGCATCCGTTAAGAAAAAGTAGGGCATGAATTAGTCATTTACTCATTTAGTCATTTAGAGCATGAATTAGTCACCGTTAATTTAGCTACGAGAGTTGTCATGGTTACCACTTATAAGCGCATTGATATGGATGTTACTTCCCACCTGATCAGCCAGTCAGAAAAGAGAATTGCATTGTTAAGGGAGATAATCTTTTTTTTTTACTGTGAATGCATAAACACCCTCGAGAGGCTATTTGCTTTACCGCACAGAGACACACATTACAAGACAAACATGACATA
Source organism: Coilia nasus (assembly GCA_027475355.1). NCBI lineage: Eukaryota > Metazoa > Chordata > Actinopteri > Clupeiformes > Engraulidae > Coilia > Coilia nasus. The sequence goes on along the minus strand of CM050213.1, from coordinate 24,892,497 downwards.
GACAACATGAACACACATATTCTGCTATTTATGAACACTGTTAGCGGACTACTCTCTTTTTTTTATCGTAAATACATAAACATCCTCGGGAGGCTATTTACATTACCGCACAGACACATATTACAACCAGAATATGTGTGTGTCGTCATATGTCTCCTTTTGTAGAGGTGACTGGTATTCACTAAGGCATCTGTTTTTTCGTTTGTGTGTTTGTTTGTGTTGGTGTGTTTGTTTGTGTTGGTCAGGTCCAGGAGGAGGTCGAGGACCTGCACGGACAGGTGGACGCTGCTGTGGAGCTGGGCCAGGTATGTGCTGGAGGAGGATGATGGGGGGGGTTAGGGACGCCGATAAGGGGGGACAAACGGGTCTCTTCTCCCGTGCCCAGGAAAAGGGGGGGCTCAGAACTGGTCACTACTTAAATTCTGGAACATGGAGGTGGGGGGGGGGGGGTCCCATCAGATTATCTTGTCCCGGGCCCAGCCAAGACCGTCAGCGGGCGTGGTGAGGTGTGTAGTTGTGATGATGTTGTTGATGATGATGGTGTTAATGATTAGAAAGGTGCTGTTGAATAAGGTGATGATGATGATAACTCATTTTGCCGGATCTGGTCACATATCCTGACCTCATATCCTGTGTCTGCTGGGCCACCCAGCTTCCACAGGACACAATAAAGTCTTGTATAAAGTCTGAAGTCTTGAAGTTTAATTGCACCAGGCAGAAAAGACTTTCTATATTATTCTTTACCGACATCTAAGGTAGATGGATGGATGGATGAATGGATGAATGAATGAATGACCTCATATCCTGTATCTGTTGGCCCACCCAGCTTCCACAGGACGCCCCCGAGCTCCTGCGCCGCACCCTGGAGCTCCTGGAGGGGGACGAGGAGACGGGGGCTCAGGCTCTCACCTCCCTCCTCCTCCAGGGAGGCCAGGGGAGCAGCAGCAGCAGCTGCCAGGGGAGCCAGGAGGCCAGGCCAGAGGAGGAGGAGGCGCAGAGCCAGGCGGAGGTGGAGGAGGAGGCGGAGGTGGTCGTGGAGGAGGAGCAGGAAGCTGTGACCCAGGCAGCCGACGAGGAGGAGTGCAGGGCCACCCCGGAGGTCCAGGAGGGTAAGATTAATCACTTATTTTGCCCCGGGCTTCCAGAGTCTTCTCTCCTGTCATAGTGTTCACCTGTATTTTTAATTAGGCTCTACTCTATGTTAAGGCACCTTCCTCTGGTGCTTTGCTCTGTAAGGCCCATTTCCACCAAACACTCTGTACACAGCACATACACAGAAAGTGCCCGTCTTCTTTACATATTCATTTAGAATGCACGTTAACAGATCAGACCATTTCCACCGCACGCATGATCTGAGCGTATTCTGTCACACGTGCACACATATTGTACACGGTTACGTGCTGTACACGCTCAAGTCGGTGGAAATGAGGCCTAAGGGGTAATGTACAGTGAGAAGGTCAACATTGTGGAACAAAGCCATAGGCATGGCAAAGGGTGGGCTGGGCTGGGCCTGTGCCAACCCACTTTTCAATCAGGCTAACCCAATGAAAGAGGTCCTTTTGTATGATTGACGTTTTAAGTAATAATAACCTATGTGTTTTGGGCTAGGCACACCTGATTGTTTTCTGGGCCCACCCATTTAACGAATTTATAGATTTAAAACATTTGTTCCTTCTGCTAAACGTTGTTAATTGTGATGCTTTGAAATGTATGCGTAAGAGAATCAGTGGTGATCGTGTATTCCAGTATGTTTATAGCATATGTTTAATGAGCTTTGTCTCTTTGTTGTCTGTTCGTTTGTTTACTTATTGCACAGCTGCCACCCGTGACACTGCCGACCAGGAGGACGAGGAGGAGAAGCAGTGAGTCTGATTACTATATATTATATTATATTATATTATGTTACATTATATTATGTTATATTATGTTTTTATATTATGTTTTATGACCCTCTGGAACGTGGTGCTGCTTTCTGATTGGTTGCTAGGCATGCAGTAAAATCGTATATCATGCACACCTTGAAAGTAGTTCTGGCAAAAAAGTTTAAAACTTCAGCACCGTTCCATATCAATACCCAATAGAATGTACGTACCTACTGTAACCGTCTCTATCAAACTTCACAATTTTGGCAATGTGGAGTTCAATTTCCATGAACTTAAAAAAATAGTAAACCGAAAATAACAAATAAATCAACGTTTTGGAATAAGTATTGCATGTGTTGCGTTGCTCAATCCAAGCTAGCTAACTCCTGATGAGTAGTAGCAATCACCTTACCAAATGAAAGGTAACCTTGACAACCAATTTGGCTGGTGACTGAAGGCTGCGTAGCGCTCTACTTAACGTTACAAATATTAGGCTACATTGTAGGCCACATTGTAGCGAAACTGAGTCTAAGTTAACCCTCTAAGTTAATTGAGAATTATTTTAAAAACATTCTACATAATTGAGTGGCATTAACCGGGTCATAAGCGGGGTAACATCCTCCGAGGCGTGCACTATACAGTTTTAAGTCAACTTGGCGGAGCAAACTTCCCTCCGCTTCGCGTCGGGAAGTTCTTAGGCTCCACCTCGTTGACTTAAAACTGTATAATGCACGCCTCGTCGGATGTTACCCCTTACATATTGTATTATATTATGTACATACATAAAGTGTATTGAGACCATTTTACGTGGTGATTTTATGCTATAAATAATAAATAGAATGAAATTGAATTATGTTGTTACATTGTTATATGTGTTTAATCTATATACACAAAGTACACTTGCTGTCATTGTATTTTATCTATCTTATGTTTCGTTAATCGTGACTGCATTTGGCCCAGAGTCATGTGTGTTTGTTGTGACTACATTTGGCCTGGAGTAATGTGTGCTTGCTGTGTGTGTGTGTGTGTCCCCTTAGTAATGTGTGTTTGCTGTGTGTGTGTTTGTGTCCCCTCAGGACGTGTGGCTGCTTCTGCTTCAAGGCTCTGTGGAAGTGGGCCAGGCGGTAGAGAGGAGGACATAACAACCCTCCAGACACACATACACACACACACACATACTCATACGTACATACACACACACACACACACACACACACACACACACACACACACACATACTCATACATACATACACACACAAACACGCGTGCACACACACACACACACACACACACACACACACACACATACTCATACGTACATACACACACACACACACATACTCATACGTACATACACACACACACACACTCATACGTACATACACACACACACACACACACACACACACATACTCATACATACATACACACACAAACACGCGCGCGCACACACACACACATACTCATACGTACATACACACACACACACACACACACATACTCATACATACATACACACACAAACACGCGCGCGCGCACACATACACACACACACATACTCATACGTACATACACACACACACACACACACACACACACACACACACACACACACACATACTCATACAAACACGCGCGCGTGCGCACACACACACACACACACACACCGATACATACATACACACACAAACACACACATACACACACATACTCATACATACATACACACACAAACACACACACACATACACACACACGCTCTCTCTCTCTTACTCACACATGCACGCACACACACAGACACATACACACAGAGGCTTCCACACACACTCTAAACATTCCCTTCTGCATACACACACACACACACACACACACACAGACACATCTAAACATACCCTCAAACATAACCCCCCCCCCAACCCAGCCCACCACACACACACTCTCAGTCACTCACACACGCACACATACACACACACAGACTCATCTAAACATCACAAACTCATCTAAACATACCCTCGTACATGCACATGCACACACACATATAAACATCACACACTCATCTGAACATCACACAGTCATCTAAACATACCCTCCTACATACACACACACACAGACACATCTAAACATACCCTCAAACATACCCCCCACACACAAACACACACACACATCTAAACGTCACACACTCATCTAAACATTACATACTCATCTAAACACACACATACACACACACAACGCACACACCCACATACACACACACATCTACACATACCCTCAAACATACCCCCCCTCCACGCACGCACGCACGCGCACACACACACACACGCACACACAAATCTAAAAATATTTATTATTTTCAGCCTTTTTCTAAGTTGTGTTGCTTCGCATTTTGTTTTACAGACACACATACACACACATAGAGACTGATATATACAAACACACTCTCATCCACACACACACACAGATATGTGAACACATCCTTTACACACACACACTTTTTATGCTCGATTTTAATAGTAATAGTTCCTGATTTTGTAACATCAACACTGTAAATCATTTTTGACAATTGACCCTCATCTACAGTGCAGAATGCACACCAGGATGATAATGCTAGTGGCAGGACATTAGTGCGACATGAAGTCATTACTGTTCTGTTATTGTTGCTTAGTTCTTGGCCTTCTATGTTGCTTTACATTTTGTTTCCCAGGAATAGACACACACATACACTCACACACACAGATATAAACACACACATACACTGACACAATCCATACACACATCCAAACACACACATGCATATATCTAAACACACCATACACACACAAAGTAGGATGAAATTGCAACACCCACCCAGTTTTGACAATTGGCTTTCATGTACAATTCAGGATGTAAAGCAAAAATGATATTTCCAAGTGGTAGTACATTAGTAATTCATTATTGTTGTATTCAATATTATTCTTGGTCTCTTAACTTAATTTGTGTCGCCTTACATTTTATCTTTCAGGAATGCAAGTCATCATATTGGATTTCGCTACATTACGTTCATCTTATTACATCATGAATTAGTGTCAACTGTTACCACAGAATGAGATTAGATTAGGTACCACTTCCAGTAAAGGTTCCTAGATAAGATTCATTGTTGTTTTCATCATAAATGACAGCATATGGAATTAATCATGTTGTGGAATAATGTATTCCTTTAGGTTTGTTTCTTTATGTTGAATCAGATGCATTGTGTTCTGTCTCACAACCAATGACTGTATATTACTATACCATTACTGTATATCATTAATATGTTATATACAGTCAATGGTGACAGCTGACAGCATGTGCATGTGTGTTCTGTTCTGTTGTGGAATAACGTCTCTTTTTAAGCGTGTCTCCTTACAGACGTTGCCTCCCCAGACTAAAGGGCATTAAATATGGAGTATTACAGACGATCTTGGCACTGCCAATGGGGAGAGAGCAGGCCTGGTAGACCACATACCCACGTGCATGACTCATGAAGACTCGGGAAACGCAGGAGAATCATGGAGTTAACCCCAATACCCAGGTATACTAACATAGAAAGAGAGGCATTACAGACAATGAGAGGCAATACAGGGGAGATGCAGTCTTACAGTAAATCCTAATCATTGGTTGTCATAAGTCACTATTCAGGACTGTTATTGGTGCTTTTATCATTAAATGTGTTGAGGAGTCATGTTCCACATACTATACGAGTATAATGTTATCCATTTTCTGGAATGTTCCAGCAGGCTGCTTTCAGTCCCAGCAGACCGCATACCCACATCTATGGCTGACACTGAGCAAACGCAAGAGAATGATGGCAAATACAGGAGAATCATGGCATGGTAAACAAGCAGACTAGCCCGAGGTCCAGAGTGACCTCAGTTTCACTTAGTCCCAAAGTCCACTAACACATAGAGACATTAAAGTAGATGGGTATTGAGGCAAATCCCAATCGTTTATTCATGGTTGTTATAAGCCCTTATTCAGAACAGCCTTTATGTTATATTTAGGGTAGTTATGGTGTATTTATTCATAGGATTATTAGGTCTTCCGCATACAGATTCAACCTTTTAATAATTTCCAGAACCTTTCAGCAGCCTACTTCCAGACCAGGCATACCAAGAGATGAGGAAGAGCCAGAGAACATGACTACAACCTGAGAGGCTGAAGGAGTGAAGAAGAGTGGGGGTACTGGACTAACATTACCAGGTATTAGCAGTAATTAGATAGATAGATAGATAGATAGATAGATAGATAGATAGATAGATAGATAGATAGATAGATAGATAGATAGATAGATAGATAGAGAGCACATATTATATGTATAACAATAATAATCACTTTAATAATATATACTATATTGTATATAGTTATATAAAATAATGTAATGATCAGGCATATGTCAATTAATCACTGCACATGTTATAATAGGATGTTTGACAAGAGAATAATGTACTTGCAGGGTGAATACAGAACAGCTAGTGGAAGACTCCAGGAGCTTTGGAATGACTGAGAAGGAGTCTGGTCTCAGGTCCAACACAGGATACCATACACACAGGTATTGGCCATAGAATAAAATAAAAGACCATTTGCTGGACTGCAGTACTGTAGTGGAAATGTCTTATTTTAAAAAAAATCTGAATGCTTGACTTTTCTGTAGATCAGTGGAAATTTAAAGAACTATGACCAGTCACCAAAACCACAGACCAGAGAGGAACGTCTGCTTAACCACTCAACTGAGACAAATAAAATAGTGAAAAATAACCCACATTTTTGTTGTGATTTGCTGCACACACAGCCTTAAAGAGGTGCACACACACAAACACAGATACATCTAATGTCACTTCCTGTCTCAGATTATTGATATCTAATTTCAATTAGATTATTCCACTGTCAGTACAAAGGCAAAGTGCAGTAACTATGTGAACACTGAAACAAAAAAAAAAGCCTTCAAAGTTGTCATACTGCCCAGTCAAACATGTTGTAGAGGTTATAGTGGTAATGATTATATGTACTTTCTTAATAGCACATGATTCAGTTAAAGACAAAAGAGGTGTTACAAAGTCAATTTCCAAGCTAAACTCAGTTCTGACAAAATATGTAGTTACTGCCTTTTGGTTTTTAGGGCAGTGTGTGTTACAGTAGCTGTATGTTTACTGTGCAGTAATTACACTCAATGTAAGTCACATCATTATGACCACCGGTCATATTAGTGTTGCCGCGACTTTTTTCCTTTTTTTTCCCCGATTTTCTGTCAACGATTGCTGGGACACTGCAAGTCTGGGGGACATGAATCTTTGAAGGCATGTAGCCCTAGAACTTTTTGAGCGAGTAGACGCTTTTGGCCCCCAAGGGCCACCCCCCAAGCTGTGCCAGTGTCCATCAAAGAGGGGGAGACGCTCAAAGGTTTTTGCTGAATAACTCAATGAACATTTCACCCAAGAATATGAAATTTTTGTGATATGTTGGTGTTACAGAGGCATATCGACCCAGCCCATAAACACTCACTTAAAGCATAGCGCCACCTAGTTATATGGGTAAATGCAAAAATTGGGATTTTGTATTGCCAATATCTTGGACCGAGAAGGTGGGAACTGCACAAAATACGTCATGCATGATCAGCACAAAGACCTCTAAAAGCACAGCACCTGCCATAAAATTTGGCCCATAGTGCTGTAGTTGTACACAATGCCATTTTGTCTATTATCTAGCGAACGCTAATGTTTACGACCAATTTTTTTTTGTCATTAATGAAAGCCCTGTGAGTTGGTTTTGGTGAAAAATGCTTTAGTGCTTCTGTTTCAGGCTGTTTTAGTTTGGTGGAGGAGATGGAGCAATTTCCCTAAGTGAATGTGTGCTGCAATGAGACTGCTCCAATAATCACAGCTATGGTATGGCCTTTTCTAATGCACAAACTTACGTCACTTCTTTTGCCCTTTTCTTATTTGCTCATTTTGCCGTCTATTTTCTTTAACTGACTGATTCCATTGACTGGCGTAGAAGAACATTTTCACATGCAGCATGTATATGCAGTAGTAGCCTATCGTATTTCAAAAACAGCAAGTACTAAATGGTTTCTCGGGGAATGAGAGTTGTGTAGTATTACATTACATTACATTACACTTAGCTGACGCTCTTATCCAGAGCGACTTACAGATATTTACAGTTACGTTTTTCAGTTACAGTCCCTGGAGCAGTGTGGGGTTAGATGCCTTGCTCAAGGGCATCTCAACCATGGGTAGGGTGGGATTTCAACCGGCAACCTTCCGATTGCAAGACCAACTCCCTAACCACTAGGCCACAGCTGCCCTAATCTAGTAATGATGTGGCAGTAGTGTATTAGTGATTTCACCATTTTACCAGTGTAATTCTACACATACCACCTTTTTTTAGAAACCATGCGGTTAACTCCCCCAGACCTTGGTCACATACTGTACACTACTACTTTATGACTCAGTTCAGTTATTCGCCAAGTTGATTCACCCAATTTTCTTTCAGACTTTGCACCATCACAGCCCCAACTGCTCCCAACTCTCCCACTCCTTGTCCCTGTTCCCTTCCCTTATATGGCTGCTGCCTGGTCTTATCTGCTGAGAAAAAAGAGCTGTGTCCTCTTATGAAAACAGACTCTTGGCTGCTCATGGCTGGAAACACCAGAGAAAAAGACCAGTGAAGGGCAAGTGTCTGTATTTGTGTGTGTGTGGGCGCATGAATACGTGACACATAGTGATGTGGAAGGGTTGTGACCTTCCTGCAGTGTTCTTTGGGTCAGCACCAGCAGTGATTATGGGTGCTCCTTCTCACATGCGAAATGCCAGGGTGCTTACTTCCTGTCTTGAGATATCACACTAAATGTACCCCTTTGCTCAACTTTTAGTCAGTTAAAAAATATGGCTGTGACAATAGACAGATGGTTGTTTCAGAAAATGTCTGATTGTGAGGTGGCCCTTTGGAACCCACTGGCAGGAGATCCAAGACTGTTAGACTATTACTCTGTTCCTCTGCAATTCTTTATGTCCTCCTTTTGCAAGTCGCTTTGGATAAAAGTGTCTGCTAAATGTAATATCATATAATTACACATAAGTTGTTTTTACATTACTGTTGGTGAGTGTATTATTATTATTTTATATTTATTGATTTATTTATTTATTTTTAGATATAATATAAAAATATCGCCTGATTTTTCATTAAATACTGTTTATATTACTGTTTAATTATTATATTATTGTTTGGTTAACAGTGATGGGCCTTCGTCCTTATATAGGTGTGTGTGTGTGTGTGTGTGTGTGCCTGTGTCTATGTGTGTGTATCTGCAAACATCTCTCTCTCTCTCTCTCTCTCTCTCTCTACTGTAGCCTGGTGGCCCAGTGTCTTTCAAGAGCATTATAGTCACTGGACAAATGATGTCTCAAGTGAACATATGTCACCAAATGTACATTTAGTTAGGGTGTGTGTTTTGCCTATACTGTAAGTGTTCTGACATTACATGACCTGACTGTGGAAAAGGTCACTGTAAAAGGTCACTGTAAAAGGTCACTGTAAAAGGTCACTGTAAAAGGTCACTTCAGGGTTCACCTTGTTATTCTTTTCCCCTAAGACCAGGAACAAAGGTGTCAGCATGCATAATGACAGGAAGCTGACGGCATATCCCACACACACACACAAACACACACACACACACACACTCGAACACAGACACACACACACACACACACACACTCGACCACAGACACACACACAGACAGACGCACACACACACACACACACACACACACATACACTGTGCACTGCAAAACTGCTGTTTATAGCCTTTCTTGGGAAAATATTAAAGTCTGCAACCAGTGTGCCAATAGAGTCTATCCATTTATTATTAAAGCAAACACAAAGGCAGAGAGCAGAGAGCAGGAGTCAAGTTATCAAAACAGACACCCCCGGTTGTCGGCTTTTTTTTTTCACCAAGCCTACCAGTGGAGGTGGACAAAGTGTCTCAGTGGTTGGACAGCTTTGCAGATGAAGCCTGACGAAAAAACTTTGTAAGCACTTTTAACTGCGTTATGTAAATACACATACTGGACACACACACACATACACACACCACACACATGCACAGACACACACAAATACACACATCACACATATGCACGGACGCATGCACACACACACATACACACATAATTATTTTCCAAAGCTGTTACGGCTTCTGCAGGGTCTGCCTAAGATCTTTTTCAGAGACAGCTTGTGCCAAACATCACCACCAGAGGACGCTGTTGTCCCTATAAGCTCACAGAGTGGGCTTGATGTCTATGGTGACCGCAAATACTGTAATGAGATGAATTTAACAATCTGTGGTTCACATCTGCAGTGACTTGCTGTACAGATTTACAGGCAGAGACAGGGAGCATTTGGCTTTACATTTGGCTAAATATACAGCCATAATTGAATGATGGAGTTGTATATGTGGTATGTGGTGCCAGTTCAACTAAAAATACATATTTAAAGTAAAATTCCAGGCAAAGTACGTAACAAGGGTTAGTGGTGTTTAAAAACATTAATATACACTGCCATTCTTTTCTCCTGTCTTTGCTGTAATTTCTTGCCCAAGACATTTCCTGTAATCGCTCTGCTTGCAGGTACTCGCTTAAAAAACTCCCCATGGTGAACACAGGGGCAGCAGCATCTCCCCAATGAGTGTGTGTGTGTGAGTGGGTATGTGTATGTGTGTGTGTGGTGGAACATTGTGTAACATTTTACTTGTGTGGGAGCCATGTCTTTACAGCCACTCACACATTTACCTCTAGTCACAACTCTCCACTCCGTGCAAATGCCATTACTTTTATACACTTCAAACATATTTAGCACTTTTTACATAAAAATCATATCTTAAACATTCATCCCACTTCCCAATTTCTAGTTCAGACATAAACATTACACATTTTAAGCATTTTTAACATTTGAAATGTTACACATGAAAATCACATTTTAAACAATGTATACTTTAGACGTAAAAAATAGATTTTTAAACATACCTACTACATTACATGCATATGGTTGAAATTTGTAATATCTCTACGTGAGACATGAACAGAAAAAAAGTTCCGATTTGTGCAATGTGATGTGTGACTAACCTAAAAATGCCCCCCCGTGCTTGTGCCGTGTGGTCAGGTATGCAGTTCCATGGTTAGCTCACTTCCTGAAAGGGTCTGGTTGCTGTGGTCTTCATCTTTCTTTACCGTAAGGTCGTATGTTCTGTCAGCCCACAACAACTTACATAACCTTACTGTCGACTGTGTGCAACAACTTGTAGCAGAAGTAATAGCATAATGTATAAAGATGCTGAACTATGTGTTTGTGTTGACATGATCAGCTCACACATTCAGTTGAGTCAATATTGTTATGCTGTTACATGATTGCATTAATACATTGGTAGTGGTGGGCCAGTGGTGCCCTGGAAGTTAAGGTAACGGGCCTGTGACCGAGGTTCCACCAACTGTCAGAAGTGCCACTGAGGTGCCCTGAGCATGGTACCGTCCCCACACACTGCTCACATGTGTGATGGGAAAACACAAAGATTCAATATTGCTGTTTGCACTGTGTCTTGGGTAATCATAATGACAACTGGAAATCACTTAAAAAAGTAAAAAAGTGAAATACAAGTAAAACAGAAGAGTAAACACATTCAATAAGAGAACAGACTGCTGCTCTGCACAGCAGTTCAAGCACTTGCAGCGTCATATCTGTAGTATCGCCAAGAACTCTATAATATACAACAGCAGTTTTGTGTTTTCTTCCCAATACCATGCATTTCAGCTAAATATTCTATCAGTCTTTTGTATTGTTTCCTCATCTTAGCTACTGCCCTTTAGAGCAGAATTCGGAAAGAAAATTCTAGATCTTTGAGAAATTCCAGCATCTCTCTAGTAGCATGTCAGCAGAGGTCACAGTGGAACAGTGTGTGGGGAAATCTCAAGAGCCACAAGCAGAAGGCCTTACAGAAGACAGAGCAGTCATACTCGTCTCGAGTGACCGCTGATGAATAGCCTAACTAACGTTTGTGTTCAGCAGACGTAGACACGACATGTGGCGGCAACTTCTTTTTTTAAGTATTTTTTGGTCTTTTTGAGACAGGACAGTGAAGATGGTGACAGGAAGTAAGTGGGAGAGAGAGATGGGGTAGGGCTGGCAAATGACCACAGGCCAGATTCAAGCCAGGGTCCCCATGGGCAAATGCCCGTTCATAGTCGGGTGCACTAACCACTGCACTCCTGTGGAGGCCACTTCTAATGTCCTTGATATGGCATTGTCTGGAGCACACTCTAAAAAGGATCGACAGTATAGTAACTAGCATCAGTTAGCATTTTAGAATGTTTAGATGTGAATCTCACCGCTTCGTTGCCATTTACCACAAATTATTCAGTGTAATTCTTTGATGGTCAGCGGCACGTTTTCTTGGTTGACCACTACATGTGGCAAGCCAACCATAATGGAGATTTATCTTCAGCATCTACGTGTGTACGCAATGCAGCACACCCCTTACACGCTTTTCTCTCTCTTCACTCTCGTGCTGTTTGCTCTGTGCCTGTTTCCTGTTCGAGTACAGTGGGCTTTGAAATTAAGTTTGTGTTTTTCAACTTTTTTCTTTTTATGGGCCTCCTGCAGCAGGTTCAGGACCCCTGACGCATTTCACACTTTCGTCCCCCACCCCCCAGCCCCCACCTCCATCTTCCTGTCCCCTCCTCTCCCTGCACCCTTTCATCTCCCCCTCGGTGCAACATCGCACTGTGGTTTTGCGACCACTCATAGTTTCCACGAAGTAGAACGTCAGCAGGATCGTGTCAGGGTGTGCGTGCATGTGTCAGTGTGTGTGTGTGTCTGTGTGTATCTGTCATTATGTATATGAATGCCAGTGTGTGTAAAACGCAGAGGGTCTAATAAGCTCATGTGACCAGTACTGTAGACGGGCATGACTAATGTCAACAGCGAGTTAATCACTTTTACTTTCTACTGTCACAGGAAACTTTCTTGCATTCACCACAGTCTCAGAATAGTCTATTTCTCTACGGACTTACAGAAAAGTTCTCAATGAAAGCCCCTTTAATAAGTCCTCAGAACTGCACTCTAAATAAAAAATGATCTACTTAAAAAGTGTTATTTTTTCTTCTTTCTTCTCTCTCTTTCTTCTTATTTTTTTTTGTGTCTTCCTTCTCCACAGGGTATTATCCAAGGAGGTTTAAGAAACGCGAATAGAAGCGTACTCTGAGAATTCCTCCTCCGGGTGGAATTTGGGGTGAGTTCTAGAAGCATCCCTTGGTGCCAGATGGTCAAGGGTGGCGTACAGCACCTGACTGGGCCTTCTGTCCCTGCTGTTGCCAGGGCTCCCATGTGTCATGGCTGATCTCGGATCAGAGTCTGGGTGTGGGCTCGACGGAGCGCGGGGTAAGGTGAGAAGACCTTGGAGTGATGTGCCGTTGAGGGAGGTGGCGTGCGCTGGTTGGTGTCTGAGGGCAGGGCTCTGGGTGGGGTGATTGCGGAGGCTCCTGTCTCGCTTTGGAACGCTTGGGCTAGGTGTCATACGAGCAGACGGTCTCCTGGTTGGACACTGGAAGGAAAAGTAAACAAGTTAACAAACTGGCTGAAGTTAAGCTTGTGCACATTTGAAAGTACACTTAAACTTAATTGGTTTTAATTGCAGTGTGTTTTTAAATACCGAGTCTTGGACTGTGTGCTCAGTTTTCTGTGCTTGAGATGATCCTTTAGGTTCGGTATGATAAGATCGGGAAGATCCTGTAAATGTCAAACATTATACATGTGTGTTTTATAAATTACATGTGATGCCACCCCACATTTATGCATGCCAGTACAGTCACTGGGACCATGTCCACATATAGTTCATACAGGTTGATCATGTGACAACACTCATAATGAAACCGGTATTTTTGTCAGCAGTTATGTCAGAAATTTAGTTTGGTGAATGACTTGGCAGATGAACAGATGTGGACACAGGTAGATGGATGGATGGATGGATGGATGGATGGATGGATGGATGGATGGATAGATAGATAGATAGATAGATAGATAGATAGATAGATAGATAGATAGATAGATAGATAGATAGATAGATAGATAGATAGATAGATAGATAGATAGATAGATAGATGGATGGATGGATGGATGGATGGATGGATGGATGGAAGGTGAAGCAGTGACTGAATCAACTATATCATTCTGACTGTATTTTAAGAGGCGTATTTGTAAATGGAAATAAGAATAACTAAAAACCTTGTCTTTTCTGTAGTTAGTGATGGCTACTCTTTAAACAAAGCTATGCAACTAGAGTCGTAACTCACGTTTGCACCCATGTAGGCTGAGGAAGGAGATGAGCATCACCAGAACCACAAGGGTCACTATGGAAACACAGATGATCACATACGGCAGCCAGCCTTGCTTTGAATGTTTGTTATCTGTGGTAGAAAATTCATCTGAGAAAGAAACAGAGATCAAAGTTGAAAAGGCACTCTTGGGCTGGAATGAAGTTACCATAATATCTTACAGTGACAAGATATTGCAAGATATTGTGCTTACTTGTGTTTTCAGTCGTGCTTTCGAAGTGCTCACTGTCTGTAAGAAAGAAGGTTTCAGCATGTAACAGAGCCAAATATAGTGAATATTATAGTAGTTCATCTTTAACTGAATTAACCATAACAGATCTCCCTCATGCAGTCCAAATATAAAATACATGTATGCCACACTCTACTTACGGATGACAGTAACATTGATTGTATGACCAGCAGTGACTTCAGAAATCCGACAGCTGTATTCACCGCTGTAGCCCTTTGTTGTGTGTTTAATCTCCATGTAGGACATGATGAGGTTTATTTCATCGTCGACTGGCTCCTGCCATACTTTAACATTAGAATCTTCAGTAAGTGCTTTGCAGTCGGACTCATCCAATTTGCACCAAGTCACAGTTGACTGCTCCTTACAACTCAGTACAGTGCAGTTAATTTTTAGGGAGCTCAACTCTAAAACCCTCCAGATAGTGTTCCTCTTGATACGAACTTCAGGGTAGCATGTGGTATCTGGGGGTGATTTTGTATGAGGTACTGTAGCTGTGTGAGAAATGAAAATAAAGAATCAGAAAATGAGGACTTCACTCTCATAAGAACAAATTTAAAATACTTGATTAATCACACACAAACGCACACACACGCACACACACATGATTTAGACATCAGACATATTACATCTGTATGTAAGACTTATTATCCAAATTAGTTTGTAAATCACTGGGATTGTTCCGACTATACATCTTTTGTCTCTTATCTGGCTATGCACAGTTTTTGATTGTTTATTAAAATAAAATTTGGATTTGATCTTAATGAGCTGATCTGAACACTGATTATATGGAGGCTTTGTTTGATGACACATGACACACACGACTTTATATTTAGTATTTATTTTGGTTATGGAAGGTAGTCATTAGTCCAGATTGCATAAGTAAACACAACAAAACATGTAACACCAGTATGTTATGTTGTTTCTGATACCGAAAACCTTGACTTTGACAAACCTTGACAAATTCTTAACAAGCTTTTATTTTTCTAACTCTATTAACCCCAGAGGGAAACTATGTCTCTTCATTTAACCCATCTATTACAATGAACAAACACCAGGACCAATAAGCAATAACTGCAATTATTGCAATAAGCACTGACACTAAGTCCTGGAGCAGGTACAAAACACACACTTGACGGCGGTCATACGGTCAAGCTGTGGCAATGCACCCAAAGAAAACCTGAGGAGTACGTGCCTTGTGGAAGAGCATTTTAGCCTTGTGCTTGTGTGTGTGGGTGTGTGTATTGGCATTTGAATGATATCAGCACCACTGACAGACATTGCATTGTTGTTGTCTGCATTAATGTTAGACATTTTTGTCCAACACAACTATTTTTATATGTAACCCAAGGGCCACACAAAGGATGACAGAAAGATTGCTCAGTGCTTTAGAGTGCTTTTAAATGCTTTAGAGAAAATCTTTTCAGGAGGTCAGGCTTGCCCTGTATTGTTTGTTTCTATAGTTCATGATGTATGGGCTTGTATGAAGAGCAGGTTTTTTAACAGAGGAAGAGGGAAACGAAAAGCTGACGGATCATGAAGTGAGTCGTAAGGTTCACAAAATACTTAAATTCTCGATACCACCTTTAACCACCATTGTGCTACACTGTGTTGTGACTTGGCTTCACATATTAGTGACAGCAAGTTACTGTTTTGATGGCTAATTTATGGCTTGCTCCTAAAAAACCTGAGGAAAGCCTATGTGAAGAAATGTCATTGTTTTGTTATGGTTTATTAGTCGCCCATTTGGACATTATACCTTTAACTCACACACTTTATAAGCAACGGATGATTACATTTCACTCATGCCTTTCAAACACTATGTACATGTTAACAGGGTAAATGCGGAACAAACGTATGCATAATAATACTGTTATATATGTTTTTGGACTGAAATAAAAATGGGTCTTGCCAAAATAATCATAGATAACTTTTTTAGGAAACTGATATTATAACTGTTTTAATTCTCTTTGGTTGTTTTGTTTTATTGATTGTTTTAGCAAATGTGCTAGTTTACTGAGAGTATCATAAATTGTATACAGATGGTAGATGTCATTGATACCAAATCAGTTTCCTTTTGATATCAAATCATACATTAGATATGCAGCCTTCGCAACATAGGACCCAATATGGGCATACAACAAAAGGCCAGGGATGAAACTACAGGGGTAAAATAGTGCCAGGACATTGCAAATGTACTCAATGACAATACATATTTGTTTCATGAAATGGATAGTAGGTTTAGAGTAACAATATATCCATTAGTGTTTATACATGGATCACTTAACAGTGAGGCCTAGAGGTAAGTAGTACAACAAGTGTAATTCCTGCTGCGAACTGGAGAATGGCTTGCGTGATCTTATCAGAGTGACTAGCACCATGACATTGTAATGCTAAAAGTATAGGATAAATATACAGATATTCGTGCTGGACACTCTAGTAAGGCCAAAGTATGACCCCCTTGTAAGGTCACCGATAACCATTTTGGGCCTTTTGAAATGAAGTAATATTTAGACCCCTTGGTAATAATAAGGTTGATCATTTTGTTCAAAGAGGGCACACTGTTAGTGATGGGCCATTGGAGTGGTCCTAACTTGCCCCCTTATCTTGCGGCACCACTGCTTCCAATTAACAAGGAATTTAAAGAGTACAGTGTTTTCAAATATTATTTGAATATCCTCTCTCTTTAGTCTTTAGCCTAATTTTCCACTCACAAGAACCTGTTCACAATGTCCGTATGTCATATGTTATGTCAATGATTAGTTTTTCGTCACTAGGACCAGTGGCCCGAGTGAAACTAAAATACGCTGTTAGCCCTTTTGTTTTTGTGAACGCTATTTACACACCTTTTAAAATTACAAAACAGCACTTACTCACCTTTTTGTGACTGATAATGTTAAACACATGCATAGTTTACTCTGTTTTTCAGCTCCGCAAGTAATTTACCCACCTTTTTAACCACTACTCTACTGGTTGTTGTCGTATTTAACACTGACCAGTACAACATTTCAGTGAGAGAAACAACAATGTGCAGTGCAATAATGATGTAAGGAATACTCAATAGTTAACGCCAACTAAGAGGTTTGTTAAACTCACCTCCACTGAGGCAGATGAAATGCGAGAGGAAAATGGCCATTATGGCTTTCACTGGCGTCTGTCCATCCATTCTTTGGAGTTACTGTAGGTGGCCACTGAATGTTGTTCTTCATATGTCAAATGTCCATGTCAAGTTTCAGCCTAGGCCTCTCTTCTGCTTTCTCTCATTGGCATTCTCCTCCTCCTTTCTCTCTCTCTCTCTCTCTCTCTTTCTCTCTCTCTCTCTGTCTATCTGGGTCAAAGTCAAGATGGCAACATAAACATGCCAAAAAAGAAAAGAGCCCACCCCGTTGTCTTTTTTCCACCTTCTCTCTCTTTCTAAAGCTTTCACTCGTTCTCTCTTTCTTGCGCTGTCTCTCTCACACAAACACAAACACACCTTAAGACGTGAGGTGTCGGTGCATTGCATAGCCTGTGTACCCTGCGGTTTCCACTTCCTCCCCTTCACCTTCCACTCTCCGTCTCTCAAGAAACCATGCTGCTCTCTCTGTCTGTCTCTCTCTCCCTGTCTGTCTCTATCTCTCCTTTCTCTCTGTCTCTCTCTCTCTGTCTGTCTCTCTCTCTCTGTCTCTCTGTCTGTCTCTCTCTTTTTTCTGTCTCTCTCTCCTCTTCTCTCTATCTCTCTCCTTCTCCTCCACCTCTCTCTCTTTCTCCCCGTCTCTTTTTCTCTCTGTCTCCTCTCCCCCTTTCCCTGTCTTTTCTCTCTCCCCCCTTTCTCTCTTTTTTCTTCTCTATCTCTCTCACACTCTCTCTCTCTTTCTCGCTGTCTGAATCTCCTCTCTCTAATTCTTCCTCTCCTCCTCCTGCTCCTCCCCTTGTCCTCTCTTTGTCAACAAATCACTCTCTCCCTCTATCTACATGTGAACTCTTATCTTGTGCTCATGCTCTCCTCCCTCTTTCATGTGTTTGCAGATGCTGAAGCATTTCATATCTTCCTCAGAACTACTTCAAAGCCACAAAACACGTCTGCAGACACAACATGACAGCTTCAAGGAACTAAACCCCCTCCTTTGCCTTATGTGGAAGTGTGTTTGTTCAGTGGCAGTAGCCTCAAAAATATTTGTTTTGAGGAGAGGTTAATGTTTTGGACTGTGAATTTGTTTACATGACGGAAAGTGAAGGAGCCAACTGAGGTGAGCAGTCCTTGGCCGTAACTTGTCTTACTCTCAAACACACCTGCCAACATACCCCTCCTCTCTGTTCACATACCCCTCCTCTCTGTTCACATACCCCTCCTCTCTGTTCACATACCCCTCCTCTCTGTTCACATACCCCTCCTCTCTGCCAACATACCCCTCCTCTCTGTTCACATACCCCTCCTCTCTGCCCACATACCCCTCCTCTCTGCCCACATACCCCTCCTCTCTGCCCACATACCCCTCCTCTCTGCCCACATACCCCTCCTCTCTGCCCACATAGCCCTCCTCTCTGTTCACATACCCCTCCTCTCTGCCCACATACCCCTCCTCTCTGTTCACATACCCCTCCTCTCTGTTCACATACCCCTCCTCTCTGCCCACATACCCCTCCTCTCTGCCCACATACCCCTCCTCTCTGTTCACATACCCCTCCTCTCTGTTCACATACCCCTCCTCTCTTCCCACATACCCCTCCTCTCTGTTCACATACCCCTCCTCTCTGTTCACATACCCCTCCTCTGTTCACAAGGGCCGAGTGCTTTCCAGTGTGTGACAGTGTAACTTGGAACAGGATACTGATAAGTGCTATTTTATAGCCTGTACTCTTCCTGGTCTGTGTTTAAGAGACAGAATATATGTTGTCTGTAATGCATACAGAAAGAAGCCCTCTGCTTTGGTTGTTGTTTTTTTTTTAATAATAATCTTTTAGATCACATAGCATTTATTATGTGCATTTACACCACTTCAGAACAACTTTGTTTTCATTAGTGTTTGATTTTATTAATGTTGTTGTTATTGTTGTTGTTTGTGAGATTGACATTTAGATGGTGCGTGTGTGTCTTTGTGTGTGAGAGAGAAAAAGAGAGAGAGAGAGAGAGAGAACTCACTTTAACTCACATATGCCATCTTGTGGTAAATTTGTTTGTAGAACTATTTTGTGCGCTTAGTCTTGTATCAGACTTGCATCCAAATAGTGGGATATTTTTGAGTAAACTGAGCTTTTTTTTATTTTTTTTCTGGTTATTTCTATATCTGTTAATTTATATTAATTCATTTGACAGTGAGACCTTTTTCAAATAATGTAACATTTACACAGTGAATGAGTTATTTATCTGAGATGATAAGGTCTTGGGTTGATTTAATAAATCAATCAGGATGACAAAAAATTAGCAGGTATAGTGTGTTTTAATCAGATTGTGCTGTGACTAACAATTTGACAAACTTTTCAATGACAAAAATAAAAAATAGAATTTTGGAGAGGATCTTAACACAGTCCTTGTTTTGATAGAAGGTGGGTCAGACATGACACATATTACAGTCTAGCATTAGCTGTCTGTCATGTCCATCATTCAGCTAGAGTAAATTTTGATTGGAAGTCATCTGCAGTGGAGTACATCACCATAGTAACGAGGTCCTGTGGTATCTTGTCCTGTCCAGAGATACACAGTTTTGGGATCAAGTGTGTTATAATTTGGTCTAAATCAAATTTAAAGCAATGGGTAGAAACCCATATTTTATTTTATTTTATTCATACTGTGAATACAATTACATTTCTATGCATGTGATATAATAAATGTCTTTTATCAAAGTCACATATTTATTCTAACTTTTGTATTAGGTAACTGCATTTGTAGTTTTACCAGTAGTGGGGCCTTCTTCTGGGGGTGAGATGACAAGCCTTTGAAGATACAGAGGAAGACTGACATGATTAGGAATGCCACACTGGCTGCTGACACAGATGCAAACAAAGGAAGGATAATGCAAATGTGGAACATGGACAAACTGAAAGACAGGAAGAAACAACAAACGAACAAACAGACAAAAACAAAAAAACTAGAGTCGTATCTTACGTTTGCACCAGAGGAAGAAGATGAGCATGACTACAACAACAAGGGTCACTATGGCAACACAGATGATCACATTCGGCAGCCAGCCTGGATTTGAATGTTCATCTGTGGAGAGGTCAAAGTTGAAAAGGCACTCTTGGCCTGGAAAAGAAATTACAGTAAAAAGATATTGCACACACACATGTCCTGCTACCCAGTATGTCTATGCATGTGACATCCTTGTATCCTTGTACCCTTGTACTTACCAATGACAGTAACATTGATTGTATGACCAACAGTGAATTGAGAAGTTCGACAGCTGTATTCACCGCTGTAGCCCTTTGTTGTCTGTTATAATACATAATACATGTATGCCAAACTCTACTTACGGATGACAGTAACATTGATTGAATGACCAGCAGTGACTTCAGAAACCCGACAGCTGTATTCACCGCTGTAGCCCTTTGTTGTCTGTTTAATCTCCATGTAGGA
The DNA here is from genome assembly GCA_027475355.1 of Coilia nasus. Lineage (NCBI taxonomy): Eukaryota > Metazoa > Chordata > Actinopteri > Clupeiformes > Engraulidae > Coilia > Coilia nasus. The sequence goes on along the minus strand of CM050213.1, from coordinate 24,871,462 downwards.
CATGATGAGGTTTATTTCATCGTCGACTGGCTCCTGCCATACTTTAACATTAGAATCTTCAGTCAGTGCTTTGCAGTCGGACTCATCCAATTTGCACCAAGTCACAGTTGACTGCTCCTTACAACTCAGTACAGTGCAGTTAATTTTTAGGGAGCTCAACTCTAAAACCCTCCAGATAGTGTTCCTCTTGATACGAACTTCAGGGTAGCATGTGGTATCTGGGGGTGATTTTGTATGAGGTACTGTAGCTGTGTGAGAAATGAAAATAAAGAATCAGAAAATAAGGACTTCACTCTCATAAGAACAAATGTAAAATACTTGATTAATCACACACAAACGCACACACTCGCACACACACATGATTTAGACATCAGACATATTACGTCTGTATGTAAGACTTATTATCCACATTAGTTTGTAAATCACTGGGATTGTTCCAACTATATATCTTTTGTCTGTTATCTGGATATGCACAGTTTTTGATTTGGACTTCACTCTCATGGGCCCTAATTTAGAATACTTGATTGATCTTTCTCTCATACACGCACCTACAATGCCACATATGAGACCCTATTTTGTCTCCTATCTGGTTGCCAACACACACACACACACACATACACTTGGCAGTGTGCCTAAAGAAAACCAGGCCAGTCCGTGCCTTACACACGAGCATTTTTGTGTGTTTGTGTGTGTGTGTGTGTGTGTGTGTGTATTTGCATTTGGAAGATATTGTACTGACACACTGAATAAGCAAGGAATGATTACATTTTATTAATATCTTCAAATGTTTGTAATAATTCACATTATTTAAATGTCAGGGACGCGTGTATTGTCTGCGAGGCAACTAAGAAGATATAAATGCTTCTCAGTGGCAGCTGAGAAATGGAACAAACCCAGAGAGTTCCACGTTAATATTCTGGCAGCATGGCACCAGAACTCTATGCTGAATTTATTCTTTTTTTATAATGCCACATATGGGACCCTATTTTGTCTCCTATCTGTTTGTTCTTTTATGTGTACAACCAATGTCTTCTAGATAAAGTGTCCAAATACTGATTAGTTATTGTAGTGTCCCTGCAATATTCATCATTTTATTACTGATGTAGTCATTGCAAGACCATTTTATAAGTTTCTCACAGAGTAACATCCCATCCTTTAAAACTGATTAAACATTTGTTTAATCTGGTATGCAAATGCTCCCTTGCAGGCTTGTTCAGTATACAATAAAATTAGATCTGATGACCAATCTTATCACAACACTGTAACTGCTGGACAAGGGGAACACATAGCATGTCAAAATAAGGTGAATACATACAAACTAACTGGGCGACATATTTATTTTGACAATATTTCTTTTCCATTTAAAGTGAATGTGCTGTTTAGACTTAAGGATGTAATTGCTGCTTATATAAATTTCCAGTGCCTAGACCTTCTGTATTAACAATTAGACACATTTTGCTAATCTACTATAATAACTACCCAGTAAGTGTTTAAAATAAAGGCGAGTGAGTTGCAATAATCCATGTGTTTATGTGTAAGCACTGATTAGAGAGAAAAATCTGGCCTATATTCATTCAGCAGCTCACACAAACTGTTCAAAGACGCTCTACAATGTTTTAAACAGTTAACATGTTTAACTCACCTTTAGCGACTTCAAGGCCAAAGATCCACAAGAGCATAAGGGCCAACATGGTCTTCTAGCAACTACTGTTATAACTCCTATGCTAGGATGCTGTCCTTTCTACTACAGAAGATTATTAGTAGTAGTATTAGTTCTGAACCTTATCTGTCCTATCGAAATTGGCTTTGTGTGTGTGTGTGTGTAGTGTCCTTCCCCCAGCATCTCTCTCTCTCTCTCTCTCTCTCTCTCTCTCATTCTCGCACACACACGCACACATACACATACACAGACACACACGCACACACACACACAATGCAAGATCTATTTATTTGGAAAATGTGCTAAATGTGGGCCGACTGTGTTAACTGTATTTGCAAAGATGCAGACATTGGAGACATGTACAAAGCATTTGAAATTTGATGAAAGCAATGAGAAATGCCATTCTGTTGTGAAAAAATTGCAAGTTGGTTTGGGGATTTGTCCATGTTATTTTGAGAATGTCATCTCAGTTTCAAGAAATGGGCCAAACCAATGGAGAAAAACTGTAAAAACTAGACACATTTTCTATGTCTGCTATTCTACTATAATAACTATCCAGTAAGTGTTTAAAGTAAAGACGAGTGAGTTAAAGTAACCAATGTGTTTACACGAAGCACTGGTTAAAAATCAAACTCACAATTTGTTTTGAGAAAAATCTTGCCTATATTCATTCAGCAGCTTACTCAAACTCTTCAAAGACACACTATAACATTTTAAACAGTTAACATGTTTAACTCACCTTTAGCGACTTCAAGGCCAAAGATCCACAAGAGCATAAGGGCCAACATGGTCTCTGCTATCAGCTATGTCTTTATTCATATGATAATTGGCTGCCGTCCTTTCTACTACAGAACATTAATACTAGTCGCATTAGTTCTGAACATTATCTGTCCTGAAGGAATTGGGTTTGTTGCTGTGTGTGCGTGTGTGATGCCCCTCCTCCACCATCCCTCTCTCTCTCTCTCTGTCTCTCGCATACATGCACACATACACATACACATACACACACACACACATACACACACACACACAGCACACACACACAGACACACACATGCACAGCCAAGGTTCACATCTTACATGTATAGCTTGCTTGAGCACATCAGACATAGCATGGCCTGTGGTTTGGGTATTTCCATTCTACAGCACTGACAGCGTTATGTTTAAGACGGAGCACAGAGAGAGAACAGTGTCCTACAAACACCTTTAGCACCGGTTTGTCGCCCCCCGCTTAGCACTGCAAACTCTGGGCCCATTACTAATGTCAGAGTTGCAGTCAGAGACAAAAAAACAAACTTGTAGCACACAATGCAATGTGTACAGTGTGTGTGAATTCCTTGGTTTTAGTCTCTGAAGGTATAAAGACCTTATATTTGACTTGTGACATTCAGTAGCACTTGTGGCGTCTTGAAAATTACAATACAATTTGTAACTTATTTATGTAATAACTATATAAAATGCTGTCATCGGCATAAGACTGGACCATTTGAAGATCAAAGGCTCATAGTGTGAATGACAACAACATTTAATGGAAACTTCACAGTTGATGTCCACGAAGTTGGCACAATAAAGCAAATATTGCAATATTTGAATTTTGCAGGTTATATTAATAATGCTCACTCCTAAACACTTCCAAGCAGTCTTTCTGAAGATCACGGTGGAACCTTGGAGAACACTTATTTTTACAGGATGAATTCATAAATATATATTATTTCTTTCCAAGGCCCCACCCGAAGTGAACCCCTGCAGTTACAATCTTGACTACTGTCTGTCATGTACACAGTGTTGCACTTCTTTTGCTGTTTTACACGCGTTTTTGAAATGTCTGCACCAGAAGCACACTCATATAAAGTGTGCTGTCTCCTCCACTGTACCTTTTGGACATTACTACTGAGAAGTCACTGTATGAAAATGAATCTACTTTCTGTGAACTCTTATCTTATGCTCATGCTTTCCTCTCTCTTTCATGTGTTTGCAGCATTTGATATCTTCCTCAGAACTACTTCAAAGCTACCAAACACAGACACAACATGACTTCACCACCTTTGCCTCAAGTGAAAGTGTGTATGTTCAGTGGCAGTAGCCTCAAAGAAGTTAAATAAATGTTTGTTTTGTTTTGAGAAGAGATTCATGTTTTGGACTGTAAATTTGTTGACATGACTGAAAGTGAAAGAGTGGTAACTAAGGTGAGTGTAGGCTTGTTTAACACTTCTAACTGTTTAGCCTTGTGAGATGAGCAGTCCTCAGCCGTAGCTTTTGTCCTGATCTCAAACGCACCTGCCCACATACCCCTCCGCTCTGTTCACAAAGGCAGACTCCTGCCCACATACCCCTCCTCTGCCCATATACCCCTCCTCTGTTCACAAGGGCAGAGTGCTGCCCAGTGTGCGACAGTGTAACTCGGAACAGGATACTGATAAGTGCTGTCTTATACTCTGTACTCTTCCTGGTCTGTGTTTAAGAGACAGAATATATGTTGTCTGCGTATAGAAAGAAGCCCTCTGCCCACTGGTAAACTACTGCTCTTTAATCTCCCCTGTGGAATACTCGTATGTGTTTGACATGTTTTAATTTTTACTCACACAGGCCATCTTGTGGTAAATTGTAGAACTACGTTGTTATATCAGGCTTGTGTCCAAATGCTGGGATGTGATTGAGTAAACTGAGTTTTTTTCTGGCTATTTCCATATCTTTTAATTTATTTTAATTTAATTCATTTGACAGTGAGGCCTTTTTCAAATAATATAACACTTAGACATTGTATGAGTTATTTATTCAGGATATATGTGTACATGATAATGTCTTGTTGGGTTAATTTAATAAATCGATCAGAATGACAAAAGAATGGCAAAGTACGTTTTAATCAGATTGGCTAACAATTTGACAAACTTTTTAATGTCAAAAATAAAAAAGCACTTTAGGATCCTAACAAATTCCTTGTTCTTATACTGTAGAAGGTGGCCAGACACATACTACCGTCTTGCATTGGCTGTCTGTCGTCTCCATCATTCAGCTGGAGTAAATTTTGATTGAAAATCATCTGCAGTGGAGTACATCACCACAGTAACGAGGTCCTGTGGTATCTTGTCCTGTCCAGAGACACACAGTTTTTGGGACCAAGCGTGTTATAAATGGTCTAAATCAAATCTAAAGCAATGGGTAAAGGTCCAAATATTATTTCCTTTTATTCCTACTGAGAATACCATTACATCTATATACATGTGACCTAAGATAATGAATTGAGGTCTTATCAAAGTCACATATATATGTTAACTTTTGTATTAGGTAACTGAAATTGTAATTTTACCAGTAGTGGGGCCTTGTCCTGGGGGTGAGATGACAAGCCTTTGGAGATACGGAAGCAGATTGACATGATTAGGAATGCCACACTGGCTGCTGACACAGATGCAAACAAAGGGGGGATAATTCAAATGTGGAACATGGACAGACAGACAGACAGACAGACAGACAGACAGACAGACAGACAGACAGACAGACAGACAGACAGAAACAAACAAACAAACAAACAAAAACCATCACTCACATTTGTATCCATGTAGTTTCAGGAACGAGATGAGCATCACCAGAGCAACAAAGATCACTACATAGATGGCAACACAGATGATCACATACGGCAACCAGCCTTGATTTGAATGTTCATCTGTGGTAGAAAATTCATCTGAGAAAGAAACAGAGATCAAAGTTGAAAAGGCACTCTTGGGCTGGAATGAAGTTACCATAATATCTTACAGTGACAAGATATTGCAAGATATTGTGCTTACTTGTGTTTTCAGTCGTGCTTTCGAAGTGCTCACTGTCTGTGAGAAAGAAGGTTTCAGCATGTAACAGAGCCAAATATAGTGAATATTATAGTAGTTCATCTTTAACTGAATTAACCATAACAGATCCCCCTCATGCAGTCCAAATATAAAATACATGTATGCCACACTCTACTTACGGATGACAGTAACATTGATTGTATGACCAGCAGTGACTTCAGAAATCCGACAGCTGTATTCACCGCTGTAGCCCTTTGTTGTGTGTTTAATCTCCATGTAGGACATGATGAGGTTTATTTCATTGCGGACTGGCTCCTGCCATATTTTAACATTAGAATCTTCAGTCAGTGCTTTGCAGTCGGTCTCATCCAATTTGCACCAAGTTACATTTGGCTGCTCCTCACAATACTTTACTGCACAATTCATTTTTAGGGAGCTCATCTCTAAAACCCTCCAAATAGTGTTCCTCTTGACAAGAACTTCAGGGAAGCATGTGGGGTCTGGAGGTGATGTCATAGTAGGTATTGTAGCTGTATGAGAAATTAAAATAAATAATCATAAAATTGGAACTTGCTAATTGATCACACACACACACACACACACACACACACACACACACACACACACACACACACACACACACACACACACACACACACACACACACACACACACACTTGATTAATGCATCAGACATGTAAGACTCTACACGTCTGTTATCTGACTATGCACAGTTTATGATTGTTTATTAAAATAAAATTCTGGTTTGATCTTAATAAACTGATCTGAAAAAATGATAATGTAAAGCCTTCATTTGATGACAAACGACACACATGATTTTATATTTAGTATTTACTTTGATTATGGTAGCTAGTCATGAGTCCAGATTGCACTGCATCAGTAAGCACAACAAAACATGTAACACTTGTATGTTATGTTGTTTCTGACTCCAAAAACCCTGACTTTGCCCCATTCATAATTTTTTTTTTTACAGTTTTTACCAATCATTTTCATGCGTGTCTCGATACCATGTCTACTTTTTCAAAAATACAGTGTGCTTTATCAACATGCATCTGAGCACATCAGTTAACATTTGCTGCAAAATGCACTACAGCTACCAAAACTCTTCACACTTCACCCAAAATTACTACTGCTGCCGTAACTATAACACATGCTGTCATCGGCAAGACTACAGTGGCGGTCAATGTCCAATAAGCTAAAAAAGGCAAACAACTTGTAAAACAAATCACATAAACTTTTGTCCTACAGTTTGTAACATTTTACTGATATGTAATGTAAATACACACTTTATCAAACTATCTAAGTGACATTTTTATATATTTATGGACCTTTGACAATAGATGAATAAGTGTATAGGCCTATACAGTGGACAAATGGATGATTCTTTGTACCTGGGTAAAGTACCATACATATTAGAAAATATTGAAGCTAATCACACACACATTTTTCAGTGGTTTTTCTATATTTTGTAATTTTCCAGAATTCTATATATTTCAGAACTGAAGATAAATTGTACCAATCAAATATGCACAATCATGGAAAAAGAAAACAAATCACTCCAGAAACACTCCAAGACCGTACCATGCGTTACCTTCACCCTGTGCTTACATTTACTTCATTGTGTTCCACAGCAGAAAAGTTCAGATCCCATTACTATCATCACTTAGAGTTCCTAAAAGTACAGTATGTTATACTACAAAAGGAAATCAATGTAAATGTATGTAAAGATAGTTGTTGTCTGTAGCAGTTGGTTGTGGCCCTACCTATTGCAATGCTGATCTATGGTTCTGCTGCATTTTGAATAGGCCATGACTCACAGTACATACTGGTAATGGAACACACAGCAATATCAACTTTTTACATGGTAATTTATTGCCCACAAATATGCAAATGTAATCTCTTTGTATACCTGGTAACAAGCTATACTGTAACAATTCGAAATACTATAGAAACGGATAAGTAAGTATGAAAGTGCTAATTATTACTGTAATAATTATTTGGCTAAAGGATGATTGTCTAAACTACATTATTTTACTTGTATGACAAAATGCGAAATGTTGTGTTTTGTAGCATTGTTTTCAATTTGTTTTAGGTTTGACCCTAAAGTTAACCGTTTTGATAAGAGTATCCAAATGTCTGCAAAAATTAGCTGTAGTTGCACATAATTTTGTTGGGTGTGAACATCAACTGAGAAAAGTACTAATGAATTTTTGTTGAAGTGGTGATTGAACGCAATTGTGTCAAAGCAACGTGAAAGGGAACAGTGTTTGGCTCCCATAGTCTATGGTTTATGCAAAAGTGTTAAGTGTTTTGAAAGTGTATCGAGACACGCGTGAAAATGATTGGTAAAAGCTGTAACTGTATAAACCCCCCGAGGGAAACTAGGTCTCTTCATTTAACCCATCTATTACAACGGACAAACACCAGGTCCAATAAGCAATAATTACAATCAGGCCAACTGTAGTGGCATTTGAAAGATATCAGCGGCCCTCGCAGACATTGCATTGGTTTTGTTTGCATTTATGTTGGACATTTGTGTCCAACACAACTGATTGTCTAGCTAACTCAAGGGCCATACAAAGCGTGACAAAAAGATTGCTCAGTGCTTTAGGATGCTTTAAAATGTTTTCAAGAAAATTTTATCAATTGTCAGGAGGTCAGACTTGCCCTGTATTGTTGGTTTATTGATTGATGTATGGGCTGCGTAAGAAGAGCAGTTTTTTAACAGTGGCAGAAGGAAACAACCTGGCGGATCATAAGGTTCACAAATGCTTAACTTGCCGATAGCACCTTTAGCCACCATTGTGCTGCCTCACATATTAGTGACAGGTAGTTACTGTTTTGATGGCTTGCACCTAAATGTATGTGTGAATGAATGAATGTGTGAATGTATGGCTTGCACCTAAAAACCCGAGGAAAACCTATGTGAAGACATTTTCTTGTTACTTAGCTGTTTGTTAGTCTCCGATTTAGACATTATATTTTCTACTCACACATTGTATAAGACGTGGATGACCACATTTTATTAATGTCTACATGTTTGTAAAATTTCACATTATTCAAATCTCAGGCACCCATGTATTGTCTGCGAGGCAACTAAAAAGATATAAATGCTTTTTTTAGTAGCAGCCGAGAAATGGAACAAACCCAGAGAATTCCACGTTAATATTCTGACAGCATGGCACCAGAACTCTATGCTGTTTCTCTTTTCTTTCTTATACCACATATGAGACCCTATTTTGCCTTCTATCTGTTTGTTCTTTTATGTGTACAACCAATGTCTAGATAAAGTGTCCAAAGACTGATTAGCTATTGTAGTGTCCCTGCAATATTCACCATTTTATTACTGATGTAGTCAATGAAAGACTAAGTTTCTCAGAGAACAACATCCCATCTTTTAAAACTGATTAAACATTTGTGCAATCCAGTATGCAAACGTTCCTTCACAGGCTTGTTAGATCTGATGACCAAACTTATCACAGCTCTGTAAATGTTGGACAAGGGCAATACATCGCATATCAAAATAAGGTGAATACACAGAACTAACTGGGGGACATATTTTAATATTTATTTTGACTATTTCTTTAACATGTAAAGTGAATGCGTTGTTTAAAATTAAGCATGTAATTGCTGCTTATATATATTTCCAGCGCCTAGGCCTTCTGTATTAAAAAACTAGACACATTTGCTATGTTTACTTTTCTACTATAATAAATACACAGTAAGTGTTTAAAGTAAAGACAAGTGAGTTAAAGTAACCAATGTGTTTACACGAAGCACTGGTTAAAAATCAAACTCACAATTTGTTTTGAGAAAAATCTTGCCTATATTCATTCAGCAGCTTACTCAAACTCTTCAAAGACACACTATAACGTTTTAAACAGTTAACATGTTTAACTCACCTTTAGCGACTTCAAGGCCAAAGATCCACAAGAGCATAAGGGCCAACATGGTCTCTGCTAGAAGCTATGTCTTTATTCTTATGATAATTGGCTGCCGTCCTTTCTATTACAGAACATTAATACTAGTCGCATTAGTTCTGAACATTATCTGTCCTGAAGGAATTGGGTTTGTTGCTGTGTGTGCGTGTGTGATGCCCCTCCTCTACCATCCCTCTCTCTCTCTCTCTCTCTCTCTCTCTACCTGTCTCTCTCTCTATCTCTACCTTTCTCTCTCTTTCTCGCATACATGCACACATACACGTACGCACACACACACACACACACACACACACACACACACACACACACACACACACACACACACACACACACACACACACATGCACAACCAAGGTTTACACCTTACATGTATCGCTTGCTTGAGCACATCAGACATAGCATGGCCTGTGGTTTGGGTATTTCCATTCTACAGCACTGACAGCGTTATGTTTAAGACGGAGCACAGAGAGAGAACAGTGTCCTACAAACACCTGTAGCACACTAATATGGTTTGTGCCCCCCCCCTCTTAGCACTGCCACCACTAGGCCCATTACTAGGGCAAGAGTTGCAGTCAGAGACAAAAAACAAACTTGTAGCAGACATTGCAATGTGTACAGTGTGTGTGAATTCTGTAGTTTCAGTCTCTACAGGTATAAAGACCTTATATTTGACTGGTGGCATTCAGTAGCACTTGTGGCGTCTTAAAAAATTACAATACAATTTGTAACTTATGTAATAACTATATAAAGACTATGGACCATTTGAAGATCAAAGGCTCATAGTGTGTAAGACAACAAATGGAAACTTCACAGTTGATGTCCACGAAGTTGGCACAATAAAGCAAATATTGCAATATTTGAATTTTGCAGGTTATATTAATAATGCTCACTCCTAAACACTTCCAAGCAGTCTTTCTGAAGATCACGATGGAACCTTGGAGAACACTTATTTTTACAGGATGAATTAATGAATATATATTATTTCTTTCCAAGGCCCCACCCGAAGTGAACCCCTGCAGTTACACTCTTGACTACTGTCTGTCATGTACACAGACAGTGTTGCACTACTTTTGCTGTTTTACACGCGTTTTTGAAATGTCTGCACCAGAAGCACACTCATATAAAGTGTGCTGTCTCCTCCACTGTACCTTTTGGACATTACTACTGAGAAGTCAGGGTAGCATGTGGTATCTGGGAGTGATTTTGTATGAGGTACTGTAGCTGTGTGAGAAATGAAAATAAAGAATCAGAAAATAAGGACTTCACTCTCATAAGAACAAATGTAAAATACTTGATTAATCACACACAAACGCACACACTCGCACACACACATGATTTAGACATCAGACATATTACGTCTGTATGTAAGACTTATTATCCACATTAGTTTGTAAATCACTGGGATTGTTCCAACTATATATCTTTTGTCTGTTATCTGGATATGCACAGTTTTTGATTTGGACTTCACTCTCATGGGCCCTAATTTAGAATACTTGATTGATCTTTCTCTCATACACGCACCTACAATGCCACATATGAGACCCTATTTTGTCTCCTATCTGGTTGCCAACACACACACACACACACATACACTTGGCAGTGTGCCTAAAGAAAACCAGGCCAGTCCGTGCCTTACACACGAGCATTTTTGTGTGTTTGTGTGTGTGTGTGTGTGTGTGTGTGTATTTGCATTTGGAAGATATTGTACTGACACACTGAATAAGCAAGGAATGATTACATTTTATTAATGTCTTCAAATGTTTGTAATAATTCACATTATTTAAATGTCAGGGACGCGTGTATTGTCTGCGAGGCAACTAAGAAGATATAAATGCTTCTCAGTGGCAGCTGAGAAATGGAACAAACCCAGAGAGTTCCACGTTAATATTCTAGCAGCATGGCACCAGAACTCTATGCTGAATTTATTCTTTTTTTATAATGCCACATATGGGACCCTATTTTGTCTCCTATCTGTTTGTTCTTTTATGTGTACAACCAATGTCTTCTAGATAAAGTGTCCAAATACTGATTAGTTATTGTAGTGTCCCTGCAATATTCATCATTTTATTACTGATGTAGTCATTGCAAGACCACTTTATAAGTTTCTCACAGAGTAACATCCCATCCTTTAAAACTGATTAAACATTTGTTTAATCCGGTATGCAAATGCTCCCTTGCAGGCTTGTTCAGTATACAATAAAATTAGATCTGATGACCAATCTTATCACAACACTGTAAATGCTGGACAATGGGAACACATAGCATGTCAAAATAAGGTGAATACATAGAACTAACTGGGCAACATATTTATTTTGACAATATTTCTTTTCCATTTAAAGTGAATGTGCTGTTTAGACTTAAGGATGTAATTGCTGCTTATATAAATTTCCAGTGCCTAGACCTTCTGTATTAACAATTAGACACATTTTGCTAATCTACTATAATAACTACCCAGTAAGTGTTTAAAATAAAGGCAAGTGTGTTGAAATAATCCATGTGTTTATGTGCAAGCACTGATTAGAGAGAAAAATCTGGCCTATATTCATTCAGCAGCTCACACAAACTCTTCAAAGACGCTCTACAATGTTTAAAACAGTTAACATGTTTAACTCACCTTTAGCGACTTCAAGGCCAAAGATCCACAAGAGCATAAGGGCCAACATGGTCTTCTAGCAACTACTGTTATAACTCCTATGCTAGGATGCTGTCCTTTCTACTACAGAAGATTATTAGTAGTAGTATTAGTTCTGAACCTTATCTGTCCTATCGAAATTGGCTTTGTGTGTGTGTGTGTGTAGTGTCCTTCCCCCAGCATCTCTCTCTCTCTCTCTCATTCTCGCACACACACGCACACATACACATACACAGACACACACGCACACACACACACAATGCAAGATCTATTTATTTGGAAAATGTGCTAAATGTGGGCCGACTGTGTTAACTGTATTTGCAAAGATGCACTAGACATTGGAGACATGTACAAAGCATTTGAAATTTGATGAAAGCAATGAGAAATGCCATTCTGTTGTGAAAAAATTGCAAGTTGGTTTGGGGATTTGTCCATGTTATTTTGAGAATGTCATCTCAGTTTCAAGAAATGGGCCAAACCAATGGAGAAAAACTGTAAAAACTAGACACATAACTATCCAGTAAGTGTTTAAAGTAAAGACGAGTGAGTTAAAGTAACCAATGTGTTTACATGAAGCACTGGTTAAAAATCAAACTCACAATTTGTTTTGAGAAAAATCTTGCCTATATTCATTCAGCAGCTTACTCAAACTCTTCCAAGATGCACTATAACGTTTTAAACAGTTAACATGTTTAACTCACCTTTAGCGACTTCAAGGCCAAAGATCCACAAGAGCATAAGGGCCAACATGGTCTCTGCTATCAGCTATGTCTTTATTCTTATGATAATTGGCTGCCGTCCTTTCTACTACAGAACATTAATACTAGTCGTATTAGTTCTGAACATTATCTGTCCTGAAGGAATTGGGTTTGTTGCTGTGTGTGCGTGTGATGCCCCTCCTCCACCATCCCTCTCTCTCTCTCTCTGTCTCTCGCATACATGCACACATACACATACACACACACACACATACACACACACACAGCACACACACACAGACACACACATGCACAGCCAAGGTTCACATCTTACATGTACAGCTTGCTTGAGCACATCAGACATAGCATGGCCTGTGGTTTGGGTATTTCCATTCTACAGCACTGACAGCGTTATGTTTAAGACGGAGCACAGAGAGAGAACAGTGTCCTACAAACACCTTTAGCACCGGTTTGTCGCCCCCCGCTTAGCACTGCAAACTCTGGGCCCATTACTAATGTCAGAGTTGCAGTCAGAGACAAAAAAACAAACTTGTAGCACACAATGCAATGTGTACAGTGTGTGTGAATTCCTTGGTTTTAGTCTCTGAAGGTATAAAGACCTTATATTTGACTTGTGACATTCAGTAGCACTTGTGGCGTCTTGAAAATTACAATACAATTTGTAACTTATTTATGTAATAACTATATAAAATGCTGTCATCGGCATAAGACTGGACCATTTGAAGATCAAAGGCTCATAGTGTGAATGACAACAACATTTAATGGAAACTTCACAGTTGATGTCCACGAAGTTGGCACAATAAAGCAAATATTGCAATATTTGAATTTTGCAGGTTATATTAATAATGCTCACTCCTAAACACTTCCAAGCAGTCTTTCTGAAGATCACGGTGGAACCTTGGAGAACACTTATTTTTACAGGATGAATTCATAAATATATATTATTTCTTTCCAAGGCCCCACCCGAAGTGAACCCCTGCAGTTACAATCTTGACTACTGTCTGTCATGTACACAGTGTTGCACTTCTTTTGCTGTTTTACACGCGTTTTTGAAATGTCTGCACCAGAAGCACACTCATATAAAGTGTGCTGTCTCCTCCACTGTACCTTTTGGACATTACTACTGAGAAGTCACTGTATGAAAATGAATCTACTTTCTGTGAACTCTTATCTTATGCTCATGCTTTCCTCTCTCTTTCATGTGTTTGCAGCATTTGATATCTTCCTCAGAACTACTTCAAAGCTACCAAACACAGACACAACATGACTTCACCACCTTTGCCTCAAGTGAAAGTGTGTATGTTCAGTGGCAGTAGCCTCAAAGAAGTTAAATAAATGTTTGTTTTGTTTTGAGAAGAGATTCATGTTTTGGACTGTAAATTTGTTGACATGACTGAAAGTGAAAGAGTGGTAACTAAGGTGAGTGTAGGCTTGTTTAACACTTTTAACTGTTTAGCCTTGTGAGATGAGCAGTCCTCAGCCGTAGCTTTTGTCCTGATCTCAAACGCACCTGCCCACATACCCCTCCGCTCTGTTCACAAAGGCAGACTCCTGCCCACATACCCCTCCTCTGCCCATATACCCCTCCTCTGTTCACAAGGGCAGAGTGCTGCCCAGTGTGCGACAGTGTAACTCGGAACAGGATACTGATAAGTGCTGTCTTATACTCTGTACTCTTCCTGGTCTGTGTTTAAGAGACAGAATATATGTTGTCTGCGTATAGAAAGAAGCCCTCTGCCCACTGGTAAACTACTGCTCTTTAATCTCCCCTGTGGAATACTCGTATGTGTTTGACATGTTTTAATTTTTACTCACACAGGCCATCTTGTGGTAAATTGTAGAACTACGTTGTTATATCAGGCTTGTGTCCAAATGCTGGGATGTGATTGAGTAAACTGAGTTTTTTTCTGGCTATTTCCATATCTTTTAATTTATTTTAATTTAATTCATTTGACAGTGAGGCCTTTTTCAAATAATATAACACTTAGACATTGTATGAGTTATTTATTCAGGATATATGTGTACATGATAATGTCTTGTTGGGTTAATTTAATAAATCGATCAGAATGACAAAAGAATGGCAAAGTACGTTTTAATCAGATTGGCTAACAATTTGACAAACTTTTTAATGTCAAAAATAAAAAAGCACTTTAGGATCCTAACAAATTCCTTGTTCTTATACTGTAGAAGGTGGCCAGACACATACTACCGTCTTGCATTGGCTGTCTGTCGTCTCCATCATTCAGCTGGAGTAAATTTTGATTGAAAATCATCTGCAGTGGAGTACATCACCACAGTAACGAGGTCCTGTGGTATCTTGTCCTGTCCAGAGACACACAGTTTTTGGGACCAAGCGTGTTATAAATGGTCTAAATCAAATCTAAAGCAATGGGTAAAGGTCCAAATATTATTTCCTTTTATTCCTACTGAGAATACCATTACATCTATATACATGTGACCTAAGATAATGAATTGAGGTCTTATCAAAGTCACATATATATGTTAACTTTTGTATTAGGTAACTGAAATTGTAATTTTACCAGTAGTGGGGCCTTGTCCTGGGGGTGAGATGACAAGCCTTTGGAGATACGGAAGCAGATTGACATGATTAGGAATGCCACACTGGCTGCTGACACAGATGCAAACAAAGGGGGGATAATTCAAATGTGGAACATGGACAGACAGACAGACAGACAGACAGACAGACAGACAGACAGACAGACAGACAGAAACAAACAAACAAACAAACAAAAACCATCACTCACATTTGTATCCATGTAGTTTCAGGAACGAGATGAGCATCACCAGAGCAACAAAGATCACTACATAGATGGCAACACAGATGATCACATACGGCAACCAGCCTTGATTTGAATGTTCATCTGTGGTAGAAAATTCATCTGAGAAAGAAACAGAGATCAAAGTTGAAAAGGCACTCTTGGGCTGGAATGAAGTTACCATAATATCTTACAGTGACAAGATATTGCAAGATATTGTGCTTACTTGTGTTTTCAGTCGTGCTTTCGAAGTGCTCACTGTCTGTAAGAAAGAAGGTTTCAGCATGTAACAGAGCCAAATATAGTGAATATTATAGTAGTTCATCTTTAACTGAATTAACCATAACAGATCCCCCTCATGCAGTCCAAATATAAAATACATGTATGCCAAACTCTACTTACGGATGACAGTAACATTGATTGTATGACCAGCAGTGACCTCAGAAATCCGACAGCTGTATTGACCGCTGTAGCCCTTTGTTGTCTGTTTAATCTCCATGTAGGACATGATGAGGTTTATTTCATTGCGGACTGGCTCCTGCCATATTTTAACATTAGAATCTTCAGTCAGTGCTTTGCAGTCGGTCTCATCCAATTTGCACCAAGTTACATTTGGCTGCTCCTCACAATACTTTACTGCACAATTCATTTTTAGGGAGCTCATCTCTAAAACCCTCCAAATAGTGTTCCTCTTGACAAGAACTTCAGGGAAGCATGTGGGGTCTGGAGGTGATGTCATAGTAGGTATTGTAGCTGTATGAGAAATTAAAATAAATAATCATAAAATTGGAACTTGCTAATTGATCACACACACACACACACACACACACACACACACACACACGCACACACACACACACACACACACACACACTTGATTAATGCATCAGACATGTAAGACTCTACACGTCTGTTATCTGACTATGCACAGTTTATGATTGTTTATTAAAATAAAATTCTGGTTTGATCTTAATAAACTGATCTGAAAAAATGATAATGTAAAGCCTTCATTTGATGACAAACGACACACATGATTTTATATTTAGTATTTACTTTGATTATGGTAGCTAGTCATGAGTCCAGATTGCACTGCATCAGTAAGCACAACAAAACATGTAACACTTGTATGTTATGTTGTTTCTGACTCCAAAAACCCTGACTTTTCCCCATTCATAAGTTTTTTTTTTTACAGTTTTTACCAATCATTTTCATGCGTGTCTCGATACCATGTCTACTTTTTCAAAAATACAGTGTGCTTTACCAACATGCATCTGAGCACATCAGTTAACATTTGCTGCAAAATGCACTACAGCTACCAAAACTCTTCACACTTCACCCAAAATTACTACTGCTGCCGTAACTATAACACATGCTGTCATCGGCAAGACTACAGTGGCGGTCAATGTCCAATAAGCTAAAAAAGGCAAACAACTTGTAACAAATCACATAAATTTTTGTCGTACAGTTTGTAACATTTTACTGATATGTAATGTAAATACACACTTTATCAAACTATCTAAGTGACATTTTTATATATTTATGGACCTTTGACAATAGATGAATAAGTGTATAGGCCTATACAGTGGACAAATGGATGATTCTTTGTACCTGGGTAAAGTACCATACATATTAGAAAATATTGAAGCTAATCACACACAAATTTTTCAGTGGTTTTTCTATATTTTGTAATTTTCCAGAATTCTATATATTTCAGAACTGAAGATAAATTGTACCAATCAAATATGCACAATCATGGAAAAAGAAAACAAATCACTCCAGAAACACTCCAAGACCGTACCATGCGTTACCTTCACCCTGTGCTTACATTTACTTCATTGTGTTCCACAGCAGAAAAGTTCAGATCCCATTACTATCATCACTTAGAGTTCCTAAAAGTACAGTATGTTATACTACAAAAGGAAATCAATGTAAATGTATGTAAAGATAGTTGTTGTCTGTAGCAGTTGGTTGTGGCCCTACCTATTGCAATGCTGATCTATGGTTCTGCTGCATTTTGAATAGGCCATGACTCACAGTACATACTGGTAATGGAACACACAGCAATATCAACTTTTTACATGGTAATTTATTGCCCACAAATATGCAAATGTAATCTCTTTGTATACCTGGTAACAAGCTATACTGTAACAATTCGAAATACTATAGAAACGGATAAGTAAGTATGAAAGTGCTAATTATTACTGTAATAATTATTTGGCTAAAGGATGATTGTCTAAACTACATTATTTTACTTGTATGACAAAATGCGAAATGTTGTGTTTTGTAGCATTGTTTTCAATTTGTTTTAGGTTTGACCCTAAAGTTAACCGTTTTGATAAGAGTATCCAAATGTCTGCAAAAATTAGCTGTAGTTGCACATAATTTTGTTGGGTGTGAACATCAACTGAGAAAAGTACTAATGAATTTTTGTTGAAGTGGTGATTGAACGCAATTGTGTCAAAGCAACGTGAAAGGGAACAGTGTTTGGCTCCCATAGTCTATGGTTTATGCAAAAGTGTTAAGTGTTTTGAAAGTGTATCGAGACACGCGTGAAAATGATTGGTAAAAGCTGTAACTGTATAAACCCCCCGAGGGAAACTAGGTCTCTTCATTTAACCCATCTATTACAACGGACAAACACCAGGTCCAATAAGCAATAATTACAATCAGGCCAACTGTAGTGGCATTTGAAAGATATCAGCGGCCCTCGCAGACATTGCATTGGTTTTGTTTGCATTTATGTTGGACATTTGTGTCCAACACAACTGATTGTCTAGCTAACTCAAGGGCCATACAAAGCGTGACAAAAAGATTGCTCAGTGCTTTAGGATGCTTTAAAATGTTTTCAAGAAAATTTTATCAATTGTCAGGAGGTCAGACTTGCCCTGTATTGTTGGTTTATTGATTGATGTATGGGCTGCGTAAGAAGAGCAGTTTTTTAACAGTGGCAGAAGGAAACAACCTGGCGGATCATAAGGTTCACAAATGCTTAACTTGCCGATAGCACCTTTAGCCACCATTGTGCTGCCTCACATATTAGTGACAGGTAGTTACTGTTTTGATGGCTTGCACCTAAATGTATGTGTGAATGAATGAATGTGTGAATGTATGGCTTGCACCTAAAAACCCGAGGAAAACCTATGTGAAGACATTTTATTGTTACTTAGCTGTTTGTTAGTCTCCGATTTAGACATTATATTTTCTACTCACACATTGTATAAGACGTGGATGACCACATTTTATTAATGTCTACATGTTTGTAAAATTTCACATTATTCAAATCTCAGGCACCCATGTATTGTCTGCGAGGCAACTAAAAAGATATAAATGCTTTTTTTAGTAGCAGCCGAGAAATGGAACAAACCCAGAGAATTCTACGTTAATATTCTGACAGCATGGCACCAGAACTCTATGCTGTTTCTCTTTTCTTTCTTATACCACATATGAGACCCTATTTTGCCTTCTATCTGTTTGTTCTTTTATGTGTACAACCAATGTCTAGATAAAGTGTCCAAAGACTGATTAGCTATTGTAGTGTCCCTGCAATATTCACCATTTTATTACTGATGTAGTCAATGAAAGACTAAGTTTCTCAGAGAACAACATCCCATCTTTTAAAACTGATTAAACATTTGTGCAATCCAGTATGCAAACGTTCCTTCACAGGCTTGTTAGATCTGATGACCAAACTTATCACAGCTCTGTAAATGTTGGACAAGGGCAATACATCGCATATCAAAATAAGGTGAATACACAGAACTAACTGGGGGACATATTTTAATATTTATTTTGACTATTTCTTTAACATGTAAAGTGAATGCGTTGTTTAAAATTAAGCATGTAATTGCTGCTTATATATATTTCCAGCGCCTAGGCCTTCTGTATTAAAAAACTAGACACATTTGCTATGTTTACTTTTCTACTATAATAAATACACAGTAAGTGTTTAAAGTAAAGACGAGTGAGTTAAAGTAACCAATGTGTTTACACGAAGCACTGGTTAAAAATCAAACTCACAATTTGTTTTGAGAAAAATCTTGCCTATATTCATTCAGCAGCTTACTCAAACTCTTCAAAGACACACTATAACGTTTTAAACAGTTAACATGTTTAACTCACCTTTAGCGACTTCAAGGCCAAAGATCCACAAGAGCATAAGGGCCAACATGGTCTCTGCTAGAAGCTATGTCTTTATTCTTATGATAATTGGCTGCCGTCCTTTCTATTACAGAACATTAATACTAGTCGCATTAGTTCTGAACATTATCTGTCCTGAAGGAATTGGGTTTGTTGCTGTGTGTGCGTGTGTGATGCCCCTCCTCTACCATCCCTCTCTCTCTCTCTCTCTCTCTCTCTCTACCTGTCTCTCTCTCTATCTCTACCTGTCTCTCTCTTTCTCGCATACATGCACACATACACATACGCACACACACACACACACACACACACACACACACACACACACACACACACATGCACAACCAAGGTTTACACCTTACATGTATCGCTTGCTTGAGCACATCAGACATAGCATGGCCTGTGGTTTGGGTATTTCCATTCTACATCACTGACAGCGTTATGTTTAAGACGGAGCACAGAGAGAGAACAGTGTCCTACAAACACCTGTAGCACACTAATATGGTTTGTGCCCCCCCCCCTCTTAGCACTGCCACCACTAGGCCCATTACTAGGGCAAGAGTTGCAGTCAGAGACAAAAATCAAACTTGTAGCAGACATTGCAATGTGTACAGTGTGTGTGAATTCTGTAGTTTTAGTCTCTGAAGGTATAAAGACCTTATATTTGACTGGTGGCATTCAGTAGCACTTGTGGCGTCTTAAAAAATTACAATACAATTTGTAACTTATGTAATAACTATATAAAGACTATGGACCATTTGAAGATCAAAGGCTCATAGTGTGTAAGACAACAAATGGAAACTTCACAGTTGATGTCCACGAAGTTGGCACAATAAAGCAAATATTGCAATATTTGAATTTTGCAGGTTATATTAAGAATGCTCACTCCTAAACACTTCCAAGCAGTCTTTCTGAAGATCACGATGGAACCTTGGAGAACACTTATTTTTACAGGATGCATTAATGAATATATATTATTTCTTTCCAAGGCTCCACCCGAAGTGAACCCCTGCAGTTACACTCTTGACTACTGTCTGTCATGTACACAGACAGTGTTGCACTACTTTTGCTGTTTTACACGCTTTTTTGAAATGTCTGCACCAGAAGCACACTCATATAAAGTGGGCTGTCTCCTCCACTGTACCTTTTGGACATTACTACTGAGAAGTCACTGTATGAAAATGAATCTACTTTATGTGAACTCTTATCTTATGCCAGTGCTTCTCAAATAGTGGGGCGGGCCCCCCTGGGGGGGCACGGAGCGATGCCAGGGGGGGGCGCGGGTGACTTTTTTTGCTGTACCATAAAGGTGCACATTGACCACAGTACAGACTAAAAAACAATGTAAATAAAGTTATTCTTTGTTTTTAAGTTGATCCGTATTTCTTTTTTGTTTTCTTTAATGTCAGTAAGGATACAGTGTTATGCAGATGTGCATATTGCAGATATGCATAGACAAATGATACTATTACAGTTACGGTGGAGATTAGGGGGGAAAAAATAATTGAGAACCACTGTCTTATGCTCATGCTTTCCTCTCTCTTTCTTGTGTTTGCAGCATTTGATATCTTCCTCAGAACTACTTCAAAGCTACCAAACACAGACACAACATGACTTCACCACCATAAATACTTGTTTTGTTTTGAGAAGAGATTAATGTTTTGGACTGGATCTCAAACGCACCTGCCCACATACCCCTCCACTCTGTTCACAAAGGCAGACTGCTGCCCACATACCCCTCCTCTGCCCACATACCCCTCCTCTGTTCACAAAGGCAGAGTGCTGCCCACATACCCCTCCTCTGCCCACATACCCCTCCTCTCTGTTCACAAAGGCAGACTGCTGCCCAGTGTGTGACAGTGTAACTCGGAACAGGATACTGATAAGTGCTATTTTATAGTCTGTACTCTTCCTGGTCTGTGTTTAAGAGGCAGGATATATGTTGTCTGTAATGCATATAGAAAGAAGCCCTTTGCCCACTGGTAAACTACTGCTCTTTAACCACCCCTTTGGAATACTCGTATGTGTTTGGCATGTTTTAATTTTTACTCACACAGGCCATCTTGTGGTAAATTGTAGAACTACGTTGTTATATCAGGCTTGTGTCCAAATGCTGGGATGTGATTGAGTAAACTAAGCTTTTTTTCTGGTTATTTCCATATCTTTTAATTTATTTTAATTTAATTCATTTGATAGTGAGGCGTTTTTCAAATAACGTACCAGTTAGACGTTGTATGAGTTATTTATCCAGGATATATATGTGTACATGATAATGTCTTGTTGGGTTAATTTAATAAATCGATCAGAATGACAAAAACAACTAGATGTACCGCATAGCGGTACATGGTATGACCGCCGCAGTATATTGAAATGTGGGAACTGTTGGTGTGATGAGTGTGTGATAGAGCAGTGTTGTGAGGTGAGAATTTCTGTGGAAATGATTTCCTGTAAGTGGGCATGGATGTGGGTTTTGAATGTGTAGTGTGAAGGACTGATTTGTGAAGGCAAGGAATCGGCAAAATGAGATTTTGTACAATTACAGCGCCCCCTATGGACCAAATTTTATGGCATGTTCTGTGGTGTTAGAGGTCTTTGTGGTGATCGTGCATGATGCATTTTGTGCAGTTCCCACCTTCTCGGTCCAAGATATTGGCAACTCAAAATCCCAATTTTTGCATTTACCCTTATCACTAGGTGGCGCTATGCTTCAAGTGAGAGTTTATGGGCTGGGTCAATATGCCTCTGTAACACCTACATACTAACACAAAATCGTTGTCTTGGGCAAAATTGTTGATGAGTTATTTAACAAAAACTGTTTTTCAACACCTAGCTTCGGCGATAAACATCGCCCCGTATGACGAAATGTCACAAAATTTAGTACACATGAAAAGAAAGATGTTTAGAGATGGCATGTCAACTTTGACCAAATTTGAGCAATTAAAAGCCAAGACACGGCCATTTGAAGATTTTTAAGCTACGTGTTAAATGTTCATTGACGTGTAACTTCGGAACGGTTTATCTCAAGATAAATCCTTTGATAACTTTTTGTCAGCATTGTCTGTAGATGACATATACCAAATTTGGTGAGATTCACATGAACGGCCTATGACGAGTTCGTTCAGATTCGTTTTCGCAATATTAAAATTTCACGGAAATTGTTCTCGTTGGAAGTGGGCGTCGACCAGTGTTTTCAATGCGTGAGGGTCAACAGATTTCATGATAAAAAAAAAATAGTTGTAAACGTAAGCATTGTCTAGATAATAGGCAAAATGACATTTTCTACAATTACAGCGCCCCCTATGGACCAAATTTTATGGCATGTTCTGTGGTGTTAGAGGTCTTTCTGGTGATCGTGCATGATGTATTTTGCACAGTTCCCACCTTCTCGGTCCAAGATATTAGCAACTCAAAATCCTAATTTTTGCATTTACCCTTATCACTAGGTGGCGCTATGCTTCAAGTGAGAGTTTATGGGCTGGGTCGATACATCTCTGTAACACCAACATACTAACACAAAATCGTTGTCTTGGGCAAAATTGTTGATAAGTTTTTTAACAAAAACTGTTTTTTGACACCTAGCTTCGCCAATAAACATCGCCCCCTATGACGAAATGTCACAAAATTTAGTACACATAAAAAGAAAGCTGTTTAGAGATGGCATGTCAACTTTGACCAAATTTGAGCAATTAAAAGCCAAGATACGGCCATTTAAAGATTTTTAAGCTACGTGTTAAATGGTCATTGACGTATAACTTCGGAACGGTTTATCTCAAGATAAATCCTTTGATAACTTTTTGTCAGCATTGTCTGTAGATGACATATACCAAATTTGGTGAGATTCACATGAACGGCCTATGACGAGTTCGTTCAGATTCGTTTTCGCAATATTCAAATTTCACGGAAATTGTTCTCGTTGGAAGTGGGCGTCGACCAGTGTTTTCAATGCGTGAGGGTCAATAGATTTCATGATAAAAAAAAAATAGTTGTAAACGTAAGCATTCTCTAGATAATAGGCAAAATGACATTTTCTACAATTACAGCGCCCCCTATGGACCAAATTTTATGGCATGTTCTGTGGTGTTAGAGGTCTTTCTGGTGATCGTGCATGATGTATTTTGCACAGTTCCCACCTTCTCGGTCCAAGATATTAGCAACTCAAAATCCTAATTTTTGCATTTACCCTTATCACTAGGTGGCGCTATGCTTCAAGTGAGAGTTTATGGGCTGGGTCGATACATCTCTGTAACACCAACATACTAACACAAAATCGTTGTCTTGGGCAAAATTGTTGACGAGTTATTTAACAAAAACTGTTTTTTGACACCTAGCTTCGCCAATAAACATCGCCCCCTATGACGAAATGTCACAAAATTTAGTACACATAAAAAGAAAGCTGTTTAGAGATGGCATGTCAACTTTGACCAAATTTGAGCAATTAAAAGCCAAGATACGGCCATTTGAAGATTTTTAAGCTACGTGTTAAATGTTCATTGATGTGTAACTTCGGAACGGTTTATCTCAAGATAAATCGTTTGATAACTTTTTGTCAGCATTGTCTGTAGATGACATATACCAAATTTGGTGAGATTCACATGAACGGCCTATGACGAGTTCGTTCAAATCCGTTTTCGCAATATTAAAATTTCACGGAAATTGTTTTCATTGGAAGTGGGCGTCGACCAGTGTTTTCAATGCGTGAGGGTCAATAGATTTCACGATAAAAAAAAAATTGTTGTAAACATAAGCATTGTGTAGATAATAGGCAAAATGACATTTTCTACAATTACAGCGCCCCCTATGGACCAAATTTTATGGCATGTTCTGTGGTGTTAGAGGTCTTTGTGGTGATTGTGCATGACGTATTTTGCGCAGTTCCCACCTTCTCGGTCCAAGATATTGGCAACTCAAAATCCCAATTTTTGCATTCACTCATATCACTAGGTGGCGCTACGCTTCAAGTGAGTGTTTATTGGCTGGGTCGATACATCTCTGTAACACCGACATACTAACGCAAAATCGTTGTCTTGGGCAAAATTGTTGGCGAGTTATTTAACAAAAACTGTTTTTTGACACCTAGCTTCGCCAATAAACATCGCCCCCTATGACGAAATGTCACAAAATTTAGTACACATGAAAAGAAATCTGTTTAGAGATGGAATGTCAACTTTGACCAAATTTGAGCAATTATTAGCCAAGATACGGCCATTTGAAGAATTTTAAGCTACGTGTTAAATGTTCATTGACGTGTAACTTCGGAACGGTTTATCTCAAGATAAATCCTTTGATAACTTTTTGTCAGCATTGTCTGTAGATGACATATACCAAATTTGGTGAGATTCACATGAACGGCCTATGACGAGTTCGTTCAGATTCGTTTTCGCAATATTAAAATTTCACGGAATTTTTTTTCGTTGGAAGTGGGCGTCGACCAGTGTTTTCAATGCGTGAGGGTCAATAGATTTCACGATAAAAAAAAAATTGTTGTAAACGTAAGCATTGTCTAGATAATAGGCAAAATGACATTTTCTACAATTACAGCGCCCCCTATGGACCAAATTTTATGGCATGTTCTGTGGTGTTAGAGGTCTTTGTGGTGATCGTGCATAATGTATTTTGCGCAGTTCCCACCTTCTCGGTCCAAGATATTGGCAACTCAAAATCCCAATTTTTGCATTTACCCTTATCACTAGGTGGCGCTATGCTTCAAGTGAGAGTTTATGGGCTGGGTCGATACGTCTCTGTAACACCGACATATCACAAAAATTTCATGTTGTTGGGTGAAACGTTCATTGAGTTATTCAGCAAAAACTTTTGCCGGTCTCCCCCTCTTTAACGGACACTGGCACAGCGGGGGGGTGGCCCTGGGGGACCAAAAGGCGTTATTCGCTCACAAACTTCTTGGGCTACATGCCTACAAACATTCATGTCTCCCCGAGTTTCAGTGTCCCGGGAATCATTGACGAAAAATCGGTGAAAAAAAAAAAAAAAAATAAATAAATAAATAAAAAAAAAAAAGGGAAAAATTTTGCAGCAACTCCAATATGACCGCTTTCGCTAGCTTCGCTAGCGGCGGTCATAATTAGCTGGCACAGTACGTTTTAATCAGATTGGCTAACAATTTGACAAACTTTTCAATGTCAAAAATAAAAAAAGCACTCTTGGAGAGGATCCTAACAAATTCCTTGTTCTTATACTGTAGACGGTGGCCAGACACATTGCATTGGCTGTCTGTCGTCTCCATCATTCAGCTGGAGTACATTTTGATTGAAAATCATCTGCAGTGGAGTACATCACCACAGTAACGAGGTCCTGTGGTATCTTGTCCTGTACAGAGACACACAGTTTTTGGGACCAAGCGTGTTATAAATTGTCTAAATCAAATCTAAACATCTATATACATGTGACCTAATATAATTAATTGAGGTCTTATCAAAGTCACATATAGGCCTATATGTTGACTTCTGTATTAGGTAACTGAAATTGTAGTTTTACCAGTACTGGGGCCTTGTCCTGGGGGTGAGATGACAAGCCTTTGGAGATACGGAAGCAGACTGACATAATTAGGAATGCCACACTGGCTGCTGACACAGATGCAAACAAAGGGAGAATAATTCAAATGTGGAACATGGACAGACAGACAGACAGACAGACAGACAGACAGAAAGAAAGAAAGAAAGAAAGAAAGAAAGAAAGAAAGAAAGAAAGAAAGAAAAAGAAAGAAAGAAAGAAACAAAGAACATCACTCACATTTGTATCCATGTAGTCTCAGGAAGGAGATGAGCATCACCAGAGCACTTCAGCTTCAAAGTTGAAACTTCTTATTTACCACACATCTCCTTGCTCTCGTCCTCCCTGTCATCGCAGTCGTCCTCTCCATCACACAGCCACTGTTCGTCAATGCACTTCTTGGAGCAGGCAAACTGATTCCACAGGCAGGATGAGTCTATGACTGATACATGAAGATTTAGGTATTATGGCTTGTACTCATTCATTCATGTGTTCATTCTCCTTTTTTAAACCTAAAAGCAAGAAAAAAACCCTAACAAAAATATGTAAATCGACAAGCACTGTAGGGGATGAAACAATATGCTTAGAGATGTGGACAGTTAGCCTGGCTATCGCGACTTGTCAATGCTCTGCAAGCATTGGTCTGGCCAAGCTGTGTTGTAAACCCATTTCTCAGAAGGCGGGCTTAACCCACCTCTTTCAAATGCCTCTGTTTGTTACTGGACGAAGCTTCAACCAATCACACCCCTCTGTCCTTTGACGTATACGCAGCGAAGGAAACTGCTTGATCCAAACAATTGTTAGTAGCCTGTAGTCATATAGAAATGGCGTTAAATCATTTTTGTCTTTGATTTGTGAAGTAAACATGAGAGTGGCTGGTGTTTTCGGTCATTCAATGTTAATATTCGAAAAACAAATCAGTGCGATCAAAGGCCAATTGACCACAACAACAGGGTTCTCGCAAAGGCCCATCAACTTGACTACCAGCGGGGCTAACTGATGAATTAAACTTTTACCGAAGCCGGTCGGTAGCATTGCGAAAATGTCCTTTACCGCAACAAATGCTTCAAGGGCTGCCCTTTGCTCTATTTTCAGAGAACTTCCCTTTGAATTCGTCCAAAACAGCAGCTACAGCTGCATTGAAATCTTGCCGTTGCTCCATGTTCGCCATGTTGACAGTGACTGAGATAGATTTCCGGTCACTAATCTACTGCGCCATTGCCTTTTTGAAATGCTCGATTTTCATTGGTTTCCATTCTTGGGCACAATTAGAAACGGTGTAGACAGGCAGCATGGCTAAACTGACTTGCTCACGAAATGCAAATGCAGCGTCACAGGAAGTATGGGCACGCCCAGGCTAGTGGACAGTGGCCTTTGCTGACATACTGAAGTACAGGTACAGTAAATCAATAATAGTGTGTGTGTGTGTGTGTGTGTGTGTGTGTGTGTGTGCGCACTGCATCAGTAAAGCGGGGGCTTGAGCTGCGAGGGCTGTCCTGTGTGTATGTGTGTGTGGCTGTGTCTTGTGAACTGTGTGTGTGGGGAGGTGGAGGGAGGTGGCAGGAGGTGGGCAGCAAGTGTGTGTGTAGGGGGGGGGGGTTGGCTGTGTGTCCTCTGTATGTATTGGGGGGGCATATGCTGCGTGGTGTGTGTGGGGGGGGGGGGCGGCTGTATGTGTGGGGGTCTGTGTGCTGTGGGTGTGGGAAGGGCATAACACAAGGTATGCTGCATGCTGTGTGTGTGTGGGGTGGGGGGCTTGAACTACGAGGGCTGTTTGCTGTGGGTGTGTGGGGAGGGGGCATAGCACAAGGACCAAGTCTATATGCTGCATGCTGTGTGGGGAGGGGCGGGTGTGAGAGAACCTCCTATGCAGTTCTCGAAACCTTTGTAGCAGAGATACTTCTGAAGTAAAGCCAAAACTTCAAAGTTAAGTTGCATAGTTCTCACTACAGCTTTCGAGTAAGACCCTTACTACAAAGGTTGACCCCACCCACGGCAAAACTTGCAGTAGATCTTTGACTGTAAAATGCCAATATCTCCCCAGCTAACACAGTTAAGGTGCCACGACATCGCGATCATGTGAATTCGTAAACCACACTTACGTTCCCCTGATGTCGCCGTTGACGATGCCGCAACGTGGCACGTGAAGGGTGGTAATACGTTACTCCAACCTAACTTTCTGACGGTCCCGGTCTGTAAAAGTGGCGACCTGGCGACGTTGTAGCAACGTCCTTTTACAAGTTGCCAAAAAGTGGCCATGACGTGACTTTTCAACATCGCCAGGTTGTAACCGCAAGGTCTTAGCGACTTTGTAGCAACCAAAATATCCACTGGCAACTTTCTAGCAAACCCCTTTTACAGGTTGGCGAAATGTGGCCAGGCTGCAACTTTTCAACGTTGCCAGTTCCTAACCACAGCGTCTTAACTACTTTATAGCAACCAAAATACCTACTAGCGACTTTCTAACAACCTCCTGTGGCAACCAAAATACCTACTAGCGACTTTCTAACAACCTCCTTTTCGGTTTGCATATAGGTTTAAAATTTGGACGGACCATTTGCCCTTTGTGACCAGACTCTGGTTAAAAAATGTACGTAGACAGGCATTTTCTCAACAAGATGCTTTATTTGTTTGTATGAATAAAAGTAATTAAAAAAGGGAAATGTAAAGAAATGCAACGACTCTACTCCACTGCCGCCTGCTGCTGGTCTTCCCCAAGCTGCCTTCGACACTTTGCCTGCGAATCATATAAGGTAAGTTAATCTATGTTAAAGCAAATGAAATATTAAATGCAAACTTGCAGTTTTCAGAAGGCTACCGTTTAACAGAAATTTTAATTATGTGAGGAAGCAGAATGTTGCTGCAGTTAAGCTGTACCTGAGGTTTTAGGTGGGCTGAGGGGGCATGTTTAAGGGTCTCAGCAATCAGGCCCTCAACAGCCTTCTCTCCCAGCCCTGGCTTCCACTTGAGAACAGCTTCTGAAAACATAACAAAAAAAAATCCACTGAAAACCAATAGCCCATCATTTAGTGTTGCATGTAAAAAACAGAACCAGGAATTTAGACATAGACTGAATAGCAAACTGAACAGCAAACAAATCACATGCGCACTTAATAGGATGAAATGCCACTGTACGTTTCTGTGCTCCATTCAGTTAGTGTCCATGGGATGGAGGAAGTTGGAATGTGCCTTCATGCATGTTAAATCACATATGTAGGCCAAGCTTTTGCAAAATGTGGTTGCGTAGTTATTTCCTGCCCCCCCTTAAGGGTAGGCTATAGGACAAAAAAATCATCGTCTGCCTATAAGATTTGCTTTTGGATTTATTCTGTTTTCCCCTGTCCGTGCTATAAATAAACCTGAGCTGTGAACTTCAGTCTGCAATTGGGTCTCCCTGTTTGAATTTTCTAATAATTTCCCAAAAACACACGAACTATACATGTTATTTATCAGACATTGAGGCTTGTTCCAACATCCCATGTATGTATGTATGTATGTATGTATGTATGTATAGTCTTAGTTGGAAAATTAAATAAAGGCTGGAACACATCCCAACGTTTTCACTGTTACCATGCAAATTCACATTCAGAATGGACTCACGTATAATCGTCGTGCACAACACTGTGCCAAACAGCGCCCGCTTCCCTTTCTTCCCCCGGAGACTGTATGCAGACCAGACATGATTGGTTGCAATGGCCCGCATCATCCGGCGAATACAGTCCCCATCGCTGGTGCCGCTTTTGAGGCTAAGATGGGACACCTGGGGTAAACAAGGTGAACATAATGTCACAATTTTGAATCTACAAAGTATCATTGATATATGATTTAAGAACACTGTAGTAATGTAGACATACAATTTTTTTGCGGAACTCTGTGTCCTTTAAGCGCTGCTCAAGGTCCTCCAGTTCCGCCTGAGTTTTGGCCACCTCCACCCCCAGCTCCACTCTGGCCACCCCAGTCCTCTCAGGACAGGTCCTTTGACAGATGTGTTGATTCTGCATTTCCTCCTGAATCTCCATCACTTTCCTTAGTAGCACCTCTAATTTCTCTGTAATTTAAAAGGCAACATTATTATTATCAGTGTTATGTTGATTGAAGTACAGTCATTTTAGTTGTCAAATTAACAATGAATGTGTTACCTTCTATCCTGGTCATGGATGCAAGAAGGTTTTTTGCCCAAGTTGGAACTTTTTTTGTCCGGTAACCTGAGTGCGTATGAACATATCATTAACTTTTTGTTCCCTTCCATTTTCTGTATTTCTGAACTTTCTGAAATATTTCAAAAAAGGTGAAGCTCATAAATGTGCACTAACCTGGCTTCCTCCTAATGACATTTCCTCCTTGTCCTGCATCAGGTTTATTTGTTGGTGCAGTTAATTTACTACCATGTTTATCCTCCACGTCATCCTCGCTTTCAAGGGAGGTCTCCATGCTTTCCACAGTGGTGTTGGGTGACAGGGGACTGGTGGTGACCTCAAACACAGGGCCTGGATATTGTCTATCTATCTCCCTAAAGGCACGCCTGGCAGCTCTCCAGGTGCGAAGGTACCGCCTTTGTCTCTCTAGCTTTTCCTCACTCATTCTGTATGAAAGATTTTAACTTCCAACTGTAACAAAAGATGTTGATGTCTGTAAAAAGGTGTGCTGGTGATGACCAACACTAAACCGGAAAGGACTGTATGTAAAGGGGCTAGTTGGGTATACAATAATCGCCTGTGGTTGTCCAAGAATAAAATGTCCCTCAAGACGCACACGCCACTCAGGTGGAAGCAAACCGTGGATTACTGAAATACAACAAGACATAAGACATAAGCAATCATACATATATATATACACAATCAATGAAAGGTAAATGCAACACAATATAGTAAACAAAGTTCAGTGTATACATGTATATATATACACACACAGAGGTGGACAGTAACTAAGTAAATGTACTTAAGTACAATTTTCAAATATCTGTACTTTACTTGAGTATTATACAGTTTACTTAACATAAACTTGTGACTTTCACTTCACTACATTTTCATTACAAATACTGTACTTTTTACTCCACTACATTTGAAATGTGCATGAATACACACAGGTTAGATTTTCTCAAGAAAATTGCTAATTTACTTAATATCTCTCTCTCAGTATTTCATTGTATGTTACAATTTAACTCATTGTATACTTGAATCCTTGAAACTACTATACAGGTGGATATATTTACAAGCTAAAGGACAGAAACCAGCAATGATCATTTCAAGCAATTGTGTAATCCATCCACCTCAGTGTATCTTATGTAGTCTGATGGGGAAATAACTTCCTACAACAGTGTATATAAACCAGAACGGATTTGTAACTGCCTCCAGCAGTTATGTGACCAGTGATTGAAAGTGACTCAGTGAATTGCAACTTAGTGTAACAGACATACTGCGTCTTTAAGCCGTGCGCCACGGTGTGTCTGAGATTAAGAATGGCGCGAACTCTGGACTTGTAAACTGTGTACACTGTAATCACTGATCTTCATTAACAATGGAATTTTCTTTTCCGCAATTAATCTCGAAGGCCATTATCCCCCTACATGTACGTCTGTATTTATGAGCGAATTGAAACAAATGGTTGATTTTGCTACTTTATAGCATCCGTAAAGACCAACGGAAGTGCTCGTCGGCCGTATCCCAAGTCACTGCTACACTACCGCAATTTACACCGCAAATTACTAAACGTGCTCCCCAAATTAAACAGTAGGCTACATGGAGAATGAGTAATTACTACTACTATACACAAATAAACGGTATAAACATGTAACGAATTGGATAAAACAATCGACAAACACTCTTGATTCAGGCATTGAGCTACGAACGATATCAACGAGCATACAGTATGTGTTACAGTAGGCCTACAGCATGACAAAGTAACGGACAATGGCAACACTCACACTCTGTCGAACGCAGTGATGTCTCCAGATACGAACGTTAGGGTCTGCGAAGTCCACGAAGAACAAAGTCCGCGATGCCTGGAAAATAATTTTCTGATATCTGTGGAAACTCTGTAAGATTTAAACAGTATGTGATCGGGAGGCGGGTCAGGCAGTACAAAAGGTCACAGATTTGATGTCCGCGCAGAGGCTGTCGGGTGCAAATGTTTGGTTGACACTCCCTTAAAAATGCCTGATTGGACAATCTGCAGGAGGTCGCGGGTTGGGAGACTGTAGGGGTGTTCACTTGATGGCCCATCAATAATGTATGGTCTGGTACAGCAGGAGACTGAAATTGTGAATATAACAATTAGAATGAAATGGCAAATAACGCCATTAGAATCAATTAGATTCATATTAAATCATATTTTGAACGATGCTCCTCAATATTGGAAAGTATAGTTACATACTTATGTATATATTTACTTATGTAGAATATATATATATCATTGTCCCTATAGCCCACCTTATAGCAATTGAAGAAAAGTCAAAAAGTGAAAGTGTACTTAATAAACATACGCTTCCAACAATTAGGAAAGTTCGAGGTAGTGAAATGTGCAATATGTAAGGTGCAATAAGTGAAGGTGCAGTTGGTAACGTGCAGTGGGAAAGTAGCATGGACATCAGTGTGTGTAAGATTGTTTTTTGGATGACAGTAACATGTTCATGGAATGCTCATGTTCATGGAATCTTCTTCATTGTGTTGATTGGCCTGATGGCCTGCATATGGTGACAGGAGACTGAAATTATGAATATGGTTTTGGCAAATAGCACCATTGGAAATATGAGATTAAAATCATGTTTTGGAAGATGTTCACACACACACACACACACACACACACAAATGTCTGTTTCTTCATTTTGTGTGAGACCGATAGCCCGCTAATTGCTGAGGGGAAGTATTAACTTAATGGCCCATCGGTGATGGGGGGGCTGCAGTCAGACCACACTGAAACTTTAAGAATTTTTCATTGAAGAATATGAAGAATATGTACACAACTAAATGTGGTGATATTTGATATTGATTTATTTATATGGTTTTCTTTTTTTTTTCAATCACAGTTGTTTTCAACTGCTACACACAAAATTGTATATCACACAATTTCTAAACCATTTCAATCTGATTGCACAGCCCCCATGCCACCGGCCCTAGGGCAGTGGAAACACAATGGGAATGATTAAAACTCATATTTTGGAACGATTCAACAATATGATCATCATCCCTATAGCATGCATAGCAATGCAAGGAAAGGAAATGTGGTATTTTGTTCAGAATTTGGCCAAGAAAAACCCATCATTCAGGGTGTATTTTGGAAGCTGTATTTTAGGGTTTTATTGAAACGTAGGACTATCAAAGTATTACATGGAATCTTCTTCATTGTGTTGATTAGCCTGATGGCCTGCATATGGTGACATGCTGCCTCCGTCCAAAGTATGCCACAAAAGAAGATTGATGTTTGGCAAGACAACATATAACAAAATGTGGATTAAGTCAAGAACATACCGACCCAAATCTCCATCAAAACACACACGCACACACACACACACGCACACACACACACACACACAATGTCTGTTTTTGCTTTTGTGCTGTACGGTACTGCATTCACAACAGCAACCGACTTATTCAGAAAAGCAAATGTTGTACAGTTGCAAGTATTTCTTAGTGACTTGCATACTCTATGTGCACTCTTGTATGGCAATATAAAAATCCATAAAAGCAACAGGGTGATGTCAGTTGTAAATGAGAGTTGTAAATGATATACACATATGGGGTATACTATGGGAAATGAGTTAACACATGTATGGTATGAGACAAATGCTTGCTTTTGAGATATGTCTAGACTTACTGGTTCATTTTGCAGGGCATAGGATGCTTGCATTTTGTGTGAGAGCGATAGCCTGCTAATTGCTGAGGGGAAGTGTTGGCTTAATGGCCCATTGGTGATGGGGGGCCGCATTCAGAACAATGAAACTTTAAGAATTTTTGGTTGCGTTTCTTATTTTCTGAAGAATATATACACAACTGAATGTGGTGATATTTGACATTGATTTTTTTTTTTTTTTTTTTAATCACAGTTTTTTCAACTGCTTTCACACAGAATTGTTTAATATCACACAATTTCTACAACATCTCAATGAAATTGCACAGCCCCCCTGCATTACACTGTAGGCAGGGTACAGCGTCTTTACTACACAGCCTCTGGTTTCTAGAGTAGAAAGACAACAGAATAAGGGACGACGAGCTCCTATTCCTACAAAAACAGGAGACTGAAATTGTGAATATGGTTTTGGCAAATAGCACCATTGGAAATAGGAGATTAAAATCATGTTTTGGAATATGTTCACACACACACACACACACACACACACACACACACACACACACAAATGTCTGTTTTTGCATTTTGTGTGAGAGCGATAGCCCGCTAATTGCTGAGGGGAAGTGTTAACTTAATGGCCCATCGGTGATGGGGGGCTGCATTCAGACCACTGACCACTGAAACTTTAAGAATTTTTCATTCAAGAATATGAAGAATATGTACACAACTGAATGTGGTGATATTTGATATTTATATGGTTTTCTTTTTTTTTTTAACCACAGTTGTTTTCAACTGCTACACACAAAATTGTATATCACACTATTTCGAAACCATTTCAATCTAATTGTGTTCAACAACAATATGATCATCATCCCTATTGCATGCATAGCAATGCAAGGAAAGGAAATGTGGTATTTTGTTCAGAATTTGGCCAAGTTTGTTTACGCTACGGCAACATCCTGCCAGCAACGTATCTGCGACGCCGCGTATTAGTGGCCATTGGGTAATGTCGCCATGACCAATTGTCACCTTTGTAGCGACGTTGCAGTTACGTCTTCTGTTAGCTGGGTCGTATAATCCTGAATCCTTCATTAAATGGAAAAAGCCCTTGGCCCACCATCATGGTTTTTATATTGCCAGATTCCAGAGAATCTCCTCTATTCAAATATCAGAAGATATCCTTACTGACACCATCCTATGGACAGGTACTTGCACAAATACAAGATTTTTTTATACGCATAATGATTTTTTATTGGTTTACTATTTTTTATAAAATCAGCGCAAAAAGAAGCTCACCAAATGAAACCAGATGTGGATAGCCTAGACTGTCCTGAAAAAAACAAGATATAGCAGGTATGTATGGCCCTTAAAATGATATGAGCTTAAAAGTAAAGGTAGTAAAAATACCCTGAAAATAGCCTAGGGCCCATAGGGTTAAACACACGGGTTTCACGTTAGGGTTTCCTAATGTTCCTTGCTTCTGTTAAAGCAGAACTGTACAAGGTGTTTACCTTTTATCTTAATATGAACAATTCAGATGTAAATCAACTGTAAATAAAGAATATTGCAGTCAACATAGGCTAGCTCTTTGTCTACTTGAGTAAATGTACTTAGTTACTGTCCACTTCTGGTAAAAAGCCAAGACCGTGGACATCACACCTGTCATTACAATTATCCTTATTGCTTTAACAGTGTATATATAAAAAATATAGGTGCATATAGCACATCAATTCACCTAAGATTATGTCATTTAAATTACAGCTTGTATCAATAAATGTACATTTTTTAATACCACATTGCACTTTATAATGCCCATGGATCGATAAAAGGATCTTAAAATAAAACCCCTTCAACTGACCTTCAGCACTGCTAGTTCGCCAGAAGACATGGAGGAGAACGAGGACCAACATGGCTTGTAGAGCTGACTGATCCTTCATCATCATAGCAATTCACTAATTGTTGTCCTTATCACAAGTCTACTCCGCCGTGTAGAAGTCAGGCCACTCTGGCACTGTGGTCTTTAACTTACAGAAAATCACAACCCCCACTTTTATTTTTCTTCCTCTCATTTTTTTCTCTCTCTCTCTTTACATGTGTTGTGTGTGTGCACACCATCCCTCCACACACACACACACACACACACACACACACACACACACACACACACACACACACACACACACACACACACACACACTACTATTTGTGGTATGGCCCACTTTCCAGTCTTCTGGTTTGGTCATGATTTCCTCTCATTGTGTCTTCTACCTGAGATGCATGTGTGTTCTCTTTACATCAAGTTTTAGCTTAATGTCATGTACAACTTGTTGGTCGGTCTTTAGATCATTTGGTAATTAAAGCAGAACAACATTTGCATTCAAAGATGGCCAAAGCAAAAACAACCAGACTACCCCACAAATCCCATACCTACAAGCACCCATAGAGAAATGCCACACTCCATGTAAGCCATTTTATTAATCAAAATGCATTCAAATACAGTCAGCGTGAGAATATAACACCTACACAGCTTTGATGACACATATGCTGGTATCTACAAGATTTGTGTGTACTTTGAAATTGACAAAGGCATTTTAAATAATGCAGAGGTCACACTCTACCAGCACCCTCACCCCAACCCTCACTATTATTCAGGTGAAAAATATATCCGTAGGTACAACTTTTCTTGTATAATCAAGTCAGCATGGTGAGCCTGAAAATCTTTCTGAGATGAATGTCAGTTTTAGGGCTTTAGGTCCATGTACATTCAGTTTGACCATGACAGTCATCCTTTCCTAAGTCTGCTCCATCACTTTGGGTGAGTGGGCCTTGGTTAGACAATGTAACCAGAGAGGGTGTTGCCTCGCAGTAATTCAGTGCAGAGACAGTGTCCTTTGAGGTCATATCCTGTTGAACACACACATGAGTAAAGAATATCACCATCAAAAGCCTACTGCAAAACCTTTTGTATACACTGTCACAAGCAAAGAATAAACTGTAAAACTGAAACTGGTATTGAATCATGATGTTGATGGTGTTATTTGGCTGGACACTGTATATGCTTATACATATACAGGGTGGACCAGAAAACAATCTTTTTCCAGTGATATCATGGTTTATGAGCATGAAAGCAAGAAGACGACCACTATGAATAAATTTGAATAAATCTACCCCTGAAAAAAGTTGCCAACTGCATTTGGCTTCATAACCTGACATATTTTTCTAGTTTTCAAAATCAGCACATCACTGAAGGTGAGAAAAAAAGGCAAAAGTGGTTTATTTTGTCCCACAAAGATGAGAAACAAACAAAAGTGAACATTCGGGTAGCTTAGGGCACCAGCATTTTACCTGCACCTTAACGGTAAACTTAACCTTTCAAGTTTACAATTAGGCTGCATGTGGCTCATGTGCCAGGAAGATTTTTCAACTAGTTAGCTCCCCTTTGCTTCCTGATGAAAATGTTTTCATTGTCAAAAGAAATAGAGGACACACTGAACACCTTTTCCACCATTAAAAGTTAAAACATGATCTGAACTTTCAGAAAACTGATTTTACAGAATTGAAAACAGCATTAAAATTTTCTTCAGGGGTTCTTTCAGTTAATTTGCACACTGACAAATGCATATCATTTATAACATGTAGTTGTGTGTGAACATGCCTGCTCTGAGCGCACAGATGCAGAGGAGGATGACTGTGAGGATGACCAATACGCACACAGCACTGACCACCACATACAGCAGCCAGTCCTGATGGAAGCCTCTCTCACTCCCCGCAGCAGGTCTTTCTGTCAGTCAGGGAGGGAAAAACACTGGTTATCATTACAGCCAGAGTTATCTTTACGTGCGGGTTAGAAGAAAGGTGGGCAAACTCTGTGCACCACCACTATAGATGAGCTACAGTATCTGCCGTGGTCGAAACAACACATGTCCTTAACACTAATGATCATAAAAAGGTAAGTAAACCATTTTGTACAAAAAGTGTAAATGTTAACATGCGTTTACTGCACACAGCTTGTACTGTAGCATTAAAGCCATCTATAACAGGTACACGTGTCTAAGGTCAATGCAGGTCAGAAGAATGCAGGGAACACTGTGTGAGTGGAAGTAGACCTTAAGTGTAAGGCAGGCTAGGCCTTTATTTTATTGGTCTCTTTTACATTGTATCTACATGTTACAACATGTAACATTATATACTTACATTGTACATGCAGCTACAGTACAAGTACATGTGGCCATTAAAATAAAGTGTAACCTGAAACAGTAGTAACAATGCGACTTTGCTTGTTTCTACTCAGAGTCAAGAACCTGTCCGTGAATGCTAGTGGAAATTGCTAGCTGGCCAAGTGCTGGCTTACCACTGAAGGTTCAAAACGTGTTTTAATGATTATTAGAATGCACACATGGAATTTAGAGTTAGAGATCCCTGATTGCTATAATGACTTTATACATACTATGTTTGTTTACTTATGTTATATGAGGAAACACAGGGAGAAATAAAAAACACACAAACTCAACATATATGTAACGTTTAGTAAATATACAATTGGCGATGTTTTTTTGGCCGTGTAACATGCCATTTGTTGACCTTTTCTCTGAGTTGTACTGTGAAGATGGAGGGGAAAGTTACTGTGACAGTACCACACCGAAGACAATGACCTACATGTGGTGAGTCTGGCCTAGAGAGCTAGAGTAAATGATAATATACATTCTATACATGCAGGAACGGGGGTAAGGCAATCTAACTCTCTCTCCCTCTCTCTCTGCCCCCTTTCTGTCTGTCTTTCTCTCCTCTCTCCGTCCCCGCTGTCTCTCCTCTCTCTGCCCTGGTTGTTAATGTCTGTTTCTCTCTCTCTTTCTTTCGCTCTCTCTCTCTCTCTCGTGCTCATAGTATTAGACTCTCATGTTTGTATGCCAAAGAAGCTAAAAGATTTTTGCCATGTTAAATATTATGTTTGTCTATGTGTGTGTGTGTGTGTGTGTGTGTGTGTGTTAAGTGGGCCCTTACCTCATGCCCTTCCTGACTGTAATCCTGTACAAAGCCTGTGATGCCCAATCAATACTTTGGTAACCACTACTTTAACATGGTGCCTGCAAAAGCCTGTAATTCCATACAGCAATTGGCCTATTGCGTAATTATGAAAAAGTCAATGCTTACCTGTGGGTTTCACTGCCACTGAGACATCTATAAAGAGTACAGAACAAGACAACATATAGATTAGAAACAAATGATCACTTAAGGTTACGATTCATACTTAAGGTAATTTGGTCATGCGTTACATAAGCCAAAATGTTGTTTAACAATAGGCTGCATAACCCATGCTGTTTAAAACTGTTTATAAGAATTGGCAAAAACACATGAAAACTGTGGGGTTATTTCACTCACCTGACACAGACACATTAATAGCATGACTGACTATCTCTTCAAGCCCCGATATTTCACAGCGATACAGGCCGTCATCATGTTTGGCCACGTGCTGAAATATCAGGTGGGAGATGAGCTGATCTTTTTCTTTCAGGACATTCTCCTGACGGATGAGCCCACCAGGTGATGTATTGACGTTTACGCAATTGCCGCTGGAGAGAAGCTTACACCAAGTTACAGTTGGCTCTGCATCACAACCACTCCATCTGATAGTGCAGCTCAGCATCAAGGGTTTCATTGGGGATGTCTGCAGTACAGTGTGTCTTCTGACCAGAATCTGAGCATCACACACGCTGTCATCTTTAAAACAAACACGCAAGCACAAATAAGTATCTCTACCCACCTACAGCAAGAAAGCATGAGACAAACAGTATTATATAGTAGGAATTTGCACACACACACACACACACACACACACACACACACACACACACACACACACACACACACACACACACACACACACACACACACACACACACACAGGGGTGTTGTTAAGTGGCCTTTTCTGACCTGTCGTTCTTCATTGTGCTTATCTGATACATGCAGTAGCTGAAGCATACTACTGTGCTTTTGTTAGCTTGTAATGACTTCTGCGGTTAGAAACACGTTTGTTTGGACTTTATGGACTTCAAGTCTCACCTTCCACTACAGATTTCAACATCTTGTGTGAGATGTTTGTTTGTACTAAGAAACCACAGCAGCCATGAATGGGAACAAATGATGAGCAGCCATGATTTGCATAAAGGGAGACATGATGTTGCAGTTTTGAAAATGTAAAGTAGTAAAAATATCAACTTTTACTTTAAGTAACAGCAAATATTACTGTTGTGATACTTCTAAAAGAAATCTGAAAACTTTTCATTACCTTTCTGAGCAGTGACTCTGACAATGAGTGCAAGTCAGAAAAAGTACACAGAATAGCATTAGATAAAGGCATCTTGCCTGCTGTTTTTCTTTTACTTTTATTTTCACTCATGGTTAGTGGTTGGCTGAAACCATTTATTGTCAAACACCTGTGTTTACTTTATTTAAATCAAATGACAGAAAGTACCACAATGATTCTCTGAAAAATGGTTAAGAAATCATCAATTCTGCCAGGGTATGTAAACTAATGAGCACAACTATAGTTTGACAGACAGACACAGATATTTTATTTGTCCTTACAGAAACTTGTTATGCACCAAGCAGTACATCTGATACAGCTATTTGACAAAAAGGGACTAGATAAAAAAACGATCATTTAAAATCAGTTAAAATGATCAGGTAAATAACTCACCCTGAGCTCCTGTGTACTGGCACAGAATGAGAAGAAGCCCCAGCAGTGGAGGACCATTGGCCCAGACAGAGCACAGGACTCCCATAACCAGAGCAGTGGAAGGGAGAGCGACAATGGCTGTCTGCCCAGTGCCACATGGACTTTTTACTGCATGTGGACAGTAGCACCCCTCTTGTTCTCATTGTCTTCAGATGAAATTGAGCTGAAAAAAAAAAAAACACTACTTGCTCCCCCACCTACCCCCAGGCGAAAGTAAAAAAAAAGAAAAGAAGCAATCACTTGGTCTGTGGTTGATTTCAACGCCCACACAGATGTGCACAGACTCATGCGCACAGGACCCTGAGACTGTGCAGGACACATGCACGCTCGTACACTCACACGCTCTCACACAAACTCTCACCAGCACATTGCCGCCTGTGGTATGCTATGCGTCAGTTTCCATCATCTGGCCACCTCTGACACCTCTCTAAAATGCACTTCTTGTTTTACATCATTCTCATGCACGGTGCTTTAACTTTAGCATATTCTCACTTTCTTTTCTTGCTCTCTGCTTGTCTGTCATCATTTCTGTCTATTTGTATGCGTCTGTCTTTATGTCAGTCCTTCTCTTAATTTGTGTGTCTGTCAGTCAGTCTGTCTGCAATGCCAAATATGAAAGCCGTCATTAAATGGACTGTTTTGTCATGATTGTCAAGTGTCATGATTGAGATTGCAGTAGTGGTGATGGTGATATTGAGCTGCATGTCTATGACGTTGATGTAGTGCACACTGGCATGCCACCAAGATACATACCGGTAATAGCTCTGGCAAGCTCACCATCTTGTGGTCTTGCCCATACAAAGCAAGTAGAGAAGGAGGGCCCTGAAGCACAAGGATGTGAACAACATGGTTTCAAAACCATTTTGAGGAATACTGAATAAGTGTATTATTCATATTAAATATTAAATAAAAATGAGATATTCTGCGCAGGCATGCAAACCCATGGCTGCTTTGTGTTTTCACCATGATGTAGTGCATGAAGGTTGATGCTGATGGAAATGCAGAGACTGCACAGAGAAATAAACACTGTAACCCATCAACAAATAAAAGCATGTGCATGTGCAACATATTAAAAGTGCTATGTGTTAGGAATATAGAGTAAGTAATAATAAAATGATGCGGTGGAAACAGGAACTGTGTTGGTGGAAGCACAGCACCTCAAAAAGCACACTTGTGATAGAGCTAGTTTCTGATGGGAACCATGACCTGCTGATGCATGCGCCTTATGCTGTAGATG
This sequence comes from Coilia nasus, assembly GCA_027475355.1. Classification (NCBI taxonomy): domain Eukaryota; kingdom Metazoa; phylum Chordata; class Actinopteri; order Clupeiformes; family Engraulidae; genus Coilia; species Coilia nasus. The sequence continues at coordinate 24,829,531 of CM050213.1, read as the reverse complement.
TGTCTCACGGAAGTTTGCAGAGGAGCCTGGTTCCACCCATGTGGTCAAAAAGGCCTCGTGCACAGTCTCGCTTCTGTCAGCCCAGCACATGTAACTAACATCATCAGCCTTGCACAAAAGGTCAAAGGGCCTGCATATGCATTGGTACACTTGTGAATACACCATGCAGGTTGCACTGGGATATGTATGCAAGCAGTCATGCACACAAACAAGCAATCCCATGCACACAAACACACAGACGTGCACTTGCAAAAACACTCAACAGATTAAGTGCATGAATCCTTCATTTATTGACATGCACCTGAAACTGGTGCATCTGAAATTGGAAACACAAATACGTCCTGAGAGCAATGCCAACTAGTAACTTGTAAACAGCAGATGACTACGTAACCTTTGCTTCATTTATTATCCATTTTACATTAATCATTACCCATTCCAGATGATGAACATGCAATTTCAACATAGTTTGAGAATGAAAGTAAAAGCCAATTGTCATGACTCACGTTGGGGCATGCAGAGTAGTTTCATGTTTGCATTAAAGATAGGAAAGCACAGGATGGTACAGAGATCTGGGGCTATTCCTAAGTGCAAAGTGCATTGTTAATTTTGTGACACATTGATATTGTGTCTTCTGTGCCTGTTCCTTGCGTGCATGCGCAAGAGCAAGGGCACAAAAATGAATGAATGCCTGCCTTGGGGTAGTCAATGCAGTCCAGTATACACTGCAAGCAGTTTTTCATTATAACCATCAACACACAACAATCGAGATGTTAAAATTTACATTTTCGAAACAGCACAGTTGTACCTTGTTTTTGTGATTTTAAAAAGAAATCATTTGATAAGCCAAAAAAAATGGAGTGGAAAGTTTCAACCTGTGTGTTCCATGGATAACTGTGATATTAAAGAGGGTAAGAGGATCTTGGTTGAATCGAGTCCTCTCCGTCTGTATCATGCGTGAGTGAGAAAGCAAAAACAGAAAAAATAAATCTGACATAAAATATGACAGTGCGCCACCCGCAAAAGAGCAGTTCTAGACACTGTTGCATTAATGTAATAATAATAATAATAATAATAATAAAACTTTAATAATAAAACTTTACTTGTATGTAACCTATAATGGCCCTGAAAGTAACCTATGTGTGTTCTTATATTACTCTAATGCATGGTAGCGGGTGACACTTGTAGAAAGGCAGAGGCTGCACAGAGAAATAAATACGACATATAGCCCATAAAAAAATAAAAGCATATGTATGTGCAATATATTTAAAGTGCTATAAGCAAGGAATTTATGGTAAATAATCATAAAATATTATCAGAGACTAAAGAAAATATATTAATCAATTCAATAATTCAACAGTACAGCCAGAATATTTGCATGTTAACAAATTCATTTACAGTTTGCTAATTCTGTTTATGTTTTCATTTTGTGTTTTGCTCTCATCCCGAGAGGGGGAACAAGGCTTTACAGTATTTTCAATTCGACAGCAGAACTAGTTTTGGCCACGGTCCTACATATAGCACATTTAAATATGATGCTGGCGTGACGTGTCTGTGTAAATGTCATGCAGCCTTGCAGCCCTTATGGTAGTTTTGATTGTCTTTTTTTACTTCACAGTTGCTCCGGCAGTCAGGTCCAGAAAAAGCTGCACAAAAGAATGAATACTATTATTGACACAGGCAATTGAAGCTGCTCTTTGCAGTGATAGCGATAGCCACAGACACACTTTCCGTAGGCAAACAAAGCAAATGAATGGACATTGCTAGCTTTAACCTTGTTTGCAGTGCATTCAGAAGTGGCGTACCATTGCTGCCAACTGTTGATCAGTAAGAGAATGACCAAAGCTACGGCTTTCTTTTGCACACTGTATGAGCACTACACCCGAAGGCTTTTTAAAAGTCTCAATCTGTCCATTTATTACCTCAGAAGTTGCTAAAAGTCACCATTTATGTTATTTTACAATTTGCCCACAAACCCCTTAGCATAGTTCGGTTAACATTTCTTAACTGACAGCACAGCTGCTACAACAAAATTCTATTCTGCTTGGTTGAGTTACTTTGACTGTTTAACATGATTTACTGATGTTCCACAAAAATATCTGAGTGCATTTATGAATAGGATGATGCAACTTACGTGGAATGACAGAGTTCCGGCCCGTCCATTCAAGTCAGAGGCAGCGATCAAAGTTCATCCTTGCTGGGTGCAGCAGGGTCAACTGCAGTTTGGACACATTTAAAGGAAAGGGATCGTAGGGTAAAATGGTGACACCCCACCCCCACTCACCCTTAATAAAAGCAATATTTGTACATTAATTTTAGCTCACACTCCTATCCAGGGGTCCGTTTCCCAAAACTATAGTTGCTAACTAAGTTAGTTACTTTGTTGGTTGCAACGCAATTTCCCATTGCCAACCAACTAAGTTGCTAACTGCTTAGCAACTAAGGTGTTGGGAAACACATTCCAGAGCGACTTGCAGTGAATAAGGCACAGGAATAGTGCACCTAGAGCAACGTGGGGTTACATGCCTTGCTCAAGGGAACTTCAGCCATGATAGGGGAACAGGAGAGTGCTAGTTATTCACTCGACCACCCATTTTCCATTTTTAACAAAGGTCTACCAATTACAATTTACAGTGAGTAACAGAAAAGTGCAGTACTCTGCCTAGTACACCCTGATGCAAGGGGTAGTTAACTACTTTAATGGCCCTACAGATTGAAAGGCCACATGAAGCCGACACACTCACCTACATAGCGATGTATGAACTGAGAGCGCGTCCCATAGGGGTTAGTGACCTCGCAGCTGTACTGGCCGTTAAAGTCAGAAGTCAAGTCTGGGAAGCGCAGCCTCTCCCCCCTCTCCCCCTCTGGAGTCACACCGCTTGGCAGGTCCAGGCCCTCTCTGTACCATACAGTACCATAGGGTTAGGGGTTAGGCCTCTCACTGACCCCTTTGGAAATAATTTCAAATAATGAATTCATTCCAGTTTCAATATTTGGTGTGGTCCTTTTTTAAGTCATCCAAATGCCACCTGCCGAGTTATTATGGCGGTATTAATTTACAGCTTCTTTTATTTGTGTCTACATTGCTCCTACATACAGTATTGCTCTGACAACAGGAACAACAACATGGGTTGGGCAGGGTGTAATTACCTACTCCACTTAAAGGTCGGGGCTGGCATGGCATCAGCAACACAATGGTACACACTGGGTCCATCAGGCAGGGTAATTCTTACATTCTTTGGAGGATCTGTGACAGTGTATGTGTGGCGATCAGGGGCGTGTGGGTGTGTGTGTGTTTGTGTGTGTTTCAGAGAGAGAGAGAGAGACATACAGACAGACACCGAGAATAGACACATTGATATCACATTAAGATCAGAACAGACTTCAACTGTAATAGGATTCAGCAATGTGTGACAATGGACTCCACTGAAAGATGACTTTCTACTCATCTTTTTAGTATGAATTCAGGACAAAAAGGAACACTTGTGTAGTATTCCTAGTAGTAAAGCGATTTAGAGAAAGAGATTTTGCAGACAGGACACTTATACTCACAATGCCCATCTGATATGTTGTCCACCTGTAATTTTCCTGTTGGTGAAAGTATAGATGACATGTATTCAGGAAATAATTAAAACGGTAAAACGTGTCTGTTTCAAACTATAATTAGTAGATGTTACATAAAGAAACCAATTGCTTTGAAAAAAACAGACTAAAGTGAACTTGAAATTGAAAGTTAAGAGTACTTAGTGCAATGTCACTTTAGGCTGAACTTTTAACGTCAAGTCCACTTATTTTTAGAGCAATTGGTTTTCTTGCTTTTTAGTAAAGTCTACTAATTAGAATTTACAGAGAGCACTATTACTACTTCTGCACAAGTTCCCAAGAGGATAGGACAGTGTCCTTACCCAACCTCCTGTTGGCGAGTCAATAGTAGCATTCAACTAGATGTACCGCATAGCGGTACATGGTATGACCGCCGCAGTGTATTGAAATGTGGGAACTGTTGGTATGATGAGTGTGTGGAAGAGCAGTGTTGGGAGGTGAGAATTTATGTGGAAATGATTTCTTGGAAGTGGGCATGAATGACATTGTGTGTGTTTGTATAGTGTGTAGGAGTCATTTCTGAAAGGAATAGGCAAAATTAGATTTTGTAATATTACAGCGGCTGCTCTAGGCCCAATTTTATGGCATGTGCTGTGCTTTTAGAGGTCTTTGTGTTGATCGTGCATGAGATATTTTATGCAGTTCCTACCTTCTTAGTCCAAAATATTGGCAATTCAAAATCCAAATTCTTGCATTTACCCTTATCACTAGGTGGCGCTATGCTTCATGGGCTGGGTCGATATGTCTCTGTAACACCGACATACTAACACAAAATCGTTGTCTTGGGCAAAATTGTTGACGAATTATTTAACAAAAACTGTTTTTTGACACCTAGCTTCGCCAATAAACATCGCCCCCTATGACGAAATGTCACAAAATTTAGTACACATGAAAAGAAAGCTGTTTAGAGATGGCAGGTCAACGTTGACCAAATTTGAGCAATTAAAAGCCAAGATATGGACTTTTGAAGAATTTTAAGCTACGTGTTAAATGTTCATTGACGTGTAACTTTGAAACGGTTTATCTCAAGATAAATCCTTTGACAACTTTTTGTCAGCATTGTTTGTAGATGACATATACCAAATTTGGTGAGATTCACATGAACGGCCTATGACGAGTTTGTTCAAATTCGTTTTCGCAATGTTAAAATTTCACGGAAATTGTTTTCATTGGAAGTGGGCGTCGACCAGTGCTTTCAATGCGTGAGGGTCAATAGATTTCATGATAAAAAAAAGTTGTTGTAAACATTAGCATTCTCTAGATAATAGGCAAAATTACATTTTCTACAATTACAGCGCCCCCTATGGACCAAATTGTATGGCATGTGCTGTGATGTTAGAGGTATTTGTGATGATCATGCATGACGTATTTTGTGCAGTTCCCATCTTCTCGGTCCAAGATATTAGCAACTCAAAATAGCATTTTTTGCATTTACCCTTATCACTAGGTGGCGCTATGCTTCAGGTGAGTGTTTATGGGCTGGGTTGATACGCCTCTGTAACACCGACATACTAACACAAAATCGTTGTCTTGGGCAAAATTGTTGACAAATTATTTAACAAAAGCTGTTTTTTGACACCTAGCTTCGCCAATAAACATCGCCCCCTATGACGAAATGTCACAAAATTTAGTACACATGAAAAGAAAACTGTTTAGAGATGGCATGTCAAGTTTGACCAAATTTGAGCAATTAAAAGCCGAGATATGGACTTTTGAAGAATTTTAAGCTACGTGTTAAATGTTCATTGACATGTAACTTCGAAATGGTTTATCTCAAGATAAATCCTTTGATAACTTTTTGTCAGCATTGTCTGTAGATGACATATACCAAATTTGGTGAGATTCACATGAAAGTTGTTGTAAACATTAGCATTCTCTAGATAATAGGCAAAATGACATTTTTTACAATTACAGCGCCCCCTATGGACCAAATTTTATGGCATGTGCTGTGATGTTAGAGGTCTTTGTGGTGATCATGCATGACGTATTTTGTGCAGTTCCCACCTTCTCGGTCCAAGATATTGGCAACTCAAAATACCAATTTTTTCATTTACCCATATCACTAGGTGGCGCTATGCTTCAAATGAGTGTTTATGGGCTGAGTCGATACGTCTCTGTAACACCGACATATTACAAAAATTTCATGTCATTGGGTGAAACGTTCATTGAGTTATTCAGCAAAAACTTTTGCCGGTCTCCCCCTCTTTGACGGACCCTGGCAAAGCGGGGGGGGTGGCCCTTGGGGACCAAAAGCTTCTAGTCGCTCAAAAAGTTCTAGGGCTACATGCCTACAAAGATTCATGTCCCCCGTACTTCCAGTGTCCCGGAAATCGTTGATGGAAAATCGGTGAAAAAAAAGGAAAAAAAAAAAAAAGGGAAAAAAGTCTCGGCAACACTATAATGACCGCTATCGCTAGCTTCGCTAGCGGCGGTCATAATAACAAGGATGCATTCAAGTGCAGTACTCTGCCTAGTACACCCTGATGCAGGGGGTAGTTCATGACTACTTTAATGACCCTACAGATTGAAAGGCCACATGAAGATGAAAGACTCACCTACATGGCGGTGTATGAACTGAGAGCGCGTCCCATAGGGGTTAGTGACCTCGCAGCTGTACTGGCCGTTAAAGTCAGAACTCAAGTCCGGGAAGCGCAGCCTCTCCCCCCTCTCCCCCTCTGGAGTCACACCGCTTGGCAGGTCCAGGCCCTCTCTGTACCATACAGTACCATAGGGTTAGGGGTTAGGCCTCTCACTGACCCCTTTGGAAATAATTTCAAATAATGAATTCATTCCAGTTTCAATATTTGGTGTGGTCCTTTTTTAAGTCATCCAAATGCCACCTGCCGAGTTATTATGGCGGTATTAATTTACAGCTTCTTTTATTTGTGTCTACATTGCTCCTACATACAGTATTGCTCTGACAACAGGAACAACAACATGGGTTGGGCAGGGTGTAATTACCTACTCCACTTAAAGGTCGGGGCTGGCATGGCATCAGCAACACACTGGTACACATTGGGTCCATCAGGCAGGGTAATTCTTACATTCTTTGGAGGATCTGTGACAGTGTATGTGTGGCGATCAGGGGCGTGTGGGTGTGTGTGTGTTTGTGTGTGTTTCAGAGAGAGAGAGAGAGACATACAGACAGACACCGAGAATAGACACATTGATATCACATTAAGATCAGAACAGACTTCAACTGTAATAGGATTCAGCAATGTGTGACAATGGACTCCACTGAAAGATGACTTTCTACTCATCTTTTTAGTATGAATTCAGGACAAAAAGGAACACTTGTGTAGTATTCCTAGTAGTAAAGCGATTTAGAGAAAGAGATTTTGCAGACAGGACACTTATACTCACAATGCCCATCTGATATGTTGTCCACCTGTAATTTTCCTGTTGGTGAAAGTATAGATGACATGTATTCAGGAAATAATTAAAACGGTAAAACGTGTCTGTTTCAAACTATAATTAGTAGATGTTACATAAAGAAACCAATTGCTTTGAAAAAAACAGACTAAAGTGAACTTGAAATTGAAAGTTAAGAGTACTTAGTGCAATGTCACTTTAGGCTGAACTTTTAACGTCAAGTCCACTTATTTTTAGAGCAATTGGTTTTCTTGCTTTTTAGTAAAGTCTACTAATTAGAATTTACAGAGAGCACTATTACTACTTCTGCACAAGTTCCCAAGAGGATAGGACAGTGTCCTTACCCAACCTCCTGTTGGCGAGTCAATAGTAGCATTCAACTAGATGTACCGCATAGCGGTACATGGTATGACCGCCGCAGTGTATTGAAATGTGGGAACTGTTGGTATGATGAGTGTGTGGAAGAGCAGTGTTGGGAGGTGAGAATTTATGTGGAAATGATTTCTTGGAAGTGGGCATGAATGACATTGTGTGTGTTTGTATAGTGTGTAGGAGTCATTTCTGAAAGGAATAGGCAAAATTAGATTTTGTAATATTACAGCGACTGCTATAGGCCCAATTTTATGGCATGTGCTGTGGTTTTAGAGGTCTTTGTGTTGATCGTGCATGAGATATTTTATGCAGTTCCTACCTTCTTAGTCCAAAATATTGGCAATTCAAAATCCCAATTCTTGCATTTACCCTTATCACTAGGTGGCGCTATGCTTCATGGGCTGGGTCGATATGTCTCTGTAACACCGACATACTAACACAAAATCGTTGTCTTGGGCAAAATTGTTGACGAATTATTTAACAAAAACTGTTTTTTGACACCTAGCTTCGCCAATAAACATCGCCCCCTATGACGAAATGTCACAAAATTTAGTACACATGAAAAGAAAACTGTTTAGAGATGGCATGTCAAGTTTGACCAAATTGGAGCAATTAAAAGCCGAGATATGGACTTTTGAAGAATTTTAAGCTACGTGTTAAATGTTCATTGACGTGTAACTTCGAAACGGTTTATCTCAAGATAAATCCTTTGATAACTTTTTGTCAGCATTGTCTGTAGATGACATATACCAAATTTGGTGAGATTCACATGAACGGCCTATGACGAGTTTGCTCAAATTCGTTTTCACAATGTTAAAATTTCACGGAAATTGTTTTCGTTGGAAGTGGGCGTCGACCAGTGCTTTCAATGCGTGAGGGTCAATAGATTTCACGATAAAAAAAAGTTGTTGTAAACGTTAGCATTCTCTAGATAATAGGCAAAATGACATTTTTTACAATTACAGCGCCCCCGATGGACCAAATTTTATGGCATGTGCTGTGATGTTAGAGGTCTTTGTGGTGATCATGCATGACGTATTTTGTGCAGTTCCCACCTTCTCGGTCCAAGATATTGGCAACTCAAAATACCAATTTTTGCATGTACCCATATCACTAGGTGGCGCTATGCTTCAAATGAGTGTTTATGGGCTGAGTCGATATGTCTCTGTAACACCGACATATTACAAAAATGTCATGTCATTGGGTGAAACGTTCATTGAGTTATTCAGCAAAAACTTTTGCCGGTCTCCCCCTCTTTGACGGACCCTGGCAAAGCGGGGGGGTGGCCCTTGGGGACCAAAAGCTTCTAGTCGCTCAAAAAGTTCTAGGGCTACATGCCTACAAAGATTCATGTCCCCCGTACTTCCAGTGTCCCGGAAATCGTTGACGGAAAATCGGTGAAAAAAAAGGAAAAAAAAAAAAGGGAAAAAAGTCTCGGCAACACTATAATGACCGCTATCGTTAGCTTCGCTAGCGGCGGTCATAATAACAAGGATGCATTCAAGTACAGTACTCTGCCTAGTACACCCTGATGCAGGGGGTAGTTCATGACTACTTTAATGACCCTACAGATTGAAAAGCCACATGAAGATGAAAGACTCACCTATATGGCGATATATGAACTGTGAGCGCGTCCCATAGGGGTTAGTGACCTCGCAGCTGTACTGGCCGTTAAAGTCAGAAGTCAAGTCCGGGAAGCGCAGCCTCTCCCCCCTCTCTCCCTCTGGAGTCACACCGCTTGGCAGGTCCAGGCCCTCTCTGTACCATACAGTACCATAGGGTTAGGGGTTAGGCCTCTCACTGACCCCTTTGGAAATAATTTCAAGTACTAAATTCATTTCAGTTTCAATATTTTGTGTGGTCCTTTTTTAAGTCACCTAAATGCCACCTGCCGAGTTATTATGGCGGTATTAATTTACAGCTTGTTTTATTTGTGTCTACATTGCTCCTACATACAGTATTGCTCTGACAACAGGAACAACAACATGGGTTGGGCAGGGTGTAATTACCTACTCCACTTAAAGGTCGGGGCTGGCATGGCATCAGCAACACACTGGTACACACTGGGTCCATCAGGCAGGGTAATTCTTACATTCTTTGGAGGATCTGTGACAGTGTATGATTGTCGAGCAGGGGCGTGTGTGTGTGTGTGTGTGTGTGTGTGTGTGTGTGTGTGTGTGTGTGTGTGTTTAAGAGAGAGAGAGAGAATAGACACATTAATATCCTATTAAGATCAAAACAGATTTTAATTGGTGTGTGTGTGTGTGTGTGTGTGTGTGTGTTTAAGAGAGAGAGAAAGAGAATAGACACATTAATATCCTATTAAGATCAAAACAGATTTTAATTGGTGTGTGTGTGTGTGTTTCAGAGAGAGAGACAGAGACAGAGACAGAGAAAGATACAGACACAGAGACAAAGACAGAGAGAGAGACAAACACACATACAGAGAGAGAGACCGAGAATAGACACATTGATATCCCATTAAAGTCAGAACAGACTTCAACTGTCATTGGATTCAGCAATGTGTGACAGTGGACTCCACTGAAAGATGACTTTCTATTCATCTTTTTACTATGAATGTAGGAAGGGAAAGGGATGCTGCAGACAGAACACTTATACTCACAATGTCCATTTGATATGTTGTCCACCTGTACTTTTCCTGTTGGTGAAAGTATAATTGACATGTATTCAGGAAATAATTAAAACTGTAATTAGTAGATCTTACATAAAAAAGTGAGGGAACCAATTGTTGTGAAAGAACAGACTAAGGTGGACTTGGAATTACTTGGAGTACTTGGTGATGTCACTTGTAAGCTAAACTTTCAATTCCAAGTCCACTTGTTTTTAAACTGATTGGTTTCCTTGCTTTTCAGTAAGGTCTACTAATTAGAATTTACACAGAGCATCATTACAACTTCTCAATAACGCTCACCAACTAGGATTCAACAAATAACATGCATTCAATAACTGAAGACACTGAAGACACATTGGTAACAATTAATAATACATAATAACGCCATTCATACACGTAAATAATACTTTATGGATGCATGACTCATGATGAAGGAATGAAGTAATGTAGGATTTATAAATTAGGCTACTGTTGTATATCATGCCTTTCATTAACAAACATAAATGGGCTTAAAGTGATTATTTCACCATTATAAGTTTAAAGATATTAAGAACAGTACGCTACAGTGTATTGATCTGCATGCATTGCAGTTCACAAGTCACTTCCCATTTGTAGCTTTGCCACTAAACAAGGTATACTGCTTGCCACAGTAGCTGGCTGGTAGGTACTGAGGATTTCTTCTGCCGCTACTGGAAAGGTTGTCTTGTGGGCACTTTGCTGAACTAAGCACTTACATCCTTTTATGAAATGTGATATCCTAAGGCCGACTGAGCTCTCTTTAGAGATTAGGCATACAGCAAGAGGTTGGTTTTTCAAAACAGGTACAGGCTGGGGTTAAAATTCAGCCCATGAGCTTAATTTGGAGAGACCTTCTATCGCACGATGGATGCAAGGGGAGGCCCCCACCCCTGAACACGTGAAGAAAAAAAAATGTTTGTCAGAATCTGAATAGCCTAATGAGAGAGAGACAAAAGTACTTACATTAAGTCAACAACTACACGGGACTGTCCCTCACTTGCTGCATTCTGTCATTGTCCCAATTAGCTAAAGAATAAAGATACATAGTGTTGCCACCTGTCCTGGTTTTAATGGTCTGGGAAAAAATATTCTCCGAGAGACACTGACACCCGGTCGATGCATAAGCAAAAAGGTTGATTGGGTTGCCGAAAGGTCCCGTTTTTTGTCAGACATAGGTGGAAACCCTGTCTTAATATTACTTGACGGAGTCGCTTTTCAAATGCCGGTCGACTCGTGGGAGACTTCGGATGTCTGGAGAATGCGAAGTAAATTTGGGTAATACTTTGCTGACAACTTCTGAGGACTGAAAGCAATGGCAAGACACGTTATACTTGGTCAGGGCTAGAATTCTGAAGTAAATGAAAAGGAAGTCCGCCCAACCAGATTATGCTCCCAAGTGTTTTTATTAAGACGTCCTTTTCACTTACGTCGATTCCCCTTGGTCCTGCTCGCTGTCATTAGGGATGTGCGTGCTTTGACTGAATAGTAGGATTCTGAAGTAGAAATGATTGCTATATTGTGCACCGATTGCTATCTCACATTTGGTAACGTCAGTTAGCGTTTAGAAGCACAAACTGTTTAAAATCCCCCCGTGGGCTATTTAACACCTGACATCTTTTAGATGCATATCGTCAAGCGATGCGCCAGCATTATTTCGCTGTACTCAACTCCTTCACCCTTCACGAAGCCATTTTCAAATACAGCTGTGAGTTGAACTACCAATACATTCCATTACTTTGCGGACATCAATGCTTAAAATGATGCAAATAAGTTAAGGGCATTCCGATGGTTAAGTTAATGAAATGTTGAGATAAGGGAGATTAGCGTAAACACCAAGCACTTACCTTCCTCACAGAGAACGATGTTTAATATGAAGGGGAAGTAAACTATGGAGGTAAGTCTTCGAACATACATCCTTATGAGTAGAACAAGTTCAGGTAAAATCTGCGTGAGACAAGCAGGCCTATTTTAGCGTTACATTAAATATAGAAATATAACAATCGTATACTAAACCCCTATTTGTGCTGTTTGACTAACCTAAGTATTCAGTAGCCTAAATAGCCTACATATTGAGCAAATTCCGCTTCACAATTAAGATGAGCGGTACATACTGAATATCAAAGGCAAAAATTATGACACCTGCGCGTCTTCCTTACCGGAGTCTGCCAGTGAAGTGCTGCGCGCTCGCTTTTGAGTTTCCAAGGCTCGGATTTATCATGAATATTCATTACTGGGCGTCGCTCGCTCGCCTCCAGCGTGTGAATGAAACCGAAAATGTTAGTGAGAAGCCAGTTCGCTCTCTCTGAGTCTGACTCTGACAAACACTTTGGGAAACTAAAACTTAATGTGATAACTTTTATCAGGTTAAGCCTTAACGTGTTACGAGTTTTTTTGTTGGAAGTTGCCGTTGCTGTTGTGTGTGAAAAACAATTAGCCTGACAAGATATTGACAAGATACATCCTCTACAACAGCTGCATTCTTTTTGACACCAGCACTTTGATTAAAAATATCCTACAAGGGGTGTGAGGAGAGGAGGGGTGAGGGAGCATGAGGTGGGGAGTAAAGCTATGTGCTGTGTGTGTGTGTGGGGGGGGGGGGGCGGCTTTGCCGAGGCGAGGATGGGGCAACCATGTGTGAGGAGTAGGGGTGAGGGGGGAATGAGGTGGGGAGCAAGGCTCTATGCTGAGTGCTGTGTGCGTCTGTTGGGGGGGGGGGGGGGGGGGGTGTAAGGACTGTGTTTGAGGAGAGGAGGTGAGGAGGCATGAGCTGGTGTGTATGTGTGTGTGGGGCGAGGGGGAGGGCGGTTGTGAGGGTGCAAGATGGAAGGGGTGGCAGGCTAAAAGGTGTGTGTGTGTCTGTGTCTGTGTGTGTGTGGTGTAGTGTAATGTGTTAGTGGTGGATGTGTGCAAAGTCAGTATGGTGTGGGTTCAAGCTTCTGATGGCCTGTGGGTGGAAACTCCTCCTCAGTCTGTCAGTGCTAGTCAAGTGATTGTAAGTAGGCCTGCTCGTTGTTGCTGATTAAGCCTATGACCACAGTGTCATCTGCAAACTTGATGATGGAGGTGTGACTACTGCTGGTTTTGCAGTCATGAGATGTTGTACAGCATCTTATGAATCAAACTCACCTAAAGATGCATTTCATTTCCGGTAAAATGTGTTGTGTATAGGTGCCAGTGAGATTTTCAGGTCTAGGCTAGGCCTACTGCTTTTCATTTTAAAGGAGAAATTTGGTGTAAAATGAAAATTGGCCGTGTTGGGTATTTTGAGCTAGCCTGTTGCATAAAAAAAAAACTAAGTGAAAAAAAGCACGCAACCACGCCCCGCGGATTCTACTGTTGACCAGTCTGTCATTAACGCGGGAATCAGTCAGTTACGCGCTTCAAGAAGACCAACCCCAAAATTAGGGAGTGTCTTGTGTAAATGAACGCTGCGCGCATTCTACCCTCCACTTAAGCGGTTTTCTCTTTACGCACCTCAAAGGGCTGTAGTAAGGTCCAGCGCATGGTCCAGGCGAAACCGCTGAATGCACTCAATGTTAGTGAAACCCAGGATGTTTATTCTATTCCTATAAACGTGAGTGCATCTTCAACCTCTGCGTTTTCTCTCCCATTGACGCAGGAGTGCGAGCAGGTACAAGGATGGGATTTTGGTTTCTGATTATGAGCATGTTGGTCATATTTATACTCATACCAATTATGTAATTTAAAAAATGAATGAATCTATTCATTCATTAATTGTCGTTTGTTTGTAATTTACCTAACTGGAGAACAGGCTCTTTCGTGGTATCACGTGATATTTTTTAAAAATAATGGCATGGCTATGAGAAACGTTAACAACCAAATATTACTGACTCTGCACTTTGGTATGTTAAATATTGCAAGACAAATGTTGACATTATAGGCCTAGCCGACATCAAACGCAATACTTCATTTCGCCTTGTTACTTTTAGCATAAATGTTTAATAGCAGTTATACTAAAATGCTAATAAGCTAACTATACTAACAATGGTAACTCTGCTACCAATGCTAACAATGCTAGGTCTGGTAAACTGGTCAAAAGGTATCACTGGAATCCTTGGCTAAGACCGAGTTCAAAGAATCCTATAATATCAATTTCTGCCTCCAAACTTTCCCGTCATTTTCAAAAATGTCAAAAATTAAATGATCATATGTCACACTTTTTGACCAATTTTCATAAAACTTGGCTCATCGCACCATGCATGACAAAAGCTACTTCATGGCATTTTGATTTCACAATTTGCCCACGAGAGCAATCAAAAGTGCCCCCTTATATCTTGTAGCCTGTGCTTGGCATATAGTTTCAGCTACACTGACCAAATTGTAGTAGGTGTGTTGGGGTGACCAAAGCAACCAACTTTCATATATATATTGTGTTAGCCACGCCCAACAGGAAGTGAGGTAACAGGGGTTATATGCGTATATGTGTTCAGGTAAATCTTACCAAATTTGGTAAATGTCATCTGCAGACAATGCTGACAAAAAGTTATCAAAGGATCAGTCTTAAGATGAACCTTTTCAGAGTTAAACCACAAGCTTAAAAATATGTACAAAAGAACAGGAGAGATTTCAGCACACAAGCTGCTTTGCAATCTCTTGTGTTAAATATTTGACCAAAGCCTATAAAATAGGCCTATAATATGCCTAACTGGCCCATTTGTAATCATGATAGTGTGTATACGAGTTGGGGGGAGTGATTTGGAATGAACTTGAAGACCTTCCAACTAGAGAGAGGGGGGGAGAGTTTTGTACTTTATGTTAAGAGAGAAAGAAAAACTTGACCAAAGCCTATGAAATAGGCCTAAATGGCCTCTTTGAAAGCATGATAATGTGTGTGTGTTTGGGGGTCCCATGGTTCTTTTCACAAAGTGTTATGGGGGGGGGTGGGGGGGGTGGCAGAGAGGCTTCAGTGATCTTTTCAACCGTCCTCACAATCCGCTCCCAGGCCTGCCTGCAGCAGGGCAGTTGCCAAACCATGCTGTGATGGCGCTGCTGAGGGTGCTCTCAATAGTCCCTCTGTAGAATGTAGCTAGAATGGAGGTTGGCAGGTTAGCTTTTCGCAGCCTTCTCCAAAAGTACAGATGCTAAAGAGAGCTAAAGTCCCCCTTTCCCCCCTTCCCTGCCCTGCCATCCTTCCACTATTCCATCAGCAGCCCACACCAGTGAAGCAGCAGAGGCCCGGATGGGGGGGGGGGGGGGGGGGGGTATATATGGCTGATGGCAGTGGGACATATGGCAGCTCCCATCAGGTGCAGTCCAGTGTGACATCTCTCTGTCAGTATTGCTCAAGGTTATTTAGCATTTATTGAGGTGTGTACTGTATATGCGGCAACACCCTTTACTGTAAGCCGACTGCCACTGCCGACACCGTAGTCCCTCCCATACACACGGAAGCTGTGACATTTTCACAATAAATTTGCTAGCATGTCATCGCCAGCTCCAGCCAGGCTAGAAGTCGCATGACCCGTTTTGTTTACACTGCCTTGTTAACAGGAAACATGGTGCAGAAATGAATCGTGCCAGTGTCAATATCCAGTCGTCGTGGTTCACAGTGCAGTTAAACTTCAAGGACATTTAGTGCCATATTGCAAAATTTGATAAACAGCACTAACCCCTTTAATGATCCTGAGTGCTTTTCATGTGTATTGAAATGGCCTGGATGCCCAACATTTCCCTCTTGCATTATGTGTCCCATTGTGATCACACAGTACATCACAACACACAGTGCACAGAACATAATTCAACCTCTGCATTTAACCCATTACACACATGAGGAGGGGCCAGCCGTGACAACGGGGAGCATTGTGTGGGGATGTGGGGACGATGCCATGCTCAGGACACCTCAGTCATGTGGGTGGATGGAGGAGAGCTGGTCAGTCACTACCCCCCACCCACCTGTCAGGAATTGAACCTGTGACCTTTAGGCTGCAAATCCAATTCCTAATGACTAGCCAGTGACTGTCCCATAAGATTGCATTCACATACAAATAGTTATACAACTTTAAGTTAACCCCTCTTTAATCACAGCTGTCCATAACATGATGATTTGCTTACCTAAAGTTAGTCTGCATCTTGGTGCCATATTAAGGGAATCCCCTTTAGTTTGTGAAAGACTGTAGCAACTGGGAAAAATCCTCTGACTCTATTTTAACTTAAACATTGGTAAGTTAATGGCAATACGTTAACTAAAATTAGACAATATAATAAAATACACATATACAAAACAATATAAAATATAGAAAACACTACACAGAAGGGTGGAATATGTACACAATTTTAAATACAAGTAAATGGCAAGCAGTGATTGATATGTGAGTAGATATTTCACAGAATATTGCATATTTATCAGAGGGGTATATAACACATAAACCTGTTTCATGGGTAGTAGTATACCACATTATACATGACAGGTGAAGTGAGGTAGTGTGGGGTTATTATGGAACATGTTCAGTAGTTTTGTTTTGCCATCAGCCTGACTAGCATCTCCCGCCTCACTTCTCCTCCCGCTCTTACTCCTGATCTCATTTTACTCTCTCTCTCTCTCTCTCTCTCTCTCTCCCTCCCTTACCCCCTCCCCTCGTTGCACTCTCTCTCTCGCTCTCTCTCTCATTCTCCTCTTCCTCCTCATCTCTCTTTCTGTCTTTCTCTTATCTTCATCTGTTTCTCCTCCTCTTCTCTCTGTCTTTCTCTCTCTGTCTCCCCCTATGTGGGTGATGTCATTTTTTCTTGCAGCTGGAACATTGCCAAGTGACAATAAGGTTGCCAAAAGGTTTCCATTGATACATTATTTGGTGAGTGTAGCAAAAAGACAAATATGTCAGCAAACAATCAGCAAAACCTAAAGCAAAGTTTATTTTCCCAGAATTAGCTCACCCCACCCCCCCCAACTCCCACCACACACGTGCACACGCATACACGCGCACACACACACACCCACAAAGGTGATATGGGGTCATAATAATCATCACATGCAACTGCTGCCAATGTAGTCATCCTATCCACATCAGTTGCTCTGCTAAAGTATGTAATGAAGGAAAGGAAATACTGTAAATGTCTCCCTTCTTCCCTGCTGTGTGCAGACCAAGAGGTGCACACACACACACACACACACACACACACACAGAATGGTGAGCGTGATTCTGTGTTCAGTTGTCTATTTTAATGTGTGTGGTTTCACTTTGAAGCCATTTGATAAGTGCTGTTTAAAGGTACGCAATTTTTTCTGGGGCAAGCAGACATTTCCTGTTGCCTTATCAAACTGGGGACTGTGCCCTTCAGATATGCAAAGGTACCTGACATTGACATTGCTTGCTTGCAACACAGTTTGGTTGCAACACAACACTTTGTGGTGACTGCAGGATTTGCATCCTTGCACATCAACCGTTCCATATCCATGCTTGTGTACAATGTCAATATGCAGAAAACCTCAGCCTGATAAGAACATGATATCTATTTAGCTTCATTTAGTTTCTTTAGGGTTAAGTTTCTTGTGTTTTTTTTTTTTTTTTCAGATTTTTAAATCCAACTTGATGCTACATGGATCTTGTTCTGTTTCTCTTGGTACTTTTTAATAAATACATACACTTAGGGTTCTCAGTTTATTTGAAGAAGGTATCACGTGAAAAAGAACAATCCAAGACAATATTTGTTAAACTAGGTTGGCTGCTGCTAGATTGTACCTAAGCCTGAGCAGGCGTGCATGCAAATGACCTCATGGTGTCTTTAACTCTTTTACGCTGCAGCCCTCTTAGGCATTTCCTATTAAGTAAACAAAACATGGCAAGCCAGCAGGAAGTCAAAAGCTCCTCTGACATATCAGATCGGGAACAACAAACATTTACAGACATCCCAAGAGACATCTCCCGGAACTGAGTTTGTGGAGGTTGGGATGTCTGCATTTAGCCTGAGGCAAGGTTGATGTGAGATCATGGGGCTATTCTACAGTGATTCCCCTTGAAAAGGTTGTTCATAAAATGTTAGTTATGTTTAAATACTAAAGCTATAACTGTAGTAATTGCTCCTACTGCCAGCGCTATAACTAATACTACAACCTCTTATACTCTTATTAACCCTTACTTATTTACTTACTACTTCTCCAATTACTGCTGCTACTAATACCACAACTTCTGCTGGTTATATTACAATTAACTTTTCTACTTAAGTAATTTCATGAGTATTTTGTTGTAGCAGCAGTGCTGTCAGTTGACAAATGTTATTAACCCAGATTTAGGGCAAAATAACCCCATAAATGACGACTGACTATGAGTCAAAAAATGGACATAACAGAGATGTGAAAATAAGCCATTGGGTGTAGTGCTTACACAGTGTGCAAATAAAAGGCATTACTTAGATTGTGTTTTTTGATGAGCAGCAGTGCTTATCATTTTAGCAACACTGATGCACTGGAGCTGCTGCATGTATATGAGGAAACACTGAGGCACGTTGTCTTCCGCTCCTCTCCCTCACAACTTCGGCACACTGACGTCTGCTCCTACAGGCCTGCTGGCCCCTGTGGCAGAAGAGGAAGCACAATGGTTAATGTCTGAATAAAGGGTAAAGAGGGGTGCATACATGCATACCCCCCCCCACCACCCCAACCTGCAGTCCAGACCACAGTATATTGCTGTCACACCTGTCAGGAGGCGCACTATAAATCGTCCACCCTAGCCTACCCCACCACACCCCCCCACAGACTGCACATTGTGCTGACCATATCCATTGCACTGACCAGCCCCTGTGTCTACGCAACACTATTGTCATGCAACAGATAAGCAAGCCAGGTCGTTTTGTGATCGGCCTAGTGCAGGTACGCCAGTGGGATTAGACAGTGCCTGAGGGAAAGTGGTACATGCAGCACCTGATGCTAGTTTCCATAGTTAGTTCCCATAGCTCCCTTGCTACCACACCACACTGTCATGCACAACTGTTTTTGTGCCGGTCTGTAAAGTGTTTGTTTTCTTTTCGCATTTATGGCACACTAGCAGATTCTTAAGGAACAAACCACTCGACACATTTGCTCGCGCGGAAACACACACAATTGTTTTTGGGTCTGGTCTGTGGTCTGGCACACTAACAGACTCTCAAGCAGCAAGGAAACCCCACCATACACACACACACACACACACATACACACACACAGACTATTACTGAGTTCCTGTGTATGACTGTCGTTGAGAGACATGAGATGTTTTAGTGAATCATTGCAGTGTTCCTACCTCTTTTGGCTCCACCGTGTCTGTTTGAAATACCGCTTCTCCTTAAAGTCTGGAGTAATGTGTAGGAAATCACTGTCTATAACTGTTTTTGCCTCAATGATTGACTTACATTAAATATGTTAATTATTTAAATTTTAATGAAATAAAATGTAGATTTTTTAATTTATTTGGAAGTACATAGTTTGCCAATGTGTCAGGACATTAGGGACACCCATTTGTGTATTTGTGACGTGGTTCTGCCTGAGGTTTCTTCCTAGAAAAACAGGGAGTTTTTTCTCACTGATTCCTGAGGTTTCTTCTTGAATTTACACAAATCAAACAAATAGGGAGTTTTTTCTCACCCCTGTTGCTCCCTGGGA
Organism: Coilia nasus; assembly: GCA_027475355.1. Lineage (NCBI taxonomy): Eukaryota > Metazoa > Chordata > Actinopteri > Clupeiformes > Engraulidae > Coilia > Coilia nasus. The sequence goes on along the minus strand of CM050213.1, from coordinate 24,809,945 downwards.
ACACTAACAACCCGACTGCGCCTAAATGAACTTTCCTTGTCTAGCGCCTCTGGTTTGCAAGGACTGTTGACCTGTGTTCACGCAAGAGCCCGCATCAACAGGGCATTGCATAGTTTTAGCGCCTCTGGACTACAAAGACTGCTAACTGGGGCCTACAAGGACTGTCTACCCGTGTTCACGCAAGAGTCATTTTGCTACTGTATTCATCTGCTCCGGCGCCACTGGACTGCAAGAAATGTCTTGTGGTGACCATGCCAAACTGTAAAGCACTTTGAGCTGCATCTTAGCATTGCGTCGTTCTGGTGCCTCTGGTTTGCAAGGACTGTCTCATTGATTGTTCCATATCATATCATATGTGTGTATATAACTGAGTGTAAGTGTGGGTACAACTGAGTGTGTTGACTTTTACATTATAATGTCTATTTAATATTTATTTCTTACCCAGTGGTGTATCTAAACTGTCCACTCTGCTGAATCTCTCTGAAACCTGACACTGAGTCATCACTACAATTCGACTACAATTCAAAGGAAAGCATGCACAATCATACTCCCTGATAAGTCATGGAATTGTCAGCTGACAAGGTCAATGCACACCTCCACTATTGCTGCCGACATGCAGTGTTTGCTCAACCACCTTTTGCTTTTTGCCCTTTCATTATGCAGTGACGTAATACTTCAAACTGAGAGCTTGAAAGTTCTGTACAGATGCCGCCAGCCTGTTATCTTACACGAAATATTACTTTACAGCTCTACTAAAAATGCAATCCATGTGATCTGTAGGCTATTTTTTCGGACTCACGTTTGCCACTTTGTTGCCACTCACAGAACTGGCTTAAGACGGAAGACACGCATGCGATGGGCAGGTTATTCAGGTTATTTACAAAAGAAAAGCATTTGTTGATCAGACACTATCAGACACACAGGCAATAGCAGAGCTCTGTACTTTTGTTTATAACAAATGAACGTTTTATACTCCAGAGTTTGAAAAAGCTGCAGCGGACCGGAAAGCGCACACAGAAGGCAGACAGCATTTCACTAGTGACAGCCAGCAGGACTACGGTAAGCAAGACATGAAGGTGTCATAATTTTTGCCTTTGATATTCAGTATTTAACTGTCATCAGTGCACTATCGTAATAGTGAAGCGGAACTGCCACATTTGCTCTATGTGTCTATATCTACACTATTTATTAATATCTAGGCTATTTGTAGGCTACATGATTGAATACTTTCACTAGGTTAGTAACAACACAAATAGGCATTTAGTACACTATTGTTATATTTCTATACATACATATATTTCTATATTTATACACTGCTAATATAATATAGGCCTATTTGTTTCACGCAGATTTCATCTGAACTTGTTCTATTTAAAAGACTGTATGTTCGTAGACTTACCTCAATGGTTTATTTCCCCCTGTGATGGAGTGACTATCACTAGAGTTGTGGGTGTGCTCTGACTGCCATCCCAACGAGCCTGGCTCTTTGGCGTTGCGGTCAGAGCCCCTGTTTGATACCCTGGAGACCTGGGTTTGAAGCCGGGTGGGGTGACTTCTCCTCCCCTTCGCTACAAATGGTGTCAGAAGTGGGATGACTTGCCGTGAGGTCATTGGAGGTCCAGCCACTGTGTGAGCCATATTAGGGACCACCAGGGTAGGTTGACCCTGGTGTGAAGGACCCCAGTGATAGGTGAAGCACCAGTATGTGTGGGGCACCCTGGATGGGAGAAGTATGGTTGGAGATGCATGAGTAACACCTGAGTTTGTGACGCGCATGGGTGCGCTTCCCGAAGGGGAAGGTAGTGTGAGATGCGTGAGGGACACCCGAGTGTGTGAAGCACATGGCTGCGCCTCCTGAAGGGGAAGGCAGTGTGATGGAGTGAGCATCACTGGAGTTGTGGGTGTGCTCTGACTGCCATCCCAACGAGCCTGGCTCTTTGGCGTTGCGGTCAAAGCCCCTGTTTGGTACCCGGGTTCGAAGCCGGGTGAGGTGACTTCTCCTCCCCTTCGCTACACCCCCTCATATTAAACATCGCTCTCTGTGAAGAAGGAAATGTGCTTGGTGTTTGGACTAATCTCCCCTATAGTTCTGTCAACATTTTAACCCCCGAATGCCCTTAACGCATGTGCATCTTTTTGAAGCATCGTATTATAGAGGGAATGCATTGGAAGTTCAACTCACAACTGTGTTTGGAAGTGGCTTCATGAAGGAGTAAAGGAATTGAAAAGAGTAAAATAGACAGCAAGATGATGCTGGCATGTGTCAATCGCTATGATGTCAGTCTCTAAATAGCCTCCGGGGGAATTTGTAATAGTGCTTCTTAGCATACCAACTTAACTATAACACTAGCTGCTGTTACCAGTATTGAGATTAGCAATCTGTGCACTATATTGTTAGCCTGGTGAACCAGCCTCTTATACTTCATTTTAATTTCTACAGATCGTCTGGCAGTGCCTCTATTGACAATGCTGTTTTAGGCAGAATTTTTCCTAGCCAATCAGTGAACAGAAGGAGTGTTCCCAAGCGATGATGATGACTTTGTATGCTACATTTGAACTGTAGTGTGTAGGCAGGCTGGATAATCTGTAGGTGAAAAGAAATTATATACATTAATGACTTTATTACTCTTAATAGCTTGCAACTATTAACCTAATTTATATCTATATATCTGACAGTCTGCCTATCTCTGTCTATCAGTCTAATATTTCTATCAGGTTTTATCCCGTCACGTGGAATAAAATACAGAAAGGTGGCATTAGCAAGAGAAGCAGCCGTTCTTCAGGTGCACAATAAGGCCAGAGATGCACATTCTTGAAAGATGGCTGGCCTCATTGGTGCCAATTACTTCCAGGAGGCTTTCTTCTCCAGGGGCTGTCTTTTGAAACCTGCATGAACCGAGTAGGAATGCCTACCTATGCTGCCAAAAGGCCTACCTATGCTGCCAGGTGCACACATACACAACTAACCAAACCAGTCCCACCGTACCGCTCGACATTATAGATCTGCTGCTCCTTTCCTCACCTATAAAGGACCAGAGAGGCTTGGGGCTTTGTCCTGTCCTGGATATGGTAATGTTTGAGGTAGAGCTTTGAGCTAATAAATCATCTGCCTGAGTAAGGTTAACTTGTGTCCGTTTTGTGATTGTGGCCCGCACTGTAGGTTTTTTAAAAATAATAATAATGTTAGGTATAAGACATCTGCTGCTGTTTAGGCTGTTATTTTCATTGATTGATGATGTGCATCTGTACAGTAGGCTATAAGCTAAGTTGCAATATGCCTGTATGGCTATCTAGACAGTAGTCTGTACAGGTGTGTTGCCTTACTTCTTTTAAGAGAGGTCCATCTCATTATGTCGGTTTTTAGCACAGATTTAGCAGGTGTGACCTAACATGTAAGAAATTACATTTGGCTATAATTGGCTTGATATGTTACACTGCTACAATGTATAACACCAGTTACTACACATACAACCTCTGTGATGGCCATATTGATGGCCTCTTTGATAATGAATGACACAAGAATGGCACAGTGACACATAAAAAGGGTTGCTACTACATAATTTTCTGTTAAAAGTCAAATATGATTCCAGTCATTGATCATTGGTTGAGGGCTCCCATGGACCACAGACAATATCAGAATAACCAATAAATCATCAGTAGCTACGCTCTGCTTTAAAAAATATGCATTGTAAACAAAGGCAAAACACTACTATAAATGAAGAGAGTGTGCCAATAAAAAATAATAAAATACCTCTCCTGATCTGCAGGCAAAATGTTTGTATTAGTAATGTACATGCCTTGCTTAAAAAAATGAAATGCGTACAGAGTGGTGAAATTTATTTACTATTATGTACATTATTGCAAATCAAGGCTGCCTTATAACAAATTATCATTGTTCATGTAAAACGCTAAACACACTGAATTAAGGAGTTAATAAACACCAACATTAACGTGACACAATAACATTATGACACAGTAGGGCTGTAGAAAAACGTTTCATTATTCCTATTTAATTCATACAAAGCCAAACAAAACAGTTTTATTTGTTAAATCATTCAAAACACCAAACATGAGCACACAGACGGGAATAGGTTGCAGACATTCCTATCTACTGTTTCAGTTAACATTAATATTGTCATAAGGAGCCTATAAAAACTAATGAATATTGAATATTGAAATATGCGGTAGCCTGTTAAATGGTCTAGACTACCGTAAAGCTGCAAATAATAGCCGAGTCCCGCCTGTCTCCTAGCCCGGGGCAGCAACACATTTGGGCAATAAAGGCCGGTCCCAAATAAAGCCCGGTGATCTGGCTTAGCTGGTGTTCAGTTTGACTGGTGTTATTTGCGTAATTCCTCTGAATATTCATCACGGCCCTGCCTAGGCTACTTTTTGCCTCTGCCCCTGATTTACATATGCCTGAAGCCTGTACCTGAGACAACAGTAGAACATTTTGACGAATAACGAGGTTTTTGCCAGTGAAAGTGTAATCAATGACTGTTTCAGTCTTATCCACACACAATAAGAAACATGCTGCTTGAACTGTAACACAACCCACACAAAATAAAAAGGTTGGTGGCAGTTTGAGTTACATCCAACTACACCACTAGCTGCCGAGATTTTGTTTTTTTTTACGTATTGTAATGCTGACCTCATTTAACACAAGTTAACATAGGTCAAAACATACGCCCATGTCATCTGGTGCTATCATAAGTTAACATAAGCAAATGCTACACATTCAAGGCTTGAAAAAGGGCGCATTCTTTCCAAAATATTGCCACCTTCAATATGCATTAACACCTGCTACCTGTATCCTGTGCCATGATCCATGGCTATACTTGTAGACATGTTTTGGTTCGACATAGTAGACATCCCTGGTCTAAATTGTTGACTCTGAGAGAGCTCTGAACAAGAAATCCAATGTTCCTGGACAGTTGGTTTATGCACAAATGGAAAATAAAAACCTTGAACCTTGAGAGAACCCCCCCCCCCCCCCAACCTCTGTCAAGGTTGGGGGGGGGGGGGGGGGGGGGGTGTTGTGGTATGTGTGTGTGTGAGAGAGACAGAGAAAGAGAGAAAGTGCTTTATTTATCGTATTGTTTTACGTGTTTAGATGTGTGTTTCTTCCTGCAGTCTTTATCTGCATTCCTGAGTAATCGTCTGTTCAGTGAAGAAATGGGGATGGCATTAAATAACATTTATGGTTACGGTTACACACACAAACATACACACACAGACACACCAATTCTGCCCAGTCTCTCTAGTAGGAGAAGGGAAAAAAGGTAAACACACACACCCCATCTCCTCTTTGAAGCTATGCTAACCTTGTGGTTATGCCTCCTTTTGCAAAGATAAAAGTGCTTTAAATTTTGACTGCTGCGCTCTGCATCATTTTAACGATCTTTTTGTCAGCATCTAATACACACACACTCACTCACACACACGCACTCAATGGCCAAACACACGCACACAAAAATGCGTGCACATGTTTCACGGCCACACACACATGCACATGCTCAACGGCACTTTGGTCAGTGATCCCCTTGCTGACAAACAGCCACAGAATGAAAAGTCCAGAATTATCTTAATTTCCTCCCCAAGACAATTTGCATCTAACATCATGCCCTAACTACACAATGCAAGTGAGCGTCAGTGATAAAATCACAATTGACTGCTTTTGTTTTCCATTGGAATGTCCTAACTGCTGGCACATTTTCACTAGACTTGCTTGCTTGCTTGTGACAACAACACTTGCCAGCCTGATAGCATGCAATGCAGGTATTATGACTCTGTCTGTCTAACATTACGGTTCACTGATCATGGCTAAGCATAGCAGATTCATTCCTACACACACATTCCCTCAAACTTTGTTTACAATCTCAGACGTACGATTGAGGGCAGACCTTAGATCTCTGACTGTTGGCTGTTCCTTGCAACCCCCCCCCCCCCCCCCCCCCCTTCTCAGTCACCTTGCTCTTGAGTTTTCCTGCCAAAGCTGCCTGACAGGTGCTTTCTCTCTGTTGATTTATGGACGTCGCAAAGAACACAGCGACTAACACTTCATTTAAATTCTTCGCCTACTTGCACTCACCACCAAATACAAACGTTGTTCTCTGTATGCATGTGTACTGCATAGTACTGCACAGCGCCAGAATCTGTGGTGCATATCATGAATGGCTGCCCCGCATTTAAGGGCTTTTACGTCACGTCACCTGCGTTGTTTAACACAGTGCTGTGAAATTTACCCAAGATCAGTAACGCTAACAACACTAACAGAACTGTCATCGTATGCAAGCACAAACAGCCATGCAGCCTACTGCTTGTTTCAAACAGCACCGCTTATTGACATTGTAAACAAATTATCAAAATCTGTCCAAATATTTTTTTATGGGTTGTTGTTTTGATTTGCTTTAATTCATACTTAATATACAAACTTCTAAATTGCATTTTGTGAAAAAAGGAAGTTCGGGAGGGTCGTGATTAAATTTGACTTATTAAATTTGATTATTATATCAATATAACAATATCGTAATGTCATATCCTCACTCCACTGTGTTTAAATGAGATTAGATTAGATTCAACTTTACTGTCATTACACATCTAATCAGAAGTGCAAGGGGCAGCAAGTGCAAGATATATACAGTATAGTATAGTACAGTATACACTATCATACAGTTGCAGTTTGTAGTAAATTATGTACAAACAAAGCAGTATAAACAGGTGCGAGTAATTAGATATTACAATTTTTCTCAGTCGTTTTGGTACATTTCTCAGAAATTCTCAAAATTACTTTCAATCTTCAATCTTCACATCATTGGGTCACCTCTACACATCAAAAAGCAGTTTCTCATTTCTTTGAACAAGTTGCAAATGCTTTGGTACATCCATTCAAGTTATTATGTATAATAGTCTGCTGACATTATCATTATGTCATGTTATTCAAAATGTATTATAATGGGTCTTAGTTGAATAGTCTCTAAGATGAATTCAACAAACAGCATTCTTGCATATGTTCTTGCTGTCCAAGACAACAGAAATTTTGATCTTTTCCAGGCAACAGGTTCCTCTTTTGTTTTCTTCACTTTTGTTCTAAAAATGAACTCTCTGGACACAAATGAACCCTCTTTAATATACACTTCCTAGAACTGCAGTATCACTTCTGCTGACACACACACACACACACACACACACACACACACACACACACACACACACACACACACACACATGTCTGTGTAGATTCTCATTCATCCAGGTCATGGTAGTCAAAGGAGCTAAGTTGTAAGCAACTGGACTTTTTCATCCACCTCCAGTGATCCAGAGATATAGCTCCTGGCTTCCCAACATCAGGCCAGAACTGAAGGTGCCTTTTGGATGAAAGGTGAAAAGTCTTCAAGCTCCAAGAGCAAGTCCAGTTGCTTACAACTTAGCTCCTTTGACAACACACTCACATACACACACAAACGCAAACACTAATGGAGACATTTTTAAATGACTGTTGAATGTATTAATTTTACTTTGCATGCACACACACACAGCACACACAAACACACACACAACTGCACTAAATGTTACTTCTGCTGAGATACTTTTTGTGTGTGCATGTGCATGTGTGCATGATAAAATGGTGTATGTGCATGTCTGTTTGTGTGTGTGTGTTTGTGTCTGTGTGTGTGTGTTTGCATGCGTGTGTGTGTCTGTACATATGTGTGTGTCCATGCATATGTCCACGTGTGTGTGTCTGTCCCCTATGCAAGTCCAGGCACAATCTTTGTCCAGCTCTGATGGTAAGATGTCTGTCAATGCTGCCTCAAACACGAAAAGAATGCAAATTCTCGTTATCTAAAATCTATCTGCAAAGATCCTGTCTGTCTCCCCAGAGATATACACAGTGCCCAAGGTACCATACAGCTTACTTTAATGCACAATAAGCTGCATGAGTTGATGAAAAGATAAAAATGAGAATTAAGTGTAAACAAGTATTTCTATAATTTCTATAATTGTAATTTTATAATAGCAGTGTTAAATGCAAAAGAAGAAAAAAATGAAAGAAATAGAGCAGGGGAGAGGTGAAAAGGGGAGAGGAAAGGACAGGAGAGGAGAGAAGGGGGGTGGGGGGGGTGGGGGGTGGGAAAGGTTGTATTATCATGTCCGCATGTGCAGGTTCTGAAGGTACATGGTGGAGATTTTCCTTCTCAATATCTTAGAAGACTCTTTCATCACAGTGTAAGGAGATATTGTTGTGCTCAGGATCTACAGTAGTTACTACAGGTGCGTTAAAACCAAATGTGAAAGCAAGGCTAGAAAGATTTGAACAAACTGACCAGACAAAGTGTGTGTGTGTGTTTTTTTTTTTTTTTTTTAAAGCAAGCATTTAAAGGAGAAATTCTGTGTAAAATGAAAATTGGCATGTTAAAACATCATACCGAGTTGGTGTGTTTGCTGAGGAGCAAAATTGAGTTAGCCTGTTGCATTCAGAACTTCACTATTTTTTACCGTTTGTGCCAGCTTCTTGGAACAAGAATAACAATGGGAGTGGTAGGCGCCCTTAGACAAAGCATGAAGATTACGCCATTATTAAACCATTAAAACAGCTCAAAAAAACTTCACACTCCATTGGTAGTACAACAAAGGTCCTGGCATTCAAAACGAGGCACTCAGAACTTTGTAATTGTAGTTGTTGTTTATTAATAAAACAGTTTTGAGAGACATTACCTTGCTGTAGTTTCTTGTCGCCACCATGATGAAAGTCCAAACAAGTCGATTGTACTACCTCTCCTCCTATTCTTCCTGCTGGTTTGTGTTCGTCAATCGACTTGTGTGGACTTTCATCATGGCGGCGACGAGAAACTACAGCAAGGTACTGCTGGTACGTCAAAACTGTTTTATTAATAAACGTTGTGTACACTTACAAAGTTCTCAGTGCCTTGTTTTGAATGCCAGGGCTTTTGTTGTACTACTGATGGAGTGTGTAGTTTTTTGAGCTGTTTTAATGGTTTAATAATAGCATCATCTTCATGCTTCGTCTAAGGGCGCTTACCACTTCCATTGTTAGCCTTCTGGGAAAAATGGTAAAAAATAATTAAGTTCTGAACTTCCAAATTTCTCCTTTAATTCCGTGCAGACATGTCAGCCATGTGGGTATTCTCAATGCTCACAGTGAAGCAATCACAGACATTCACAGACAATAAGGCCTGTTAGGATCAGAACAGACACAAGACAAGTTTCTTGTCTCTGCCACAAAGTGTACGACGCCCAAGATCAGTTCTGCCTTTGTAAAGGGCACAGGAACATACAGTAGATGTCTCCAGATATGTTTGTTTTACGCAACTCAACAAGAGTATGAGTTTATTATTCAGTTAGTCAATGCAGAGTGCTCAAGCCAGGCGGTAGCCTCTTGACCTACAGTGTGAAGAGTGACCAGTCTTCTATTTAGTCTTTGGAGAGGGCAAGCTTCAATAATGTGCTCCATGGCCTGCTCCCCTCCACAGGCACACAGTGGACTTGGAGTGCTCCCCCACCTATGGAGACTGGCCAGGCAAGGGCCCTTTTAAATTAAAGGTGTACTTCCATCGTGTTTTCATTAATTTTGCGGTGTTCTCTAGTATTAATAATTGCCCTGTGCGCTGGTTTTAATGAAAAAAATGTTCTAGTGCTTCTGTTTCAGGCTGTTTTAAAAACTGCACAAAGAATGTCTACGGAGATACAGCCTTATGTGTTTGATCCTGAATCCGAAGAGGAAGGAGAGATAGCACAAGCACAGTCGCTTCCTGACCATTTGTCAATGAACGTTTCAGAATGGTAATATTTGCGTGACAAAACAGTGCAAGTGCCCGGCTAAATGCAGTTCAGTCATTCAACTAGCCTGCTAATCGTATGCGAGTCAGTCACAGGCTAACATCATTTAAAGCCCATTTGGTCAGTTTCTCTTATATGTATTTCCACGTCTACGTCACGCCGAAGGCCCTTTTCGCATTGGGTCGTTTTTCCACCTATTGTCTTCTTTTGACTGATATAGAAAACGGGGATAGAAAAACATTTTGATATGCAGCATGCATATGCAACTCGGGATGACCTATCATATTTTAAAAGAGTAAGTACTAAACGGTTTCTCATGGAAGTACACCTTTAACTGAGTAGACATTAGGTACAAGGTTCTATAAATTATCACAACTATGAAACACTACATACATTCCCAAAGTCACAATGGTGGTTCGAGATTTAATATCATCAGGAATACAAACATGTAAACAGCCTTGGAGTTATCTTGGACAGCACCCTCTCATTCTCAAATCACATCAGTAATGTCTGTCGAACTGCATTTTTCCATCTAAGGAACATCTCTAGACTGCGCCCTGCACTTACCCAGCACTCTGCTGAAGTGCTTGTCAACAGCTTGGTAACATCTCGGATTGACTACTGCAATGCAATTCTGTCAGGCATCCCCAAGAAACTTTCTCACCGTCTTCAACTTGTCCAGAACTCTGCGGCACACATTATAACCTGCTCAAAGTCATCTGACCATGTTACACCCCTGCTGCTCCAGCTACACTGGCTTCCGATACCCCAGCGGATTACCTTTAAAATCCTATTAATTACATTTAAAGCCATCCACAATCTTGCCCCATCATATGTTAAGGACCTGTTGCAGATCTATTCACCCTCACGTTCACTGCGGTCATCTAATGCAGGATTACTGGTCCAACCAGACATCCTACTCAACACAATGGGTGCAAGGGCCTTCTCATATGCTGCTCCAAAATTATGGAACTCGCTTCTCTCATTTATCCGCACACAGGACTCTGTGTCGCAATTTAAAAGTGCACTGAAAACGCACCTTTTTAAATTAGCATATGAGCTCTAAGCCATCTTCATTCACTGTTTTTATGCTCCTGATATTGTTTTTTAATGTTGATTCTTTTATTTACTTATTTTTTTATTTTATTTTCTTAAGGTGACCTTGAGTGCTTTGAAAGGGCGCTGTGTAACAAATAAAATGTATTATTATTATTAAAAGGATGTGATCTGATTAGGTCAATAGTTAATCCATTCATATTCACATTAGGGAAATGACAGAAGAAATGAAAATGTAAAGTGCACTTTAAGAGCTGCAGTAACATAATAATAAACCGATTTTCCTTTTTGTCAGATAGGAATGTACGCATGAGAAGATAGCCAGAGAGATGTATGTGGCTGTTGCTACACAACAGCATCAGAATCTGAGTGTAAGTAATGAAGGCCTCCACACTGACCCCTCCCACCCCTACCTTGGAGCATCCCCTGATGCCTTGGGTTCCTGCACCTGCTGTGGTGATGGCATTTTGGATCACAATACATTTTAAACAAATTCTGACTTACCACGGTGGACATGACTACTTTCGTACTTTGCATAGTATCTCTTTAAGATACACAGATAACAGTGACATTTTTAAATGTTTAAAATCCCAGAAACTTTGACAATAACACTGTCAATAACACTTGTACTGATAACAATGTCATGGTAGTGACATCCAACAAAAAAACACGAAAACCCAAAGGCTGTGTGGCTTACCTGTGTAGTCAGTGTCTGTTACTTTATTGTTACTTTATAATGCCTGACAGTGCCCTTGTTAAGTGCAGTAGTTTAATCTTGCACTGTGGCTGTGCCCCCGCCCCCCCAACAATGCAGCCTTCACCCTGAAAAACAACACACGAGGCAAAGCACCGACCGGAGCAGCAAGACTCACCAAAGCGAGCGTTCCGTGTCCCAGGGGTTAAATAGGCGATAGGGCAGTAGCCTACGGATGACAGCGTGAGTACGCCCTAGACTGGCACAGTCACGTCTTTACAGTAAATTGAGCCCCTAAGAAACAGAAGAGAAGACGAAAAACACCAAACAGCTGAGCTGCGAGTAATCGCCCACCAAGAGAACCGCAACTTTTCCAAGCGATTTCGCTCTTTGGACATATTGTTTTTTTCTTCAAAACGAAAGTTTGTACGTAAACTGTGTCAACCTAACTTCTAACATCCTCGCTACATGCCTGGTCAGTTTGGAGGGATGGCTGGTGTGGCGTTGTTTCGGGTTCTCCAGTTAATCGTTACAAGTAAGTAGCCATCAGATTTTTCTGAGAGCTCCTGGAGTTTCAGATTGCACAACTGCAATGCGTGATTGGTGACGACCACCTGAACTTCTCTCGCGTTGTCTTCGGCTGTAGGCACAAAATATTTAAACCACACTTTATCATTCAAATGAATAAGTGTAAATAAATGCATTAGTGTAATGTGGTAAAGTGGGCAGCCGAAAACCGATAACCCAAACAGCACCCGACAGTCAGATAACCGCTCCTGACTGTCATTCGCTGTTGGGACTGATCAAAGGATAGTGCGCTTGATAGATGACGTTCGCTTCGTACAGACACACGTAAAACAGACTACATAGTGTTTAAATTACGAGTGGATCTTATACGTTTGAATAGCAGCGTTTGCTGGGACAAAATCCAAGATACGCACCAGCGCACTTATGATGGGGTAGTAGACTGGCAATTATGGAATCTCAGCTGTTGCAACCCCCGGCAAATTAAGAGAGTGCGTTCATCAGTGGGGGCGGGTGTGATACAAGTGTTAACTTCTGTTAACAAGTGTTACTTATATCACAGTGATATTTCGAAACTGTGCTATTTCCTACGCATTGTTACAGACTTTAGGGACACCCTGTACTTCAGAGAGGTGAGTACGAGCTACATCTCCCAACAAAACCACACACAGCAAGCAAGCTCAGGAACTGAGTAATAGTGTGTGTGTGTGTGTGTGTGTGTATGTGCGAACAGACTGTGTGAAACTGCTTAAGAGTCTGCTAAAGACAAAGAAGAAAACACTTCACAGACACATGAAATTGTGCATGACAGTTGTGCATAGGAGCAACTACAGTATGTGGGTGGGGTTTGGGTGAATAAATTACAGGAAAGTGTGTTATTACCAGAAAGAGGTCAGTGTCCGCGTGTCATTGTTCAGGCCAGTATGTATGGGGGGAGAGTTGTCTGTGTTTGTATTTATTTATTCCATTTGACTGAATTAGGCCTACATAAGATGGACAAACCTGCATCTGTAACTGTAAGCATTTATTTGGTCTCTGGGTGAGTGTGTTTTATGTATTCCTTCCGACTGGAAAGAGCATAGTGGTGTGGGGCACAGTGTGTACATAGAGCTGTATCCAGTGGGGCACATAGAGCAGGATCCAATTTTAAGTATTGCAGGGCTGTGTGTGTATTTTATAAGTATTATTTTATAAAGTGGGTGCATTTGTGCAGGGCTATGTATGTTCTCGCCATCTAATCATAAACTGTTTTCTTTCAGTCCAAGTGGCAGCCACTGGCACGTCCAAAAACGGATTTGTGGCCCAGACAGACCCAGTAGTCATGCACATTGGTGTAGATGTCACGCTAGTTGCTGGCACGCAAAAAACTTCATTGGTGACCTGCACAGCTCGTGGCCCCCACCCTCCCCCTAAACTATCATGGGAGATGGATTCACCTGGAGAATCGTTTGGAACGGTGGAAGTAACCGACTCCTCTGGGGACCAAGAGGGACCAGTCACCACCATCAGTCAGCTGATCGGAGTGCCGTCCAGGGACCTGGACCAGAAGGAGGTGCGATGTGTGGTCAGGCACCCCACCCTAGAGCAAGACATGGTCCTCAGCTACACCATACACGTGCACTGTAAGTTTACAGACGTACCCCACCCATGACCAAGACAAGGTCCTCAGATACACCATAGACCTGTACTGCCCTACAAAGGCAAAAGACCTTAACTCACCAGAGACCAACTGAGAAAAATTACTTAAAAAAAAAAAAAGCGGGCATGTGTTTTCAGCGTTACAGGAAAGACAACATCTTACACCCCCACCCCCCCCCCCCCCCCCCCCACACACACACACACACACACACACACACAAAAAAATGGACTCAAGATATTTGCCAACATGATAAAACTGATGTTTATTTTTTTTTTAATGATAATAACTAATTCCTACCTCAAAATTGAAGTTACTCCGCCCAAAATTGAAGCCTTTTGCTTTCATATGGCATTGTAGCCTACTATAAGGCCCATTGTATATTTCTGCGCTGGAAGATGTGTGAGTGCAGTGCGGGTTGCAGTATGTTTGTTTTCCTGTTGTCACATGCTCGTTGGAGCTCTGTGTGGCTGAGAGAGGCTTCCCATTATTGCCTCCTAAAGCTCCCTACAGAGCATAACCCATAGCGACACGAGTGCAGTATCTATGTTGATTCCAAAGGTGTGGCAGGCCTTGTGGAGTTTGTTGTTAGCCTGAGGCATCAGCCGCTTTAATGTCATTTCACTTTGTGCAAAGCGTCTAAAACCTCTGCATTGCCATTTGTTCACCCCACGGTCACTTCAAACAATCACTGCTTCTTTTTACATTAAGCTTTTACCAAAACTCGTAGGAAGTAGACCAATACCGTCTAGGTAGGCTAATTGCATATGTGACGACCAGACGTTAGCAATTGAGTAAAGGCAGAGCCACTTCTTAAACTTCAGCAGAGTCCACACCTGCAGGAAAAAATTGTTTCTCAATGCAGCGACTCCAGACCCTCTGTAAAACAAAATGAAGAACAAGGGACTGGTTTACCAGGCTACATTCAGAGACGGAGCGAACCAAAACCTATGTTCATGCTCCCTGACGCAGTTGCTGGAGGTGAATAGAAATTGAGCGGAGGCACTAGTCGGTACTAGCCTGGCTAGTTTGTTGTGGTATCATCCCAGAGACAGTAAAAGAACATCACAAAGAACATTGGGACGAATTTTAAACTCACAGGAGTTCAGTTTTGTGCATACACCGTTCATGCACACCAATGCACTTTTGACCTGGACACGAAATCTGAGAAAGAGCTTGCCACAACAGTGATGCAATTCTCATTGTTTTTCATCACACGCTTGAGGCCTGTGTGCAGGAGTGCACTACGGGCCTAAGTTTACACACTGGTGCACTTCTGTGCACTACCCTTGTCCTCTACGAGCATTCATTAACCCTGTCTGACACCCTCCATCATTGGCCCAGTTAGTTATCAATGGGTACAGTAGTACCAAGTAAAAGCTGTAGGCTAGCTGATGTAACTCACATCCAGGCAATTATGCCATGCTATGCTAATGTTTGTGGTAGCGGAGTGGGAGCTATGGCAAGCACATAGATGAGGTCATGACCCCTGTTATCTAATTCTGGGGTAGACAGTAAATAAGATCATGTTCAGTAATGTTGGTTTGCTTCTTCAGCTCTTCTCAATAGTGTTGAAGCTCTAAAATATGCTCAAAATGCTGTTTCTTTGTGTGGGATTCTTTATGTGATGCATGCATTCCCATGTATGTGTGCGTGTGTCAGTCTGTATGTTATTGTTTGTGTGTGTGTGTGTTTGTAAGAGAGAGTGTGAGATAGATAGATAGATAGATAGATAGAGAGAGAGAGAGAGAGAGAGAGAGAGAGAGACTACTTGTAAATGTAGTCTGCATGTAAAGACGTCCTGAGGACTTATCTCTTTCCCCCTCGCCGCCTTATGTACCACTCTGTACCCTCACTATTTTAACCCTTTGAGGTACACAAAACAAGGATTGTTTTCCCCAAAATGGCATATCCAAATGACAAATGACACACAACATAGCTCACTCTTTGGTGTTGGATTTTATTTTTTGCACCCCGAGTTGCAGTGCGGTGCACAGACTTCTACATTCATCTGGATTTTGGCACATATAGTTAGTAGATAGTATTAAAATGTCCAACTGTTAATGCTGTGAATAGCTGTATTCCTCCAGAATGGGCTTAAAACTCTGTAGCACTCATGCAATTATTTTACAGAGCACAGTCATCTGTGATACTCTCTGTGGCCTGGTAACTTTCCACAGTCTCACACTTTGCATAAGATCATGACTAATAAGTACCAGTTAAAAGGATAATAACAGGATCCTTGAATTGCTATTTATCAGACCTTACCATGGATCTTTTCCAGTGATTCACAGTGAATTCATTATACAGAACAGAGGGGTATGGTAACCACGAACAAGTGGTAAATCTCCTAGAAGGACAGCCTTGTGGCTTTGATTTGCTAGGATAATGAAGCCATGTGATTCTTTCGTTATGAGGTTTATGATTCGCTCTGAGTTAACTTATGGTATCTGTTGATGAGATAACATGCTACATTACATAATCAAAAGGCAAAAAGCATTGTGAACCATTGTGACTACTTGTCCATATGTTATTTTGGTGCTGCATAATCTACACTGCTCCTCTAACCTTTTTGTTGAACCATCGCCCATTTTTTCTCCCTAATCTGATTTCAAATGATTTGTGTCATCGGTGACAATGCATCACTCCTGACTGTGTGACAACAGAAAACATCTGGCCCAACTTGTCCATGGCCTGCTGGGCAGCACGCCTGAACTCACTGCTGCTGTATTCTGCCAAGCAGTTGTCGTGTCATCAAATTAGTCTTTCACGTCAGCCAAGAACAATGTGTTCCAGATCAGGTTTGTTTGTGTGTCAGTAGGATTTCACAGAAATCATCAGTCTGACGTGCACGGAACTTGTGAGCTATGGTTTTGGCAAGGGAAGAACACGTTGTATTTTTTTCTTTATTACTCACATGACAGCCACCACTTTAGTTTCACTTTTGCAAACTTTGCAGAACAAGACATCAATAAGATGCCTGCACATTCTAACCTTCACTGTTGCTTTAGTGTTCACCTTTAGACAAGTAGCTTTTCCTTAATCCTGCTGGCAAATAAACACCCCAACTCATCACAACCAGTCAATCAATGCATTCAGATGGAAACATAAGCACCTTGATATTTAGTTTCTCTGAAAACTTTATTACCAAAGTCTAAACTACATGTTTTTTTTTTGTTCTGATTTTATCTGTTTGCTTGAACCAATAAGTCTATGGAGAAAAGTTAACTGACCAATGTTCCTTCCTGAGATCGGCTTCATTTGATTCACTCAGGTTCAGTGCAGTTTGTTGAGAAAACTTTGTGAGTGCATGTGCAAGTGCGTGTGCACATGCGAGAGTGTGTGTGTGATGTGTGGGTGTATGAGTGTTTGTCATAATAGTCAAATAATTATGTCCAGTCATGCAGCTCCTCAGGTTCAAACACAACCAGTGTTTAATTAGTGATAAAAAAAAAAACAAAAAACAAACACAGTGTTCAGAGTGTTTCACAGGGGCATTCATGGGTGTGAAATCTATTTTTGTGTGTTGTTCAGATCCCCCTCAGACGGTGAAGATTATACCATGCTATGATTATACACATGATGGATATGAGTGCATAGCAGATGGCAACCCCAAACCCGCTAAATACACCTGGACAAGGTAATTCACTGATGGCTTTGAAAGTTTTGTTTTGTGTTTGTGGTATAAAACATTTGTAATGCACTTTATGATACATCCATTTTTATGATACAATAATAAGATATGTTAATTTATGTATCAATGATAACATTAGTGATAATTTAGGTAAAATGTTTTTAGTCATGGTGGTTCCAGGACAGTACTTGAGGTATATGTGCAAATGCCCTAGTGGAGTTATCTAGGACTTAGAGTGTGTCACCCTTATTGCAAACACTGACCGGTGCTGAGTTGTTGAGTGTAAATCAGTGCAGACACACTCCCCAAAGTACACACAAATACTACTGCCTGAATAAATCACACATTATCAAACATTCTTTTTATTATTCTCTTGTTCTCTATTGTGTTAGATTTGTCTTTCTCTTTATGATACACACGCACACACACACCCACACACACACACACACACACACAGTGCGTGCAGCCACACCCATGCCAGCCCACACATGTACACACACATACACACAAACACGTTCACTTTCTTTCACAAATATACATACTTTCTGTCTGTCTGTCTCTCTCGCTCTCTCTCTGACACACACACACACACACACACACACACACACACACACACACACACACACACACACACACACACACACACACACACACACACATACATACATGTCAAACTGCACTGAACAGGAGTGAATCAAATGAAGCAGATGTCATCAAATGAAGCAGATGTCAGAAACACTGTCACTGTCACTAACCACAAACACAGCCTTCATTATTACATGAGCTGCCATGTGTTACAGACAGGGCCAGGCCCTGGCCAGTGTGGGGGTGGGAGTGAAGGGAAACAGGCTCTATCTGAGCTTCACTCCAGAGCTCAATGGCCCGTACAGCTGCGAGGCCACCAACCCTTACGGCACAGCCAGCAGAACTCTTACTCTGTATGCGGACAACGGTAAGGTTCCAGGTTCAGTGTGTGGGAGTGTGCAAGCCTCTTGAGTTTGCTGTCTGTTTACTGTACTTTGTACTGCAGTTGGCTTGCAACTTGAGTATTAAGTTACCAGTATCAGTGTACGTGCACATTAGGATTACAATGACTCACTACATGCTGTAGAGTTTTGTTGGATTGGAATTGTTTCATTACTAATATATATATATACAGTACTGTGCAAAAGTCTTAGGCAGGTGTGAAAAAATGCTGTCAACTAGGAATGCCTTGGGGTACACACAATGTCAGGGATTTTGCAGAATTATAGTCAAGTGTATGATCAACCAATTACACCAAATTGGTTGTATATGTCAGGAAGCATACACCCACAGATGATCTGTGTTTGTTCTTCAAGATGTTTGGCGCAAGCTTCCAGCCAAGTTCCTTCAAAAACTCTATGCAACAGACCTAGAAGAATTGATGCTCTTTTAAAGGCAAAGGGTATTCATACCAAATATTGATTTGATTTAGGTTTCTCTTTTGTTCAGTCACTGCATTTTGTTAATTGATGAACATAAATGATTAACACTTCCATTTTTGAAGGCATTCCTAGTTGACAGCATTTTTTCACACCTGCCTAAGACTTTTGCACAGTACTGTACGTATATATATATATATATATATTTTATATATGTAAGATACATCCTCATCTGTCCTCTGTCAGCTGGATCTGGGACAGCCATTCTTCTGGGGACTCTGATCACCATCGCTGCGGTTGCTGCGGTTGCTGCGGTTGCAGTTACTTTGACCTTCTTATGCCAAAGGTAAACCTTTGCTTGCCTAATGTTCTGAAAGCCCTAGCATTTAGAACATAAGACTCTCACAGACAAACTGACATGAAATTAAGTTTCCCTAGCAAGGTAAAAAGTAATAATTAATAGCAAAGGTGATGATTTAACAGGTTAAATGCAGAACAGATTAATTTCTTCTCTGCCTGTCTACTTTCCTCACCATCTGTCTTCCCCTTCCCCCACTATGAATTTGGTGGCATGAAGTACAAGGAATGTTGATGGCTGATTAATGGCTGTGTGTTTGATTATTTTGTAGCACTAAAAGAAATGGACAACAGAAGACCTTGAAAGAGCTCACAAGGAAACTTCTTTATAGGAATTCTGCCTTTAGCTCTGTGTAACCCGGCCTTGTGTTGACTGCGAGGCAGCAAGCAGTTTGGACTCAAAGAAGAAGCGGAAGCAGCTGCATTTTCTGTCTAGAACAATAGCCAAAGTTTTTTTTTTTTTTGGCAAGGCAGCTCATTGATATTGGCAATAAGACAACAGGATATGAGCTAATAGCTCAGCAACAAACTTTGCCTCCAGATCTGTTTGTGAGGACCTTTTGCATCATCATTTTGTATTTTCTGACCTGTTAATGATTTTGCACTGACAATGAAATCCAGTAACCTTCTAGTCATATAGGCTACTGTGGAGAACCCCAAGGACGATCTGTTGAAATTTGTGAAGTCATTGTCTTAGCAATGATGGCAATATTAGATTTTGTCAGTAATGCTTAGGTTTTCACATGCCACATTGTTTTCCATTCTTAAATTGCTATACCAAATGCATGTCTGATTACACCGCATACCACTCAGTAGTATTTGATAGCAAAATGTAGTATTACTGTACTACTGATGTATTATTGTATTAAAAATAATGCTTTATTTGAAGGTGTCTGTCACGGGTTAGCCGTGACGCTCACGCAACAATGGCGTGCAGGCAGCCATTTGCCGGCATTGTACACCATGCTGCCCTGACGCCGGTTGTCTCACTATCCATCCGTTTCTATATGTACTGTTTTAAGTTCTCTGGTTCATTGTTCACCGTCATTTACCACCATTTGCCATAACCTTTTACTACTGTTACGAAGGAGTGCAGGGAAAGGCCTACCGGCATTTTTGAAGTAACAATTACACTTACATTCACTCGCGTTTCAAACATGCATTTCATATCGTCATTCATTACAACATCTCATCTGTTTTAGCAACTATTTGGGTTAAAGAATCACAACTGTACAAATTGGCTGTTTCACATCATGTATATTTATTGGGTTTCAACTTTTGTAAAACATTTCAGTATCTGTACTCACCGTCATTACATGCACTCACGCACTTCCTGGTTGGGGAAACCGATGGTTGGGTTCACTCACTGTAAATAGGAGGTTTCCCGGGGGTTTTGCGGGATGAACTATTTTAACAGGGGTGTTTTAGCGGTGATGAAGAAAATGTATTTTAATGTGCACCGAAAGGGTTTTGGTGAATGCAGATGGTTTTGGGTGTTTATGTATTTTGTGTTTATTTCTTTAAATTGTTAATTTGTAGTTATAATATTATTTTGGAGTTGATTGATTATTTTTGTGAATGGGGCTAACCTGAGGGAGGGGTTACAGGTAGCCTGATTCTGTATAAGGCCCAGAGCCTCATTTGCAGGGGGAGTGTGGTGGTGAAAAGCTGTCTGATGGTGAAGTCGATTGTAAGTGTTTGTTCAGAGTCTGAGGACATAGTCTGGCAATCTTGCTATTTTCTTTTGCTTTTCTCAGTTTTTGGTTTCGGGGGTTTTTGTCACTGTAAATACTTGCACTTTTAGAAAATAGAAAAAGAAGAAAAAAAAATAAAAAGAACGTTTTTAGCAAATACTATCTCTTGTCTGCTCCATCGCTGGTCATCCTGCCACATGTGGTGTCAGAAGTGGGATAAAGGAGTCAGACGGAGAGAAGACCAGCATTGCAGTTCACAAAATGGCTACCAGGAGGAAGAAGGCTGCTGAGGGCGAGGAAGATGGAGTGATAGGGGGCGATACAGACACTGAAGTGCCCACTCCACAACCTGCTCCTGCAGATACAGCTATTGACCGCCTAGCCATGATGTTTCAGACGTTTATGGAGGTGCAACAAGCAAGAGATGAGCGACTGGAGAGAGACTCTGCCAGACAAGCCCACCAGGTCCAGGTCCTGTCTCACCAGGTGACGCAACTCCAGCTGGATGTGGAGGCAGGTCGAGCCACACCCCCATCACTGCGGCAGACCCCAACACCTGAACCACTACCAGTGAACACCGGAGGGCGTCCACCAAAGATGGCCAAGCTGGAAGAGGGTGATAACATCGAGCACTACTTAACCACCTTTGAGCGGCTGACCACAGTCTTTGACTGGCCGAGAGAGACCTGGGCGGTGCATCTCATTCCACTGCTGACTGGGAAAGCCCGCAGCGCTTTTGTTGCCATGGATCCTGAGGACGCTATGGACTATGACTGCCTGAAGGAGGCAGTGTTGAAAAAATATGACATCAACTCAGAGACGTACAGACAGCTATTCAGAGCCCTGGAGACCAGTCCAACTGAGACCCCACAAGAGCTTTACGTCAGACTGAAGGACCTATTCTGCAAGTGGGTGAAATATGACCAGAGCAGCAAGGACGAGCTGATGGAGACCCTGGTGCTGGAGCAGTATCTGCGGGTTCTTTATCCAGATGTGAGGACCTGGGTCAGGGAGCACAACCCGAAGACCGCAGCAGAGGCCGCTAAGCTGGTGGAGAACTTCGTGGCTGCACACAGAGGTCCCCGAGGCTACCGCTACGCAGGAGTGCTGGAACACAATGTGCGGGGTAAGTCTGTTGGGCCTGGGAAGGGAGTTGGTTCTGGTACTGCTACTAGCTATCATAGAGCCCCACCACCCCCATCCACAGACCGTGCTAGACCCCAAGGCATTTCTTGTTTTAATTGTGGCCAGGAAGGTCACAAGAGCCCTGCTTGCCCCCTTAGAAAGTCCAAGTATAGCCATCTATGCTATGTTCCCCACCCCACCCCTCCTTTAAACACCTTGGAGAGCAGAGACCCTGTTATCACTATTGAGCTAAATGGTAAACCAGTGAGAGCTTTGATGGATACAGGTTGTTCCCAAACATTAGTGCAGGCTGACCTAGTCCCCCTAGAGTTCCGAAACTGTAATGACAAGCTGACCATCGTGTGTGTGCATGGTGATAGTAGTGAGCTTGGCACAGCAGATGTGTATGTCCGGGTTCAGGGGCAGACATATATACTTAGGGTAGGACTAGTGTCTAAGCTGCCATATCCTGTGCTGTTAGGGCAGGATCTTCCAGTGTTGCCTGAGCTGGTGAACAAAACTGCTTGGTGTGGTGTGGTGACACGAGCTAAGGTTAGGGAGCAGCATGCAGACCTCACTGAATTGCCATTTTATGGAGAAGATGTCCCTGTTGAGCCCACACTGAGTAGACAGCAGAGGTGTGATAGGCGCAGGCAGACGGTTGAAGAAACAATGCAATGCAATGAAGTGCAGTTGGAGTCTATTGATCCCCCTGAATTGACTGATTTCACTTTTAATGGTAATCTGGCTGAAGAACAGCGTGAAGACCCCACATTGAAGCAGCTTTTTCAAAAGGCAGAGGAAGGGCTTTGCTTTAATTCTGTGTTGGGTAAGGAGGGCTACATGGTGCAAAACAACCTTCTGTATAGACATAGTGAGGATGGGCTACAACTGTTAATCCCCCAAAAATATCGTAGGCGAGTGCTGGAGCTGGGTCACACTATACCCTCGGCTGGACACTTGGCCTACATGAAGACACTGCAGAGAATAGGCAAACGTTTTTACTGGCCAGGTTTGTTTACTGCTGTCAGGGATTTTTGTAAGTCTTGTCCTCAATGTCAGCTGTCTGGAGGTAAAAACCTTGCCCGTGCCCCTTTGATTCCCTTACCTGTGATTGACACACCATTTGAGAGGATAGCGGTTGATGTGGTAGGTCCCCTGGAAAAGAGCAAGTCAGGGAACAGATTTATCTTGGTGATATGTGATTATGCCACAAGATACCCTGAAGCCTTCCCCCTGAGAGATGTAACAGCTAAGCGGGTTGCAACAGCTATGCTGCAGCTCTTCTCTAGAGTAGGGATCCCCAGAGAAGTGCTCACTGATCAGGGCCCTAACTTTATGAGCAAGACTCTCAGGCAGGTGTATGACCTCTTAGGCATCAGGCGTATCAGAACCACTCCTTACCACCCACAGACCGACGGACTTGTAGAGCGGTTTAACCAGACCCTCTTGAGCATGCTCCGGAAGTTTGTGGCTGACTCTGGCAAGGACTGGGACCAGTGGCTACCATACCTGCTCTTTGCTTACAGAGAAGTCCCCCAGGCGTCAACTGGATTTTCACCCTTTGAGCTCCTGTATGCACACCAGGTTCGGGGTCCACTTGATGTGCTCAAAGAGACCTGGGAGGGTGAGACCACGTCCGGGACGAACATCATCTCCTACGTGCTGACGATGAGGGAGAAGCTTGCTGCTGCATCTACCTTGGCACAGGAGAACCTGCAGAGGGCGCAAGAGCGACAGAAGGCGTGGTACGACCGGTCTGCCAGAACACGCAGCTTCCAGGCTGGTGACAAGGTCCTGCTGTTGTTGCCTAGCACTGAGAACAAACTGCTGGCAAAATGGCAGGGGCCCTACGCAGTTACCAGGCAGATGGCACCAGTGACGTATGAGGTCCACATGCCAGACCACCGCAAGAAACACCAGGTGTACCACGTGAACATGCTAAAGAAATGGACTGAGCGGCAAGAACAACAGCCAGAGGTGTCTGCCCTGTTCGTCTGAGCCATTGAGGAGGAGGAGGAGGAGTGCAGCGAGCAGTACCTACCGGGCCGTGAGGAGGGATGTACGCTGGACTTGAGCCATCTGTCCGAAGACCGTCAGCAAGAGCTGAGCAACATCCTGCCGGAGGGTCTCTTCATGGAGCAGCCGGGACGGACGGAGCTGGTAGAACATCACATCGTTCTCAAAGACCAGCAGCCGGTGAGACAGCCGTGTTACCGGGTTCCAGAGAGCCTGCTTCCTGTGTTAAAGGAGGAGTTGGACAAGATGATGGAGTTGGGGGTGATTGAGCCATCCTCCAGTGAGTGGAGTAGCCCCATCATCCTCGTCCCCAAGAAGGACGGCAACCTGAGGTTCTGCCTGGACTTCAGGAAGGTCAACGCCCAGGCCAAGTTCGACCCTTACCCCATGCCCAGGGTTGATGACCTGGTCGAGCGCCTGGGTAAAGCCAAGTTCCTGACTACCCTGGATCTGTGTAAAGGATATTGGCAAGTGCCGTTGGCTGAGGACAGCAAAGAGCTGACAGCCTTCAGGACACCTTTTGGCCATTACCAGTTTACAGTACTTCCCTTTGGATTACATGGAGCACCTGCTACATTTCAAAGGTTGATGGACAGAGTTCTCAGGGGAACTGAGGGCTTTGCCGCCGCCTACCTGGACGACATTTGCATATACAGCTCCACCTGGGAGGAGCATCTGCAACACCTGCGGCATGTGCTCTCCTTGGTGAAGGAGGCGGGCCTAACCATCCACCCTGAGAAATGCACTTTGGCCAGGGAGGAGACTGCTTACCTGGGCTATGTGTTGGGCCGGGGTGTCATCCGCCCTCAGGTTGGGAAAGTTGAGGCCATCAAGGCTGCTGAGCGCCCCACCACCAAGAAACAGGTGCGCTCGTTCCTGGGCTTGGTTGGGTGGTATAGACGCTTTATACCCAACTTTTCTGAGAAGGCAGTGGCGCTGACTGAGCTCACTCGCAAAAGTCAGCCGAACAAGGTACAGTGGACTGTGGAGTGTGAGGCAGCATTTCAATGCTTGAAGGACTCCTTGTGTAGGGAGCCTGTGCTCCTTAGCCCTGATTTTGAGAAGACTTTCACTGTGCAAACTGATGCCTCTGAGCGGGGCCTTGGTGCAGTGTTGCTACAGGGTGTTGATGGACACTTGCAACCAGTAGCATACATCAGCCGTAAACTGTTGCCTAGGGAATGCAACTATTCCACAGTGGAGAAAGAATGTCTCGCTATTAAGTGGGCACTGGACTCTTTTAAATATTATCTGTTGGGGAGGAAGTTTGTTTTAGAAACTGACCACAGGGCATTGTCTTGGTTGGGGAGAATGAAGGACACCACCTCCAGAATCACTAGGTGGTTTCTAGCTGTGCAACCTTTTGATTTTGATGTTCTGTATAGGTCTGGGAAGCTGAACACGACAGCAGACTTCCTTTCTAGAGTGCCACAAGAGGCATCTTCAGAAGGGGGGGGAAATGTCACGGGTTAGCCGTGACGCTCACGCAACAATGGCGTGCAGGCAGCCATTTGCCGGCATTGTACACCATGCTGCCCTGACGCCGGTTGTCTCACTATCCATCCGTTTCTATATGTACTGTTTTAAGTTCTCTGGTTCATTGTTCACCGTCATTTACCACCATTTGCCATAACCTTTTACTACTGTTACGAAGGAGTGCAGGGAAAGGCCTACCGGCATTTTTGAAGTAACAATTACACTTACATTCACTCGCGTTTCAAACATGCATTTCATATCGTCATTCATTACAACATCTCATCTGTTTTAGCAACTATTTGGGTTAAAGAATCACAACTGTACAAACTGGCTGTTTCACATCATGTATATTTATTGGGTTTCAACTTTTGTAAAACATTTCAGTATCTGTACTCACCGTCATTACATGCACTCACGCACTTCCTGGTTGGGGAAACCGATGGTTGGGTTCACTCACTGTAAATAGGAGGTTTCCCGGGGGTTTTGCGGGATGAACTATTTTAACAGGGGTGTTTTAGCGGTGATGAAGAAAATGTATTTTAATGTGCACCGAAAGGGTTTTGGTGAATGCAGATGGTTTTGGGTGTTTATGTATTTTGTGTTTATTTCTTTAAATTGTTAATTTGTAGTTATAATATTATTTTGGAGTTGATTGATTATTTTTGTGAATGGGGCTAACCTGAGGGAGGGGTTACAGGTAGCCTGATTCTGTATAAGGCCCAGAGCCTCATTTGCAGGGGGAGCGTGGTGGTGAAAAGCTGTCTGATGGTGAAGTCGATTGTAAGTGTTTGTTCAGAGTCTGAGGACATAGTCTGGCAATCTTGCTATTTTCTTTTGCTTTTCTCAGTTTTTGGTTTCGGGGGTTTTTGTCACTGTAAATACTTGCACTTTTAGAAAATAGAAAAAGAAGAAAAAAAAATAAAAAGAACGTTTTTAGCAAATACCATCTCTTGTCTGCTCCATCGCTGGTCATCCTGCCACAGTGTCTATTTAAGAGTGTCATGAGCATGTTATAAACACGTATCATGAACATTAATGACACTTTATTCATGTTTATGGCTGTTGCCATCAAGTGTCACTCGATATTTGTAACGTAAAGTTGATATTTTTTGGGATGCAGACAATGCAAAAACCAAATGACACTTAATGACAACAGCCCTAAACATGAATGAAGTGTCATTAATGTTCATGAAATGTTTATAAAGGGCTCATGTAACCCTTATGTAGACACCTTCAAATAAAGCGTTACCTCATCATGTAATATGATTTAAGAAAGACAGTGATAATTAAAGGTACTATTAGCATAGGTCACAGAAATTCGTAAGATGAAAGTTATTTATGCTGGAAAACCACAGACCCACTCAAAGTTAATACTTAGAGTCATCATGACTCAGAAACGTGCTGAATTATGTTTTAAACAAAGTAAAGTAAAAATATCTGAACACTTTTAAAATCTGGGTATTTTTAAGAAAAAAAATGTTCAGAATGAGTTGCATTATCTAAGTAGGGGACCTCAAGATAAATATTCTTTAAACAAGTTAAATAAACTAAAGAATATTTAGTCTTAATAAGAAAATTAGTCAAAAAAATGGTGTGAGAGGATTACACTAGTACAGATTTAAATTTTTCGCAGTGTGCCTACAGCATTCGCATGCTGTGTGACTCTCTTCCACAGACTGCTTTAATTAGAGCGGCCTGTGACTCCTCCTTCATTCCTGGCACTGGGCTGGCTGCTGGGCGAACCAGCTGCCCCTTCACAGCCATAGACACAATGTTATTATAGTCACACACATGGTGGCTGTAATGGCACTCTTTCTTTTGTTTTAAAATGTACCACTTCAGAGCTGCAGACACAGTAATTCTTCACGCGCACGACATGACAAGTAGTTTAAGTTTAGGAGTCTTTACTTGTCAAATAAAAAATACTACAAGTATGCACTGACAAGACGGTAGGAAAACTATATGCTCCCGTGCCCTGCGCAGCTCTGACTGAAACCTGTGCTGCACCTTCTCTCTTATGTCAATCTAAGGGAGTGTCATTCAAGAATCTTTACTCAAACATTATTGTCAAACATAAATCATTCTGCTCATAATATGAATTACAATAACATGAATTAAGAATACAATAAAAATATAAATTGCAACTATAAATATTAAATATTTTTATACATATTGTCTTTTCTGCTTTATGGCTCTTACAGTGGCATTTAGGTCTTCAAGCCTCAGAAGTAACGTCATCGGCTGTGTGTGTGTGTGTGTGTGTGTCTGTGTCTGTGAGACAGAATGTGTGTTTCTTAAGAAGAGAGGGAGACAGTGACAGTGAGTCAGTAGGCGGGGGGGAAAGTCTGTGTGCGTGTGTGCGCGTGTGCGCCTGGTAAGAGTGAAGCTATGGTTTAACCTGCGTCATGCTTTCTGCCTTGTTTAACTGTTTACATAGACTAATAACCTGACATACATTTACAGCATACCCATTCTTCATTGCCAGACATGATGCAACTACAGTGTGTACTAATTTACACCAAATACAAGCACACAGTCCATGTTAGTCCCAGAACAGATGTGTGCATGGATGCATGCATGAGTGTGTACATGTGAGTGAGTGTGTGTGTTTTATCATGTTGGATGTGCGCATGTGGGGAGGGCCTGTCTCCAAGTCGCTTGACCACTTCCACAAACCATACTACAATTGATTGGTGTTTTCACACCACAGGAATCTGGGGATTGAGTGAATGTGGACCGTTCTTGTTACCATAATGGGAGTGACAATAAAACATTCTGATTTGTTATAAATTTAAAAGCATATGAGTACACATCATCTCTTACAAGGCTGTAAATACTCACACTGTGAGTCATTAAGGATCTGCCTTTGTGTTGATGTTATACAGGAATCCGTGCCAAGTATTTACTCAGTTTACATGTTTTATTCTCGCGCACTGATCCACATTACTTGACCTGATAGCTCCTTTGTTTTGCTCACAGGTCTTTAGTCTGTTGTGGAGACCGTTTTTAATATCTCTAAGCTTACAGCTTCTGCACATCCATTAAAATAGGACATTTGGTGTGCAAGAGATAATCTAAGCACCACACATACACATAGACAGCACCAACAAATTCACACTCAAATACAAAACAAATTTCCATAGTTTTTTTTTATTTTACAACCCCAATTTCGATGAAGTTGGGCTGCTGTGTTCAATGTAAATAAGAATCAAACCATTAATAATTCATTATTTCAAAATTAATGACAACTTTTCAACTTTTGTTATTTGAGATGGACCCAGAAGACATGGAAAACTGTCCTGTGATACAAATGTGTCATTCATTTTGAAATAATGGAGTCTTCCAAGCTACAGAGGAGACAAATCATCCTTCTTGTTTTAGTGGTAAGTTCAAAAGACAGCATCTATGATAGTATGGAGGTGCAGTAGTGCCTTGGTTATGGTGTGCTTATTCATCTGGAGAGTTAAAGGTAATGCTGAATGATATATATGTAAGTTTTGAACAGCACAAGATGGCAGTCACACATTATATTTTGAGGGTAGACCTTAAATATTAGACAATGAGGTCAAACTGCATTCTATACAAAATTTCAACAGTGTGGCTCCATCATAAGTGCAACCAGATGCTAAAATGGCCGATGTGCTGTCCAGATCTGTCACATTTTAAGCATAATAAAAAGGAAAACACGATGAAGAAGACACCTACCTGTTGGGATGCTGAAATCATGTCAAGGACAAGAAAAAAAGCCCTTTTTTATACAAAATCATCTTGTCAGTTAACATAATTAACTGTGAAGTGTCCTCCGTTGTTTTTTTTAGTCTTACTCAACTTTTCCTGCCTTTTATTGACACCGTCCCAATGTTTCTGAGACACATTGCTGGCCTAAAATTTAAAATGACCATAAATATCCCATACAACAACAAAAATATCCAGTTTCAATAACTGATATGTTGTCCTTGGACTATTCTCAAACACATATAATGCTTGTATGATTTCAGAATTATAGCATTTATTTTTTATCTACATTTAACATAACGTCCCAACTTCATCGAAATTGTGGTTGTAGTAAATACTCCTGAGCCCTTTAATGTCAGATGTGATGCCATTTCAACATTGTGGGTAGATGTGATGTGTCGAGGCCGGCTGAGGAAACCTTTCTGCAAAGCCTTTCACTTCATGAACTACATGCGTGCATGGATGCATGCATGAGTGTGTACATGTGAGTGTGTGTGTTTTATCATGTTGGATGTGCGCTCGTGGGGAGGGCCTGTCTCCAAGTCGCTTGACCACTTCCACAAACCATACTACAATTGATTGGTGTTTTCACACCCCAGGTATCTGGGGATTGAGTGAATGTGGAACGTTCTTGTTACCATAATGGGATTACCATTCAGGAAGCCACATTCTTAGTGGTATCTCAGGCAGGGTAACTATAATTTCTTACAGCAGTGACAATAAAACATTCTGATTTGTTATAAATTTAAAAGCATATGAGTACACATCATCTCTTACAAGGCTGTAAATACAAAATATATCTGTTTATTTGTGCTAATCTCAGGATACCATGGCAATAAATCTTTTGTCATCACATGGGTCACACTGTGAGTCAGTAAGGATCTGCCTTTGTGTTGATGTTATACAGGAATCCGTGCCAAGTATTTACTCAGTTTACATGTTTTATTCTCGCGCACTGATCCACATTACTTGACCTGATAGCTCCTTTGTTTTGCTCACAGGTCTTTAGTCTGTTGTGGAGACCGTTTTTAATATCTCTAAGCTTACAGCTTCTGCACATCCATTAAAATAGGACATTTGGTGTGCAAGAGATAATCTAAGCACCACACATACACATAGACAGCACCAACAAGTTCACACTCAAATACAAAACAAATTTCCATAGTTTTTTTTTATTTTACAACCCCAATTTCGATGAAGTTGGGCTGCTGTGTTCAATGTAAATAAAAAATAAATGCTATAATTCAAAGCATTAATAATTCATGATTTCAAAATGAATGACAACTTTTCAACTTTTGTTATTTGAGATGGACCCAGAAGGCATAGAAAACTGTCCTGTGATACAAATTTGTCATTTATTTAGAAATAATGGAGTTTTCCAAGCTACAGAGGAGACAAATCATCCTTCTTGTTTTAGTGGTAAGTTCAAAAGACAGCATCTATGATAGTATGGGGGTACAGTAGTGCCTTGGTTTTGGTGTGCTTATTCATCTGGAGAGTTAAAAGTAATGCTGAATGATATATATGTAAGTTTTGAACAGCACAAGATGGCAGTCACACATTATATTTTGAGGGTAGATAATGAGGTCAAACTGCATTCTATACAAAATTCCAACAGTGTGGCTCCATCATAAGCGCAACCAGATGCTAAAATGGCCGATGTGCTGTCCAGATCTGTCACATTTTAAGCATAATAAAAAGGAAAACACGATGAAGAAGACACCTACCTGTTGGGATCATCTTGTCAGTTAACATAATTAACTGTAAAGTGTCCTCCGTTGTTTTTTTTAGTCTTACTCAACTTTTCCTGCCTTTTATTGACACTGTCCCAACTTTTTTGAGACACATTGCTGGCCTAAAATTTAAAATGACCATAAATATCCCATACAACAACAAAAATATCCAGTTTCAATAACTGATATGTTGTCCTTGGACTATTCTCAAACATATATAATGCTTGTATGATTTGAGAATTATAGCATTTATTTTTTATCTACATTTAACACAACGTCCCAACTTCGAAATTGTGGTTGTAGTAAATACTCCTGAGCCCTTTAATGTCAGATGTGATGCTATTTCAACATTGTGGGTAGATGTGATGTGTCGAGGCCGGCTGAGGAAACCTTTCTGCAAAGCCTTTCACTTCATGAACTAGATGCGGACAATCAAGGAACAAATAACAAAAAAAATAAGGCTTAAACTGCATGGTCAGTGTTTATACGTCTAATATAAACAAGTGTAAGTTTGATCAGCCATGTGATCTTTGGCTGTCTTTACAGATGTTTACAGTGTTGACATTTATTGTTGGATTTATAAAGCTAGAGTACCATCTCACCACTTGCTTTTCCGATGGCAGTGGGGATGACAATTAGAGCTTGTAGGTGGGTGGTGGGGGGAGGGGCGGCAAGATGTGCTCGCCTCCCACCAGTTAGAGCCTTCATGGATGACATGACCCTGATAACAACAACAGTGCCATGTATAAAAAGGCTGTTAGAAAGGATAAATAGGATAAAGGATGAAGATAAAAAACGAGTAAGTAAGGGAGCATTTCAGTATCAAGAGGAAAGGTGGCAGAACAGAGATTCATGGTGGAAGGAAAAGAAATCTCATCAGTCAGGGTGAGGCCAGTAAAGAATCTAGGAAGATGGTTTAATGCAGACCTAAGTGATCATGATCAGGTTGATCAGCTTAGGAAAGACGTAGTAGTAGAACTGGAAAAAAATGATAAATCGTCGACGTCTGAGAAAGGGTGAGAGCCCGAAACGTCACACGGTTTTTACCTTATTAAATTTGGGAGCATATTTTCTGGTTGAGCGGACTTTTCATTATTTACTCATGGGAGTAAGGATGGCATAAGTAGTGGTGTGTTCCCTAACCCAAGCAAGGGGTGGAAGTGAAAGCCAAAGATAGCAGTGCAGGACGCAGAGGCAGCCCTTAGGCATGGGGTGATAGTTGGAAATGTCATGGCATACATGGCTGTTAGAAGGGCCAATATGTGCATCCTGTGTGGGTATCACATTGGTGTCTGCGGCTTAACTGAAACTGGGGAAATGGAGTGAGATTAGCTTGAACTGTCAGCTCTGTTTACTGTCTATACCACATTCCTCTGATATATCTGGTAATATTGTGTTTTACATTTATGTCAGAAAGTCCATTTCATTAATATAGCATCTCAGTACTCACAGTACCGGTTGGTTTAATTGACAATTGGGATATAAATAAGACTAAGCTGCAATTAGTGTGCCATGTCTGCTCAAGTAATGCATTAGGTGATTTATTTTTTATCTTCGGATGTGGATAAATGGTGTGTTGATCAGTAATGTGTCAAACTTGAGCTCTGCTGAAGTTTTAGCCACTGACATGGTTCACATGAAATACAGGAGGAGGAAGATGATAAAAATGACCAGACCAAAGACAATGGAGGCATACAGCAGAACATACAAGAAAAAGACAGCACACAACATGGCGACAACAGTAGGGCAATTTATAACGTTGTGGAGTAGTCATCTCGATTTATGTCTAGCCAAAACCAACAGGTCAGTAGGACAGTGTTGCCTCACCATACCTTTCCTCTGTTTGCATTTTTTGCATTGCTTTCCATATGCCATTATCCAATAAGAGAGAGACAGAGAGACAGAGAGAGAGAGAGAGAGAGAGAGGGGGAGAGAGAAACAGAGATATACAGATGTAAAGAGAAAGAAAGAGCAGTCAGGGATGTGGAGGGTAGGCATTGGATGGGCAGAGGAGAGAGAGAGAATGAAAGAGAGAGAGAGAGAGAGAGAGAGAGAGAGAGAAAGAACAGTCAGGGGTTGGGAATGGTGGGTGGTGGCTGGGAAAGAGATTAGATCCTGTTCATAGATTCGTTTTAGCTTGCCACTGCTGACAAATGAGACAAGAGAATTATGTTTTGTAAAAAAAAAGGCGAGTTAACACAAGGCATGCTCTCATGCACAAGCACATATTTCCTTTGGGCTCCAAGTGTTACAAACAGCATATGAAGAGGGCCCCAATGTTTTGAAAGATAAAGGTTTCGCCACCATCTTTTTGCTGTTGCCTTGGCACACTCTCGTAATGCAGTTTACATGTAAAACACCTGCAGACTCCACAGATTAGTAGTGTGCTGTCCACATTTTTTGGGGAGGAGCCAGCACAGCATGTTTCCTGTGTGTGTGTGTGTGTGTGTGTGTGTGTGTACCTGTGCCTGTGCCTGTGCCTGTGTCTGTGTGTGTGTCTGTCTGAATGTTTGTCCCTGCATGTGTTTGTGTGGGTGTGTGTTTGAGGACATGCCTGTGTGTACACGTTTGATTATGTGATATGTGCCTGAAGGTCTATCTTGCTCTTTGTCTGTCTGTCTGTCTCTCTCTCTATCTGTAGGTGTGCATGTGCTCTCTCTCTCTCTCTCTCTCTCTCTCTCTGTCTCTTTTTCTTTCGCTCTTTCTTTAAACAGTAGTGTGTGTGGAGGAAACAGGTCAGGACTGTACAAATCTTACAGTGAGAAAAATGGAAAGGGGGTTAGTAACAACAAGGGGGGGAAGGGGTAAGAGAATTTGGTGTGTAAGAGTATCAGAGAGAGTGTATTTGCATATGTGTGTGTGTGTGTGTGTGTGTGTGTGCGTGTGTATGTGTGTGTGTGCCTGTCTATGTGTGCATGTTATTGGGTGTGCAAGTCTGTGTGTGTGAAATCTTTTGAAAACGAATCTATGCTGTGACCGTTTTTTTCTTAGCACTGTGTAGGCTTGGTTGTGAGAATTAGACAGATCTGTCCTCTACCAGCTAGGTATGGGATCGCCATGGGGGCTCAGGTTTCATTGTTCTGCACAGTGAGTGTGTGGTAGAGCAGTATTGTGAGCCAAGAATTTGTGTGAAAATGATTTCCTGGAAGTGGGCATGGATGTGGGTTTTAAATGAATGACATTGTGTGTGTGTGTGTGTGTGTGTGTTGAGGGGTTTCAGTAAAATGGAGTAAAATGTATGCTGCTGAGATTGAGATGTCAGGCCACTTCACACTTCACAATAAATGTATCTCATCTTTGTCCTCACAATGAGCCCCCTTGTTGCAGCCCACTTACTGGCATCTGGGCCAGCTCGTCCGTAGCCTAAATAAATAGCAATCTGTGTACGTGTTGGGAAGAAAACTACTCTCACATTTTGAGAGCAGCCGCTGACATTGTCATGGTTCAGATCTCACACACACAAACACACACATACGCACAATAAACTTTGTCCACAGACAAAACAAATACAAAACTGTGTACAGGTACAGGAATTTTTGTATGTATGGCAGTGATAAAGATATAACATGTAGGAAACAGCAGTTGGGGATGACTGATTAAAGATTCATTTTTAGTTTTCAACACTCATAGTTGGCCGTCACTTTTGTGCACTTTAATTTTCTCATGTCTGTGGGTGGGGGAGGAAGCTACTGCAGAGAAAAGGAAACAGGCAGGAGAAGAAAACATCCTGTTGAGGTGGAAACAGCTAAGGGCTGGAGATCTCTAAGGTCATTCACCATCCCCAACGTCCTCACCCTGACCTCTGAAGGTAATCTTTGGACTTCATTGTTTATTTGATGTAGAATGTATTGTTATCACTGGGTGACTGCATTGGGATGGAGCACTGCGCTAGGATACTGCATAGCAAATGCTTTATGTTCCAGTGGGGATTAACATATGTTTTCCGCGCGTGCACACACACACACACACACACAACACTGTTCAACTCCCAAATTCCTAAGACATGGACTTCCTGGATGTTCAACCACACCAGTGAGCATGGTTTGAGAAACCAGCCATGCACCCGCACACACACAGACATAGACACACACACAAACACACAGAGATACACACACCTTGTACTTAAAAAGGCAACACACAGAGAGTCCGGTTACTCACTGTTAGAACACGCTGGTGCAACACCAGTACCATGTCTCTCTCTCTCTCTCTCTCTCTCTCTCTCTCTCTCTCTCTCTCTCTCTCTCACACACACACACACACACACCCACAGACACACACATAGCCAAACATGCACACACAACACACCTGGCCACCAGATGAGATAAATCACTGAAAGCCAGGACAACTGTTTTTATCTTTCTCTGGGTGGGAGCCTTGGCAGAGGCCTGGCAGAGGCCTTGGCAGAGGCCTTGACAGGCGCTGGCAGAGGCCTGTCAGTCATGTGTGTGTGTGGTTGTGTGTGCCAAGACTAATCTCCTGTTCACCATTACAGCCATGTAAAAATGCAGGGGACTCTGGCTAGGTCAGCTGTATTCCCTGTATAACAGAATAAGGCATGGTGACAGTCTACAGGAAGGCTTGTGTGTGTGTGTGTGTGTGTGTGTGTGTGTGTGTGTGTGTGTGTGTGTGTGTGTGCGTGCGTGCGTGCGCAGTGGCGGATCTAGAATGCAGCTGACAGGTTGCCCCCCTCCCCCCAAAAAAATCTGTAGTTCTCATACATGAAAATTCTAATTCTAATTGACTCGATAATGCACTGTTAGTGCTAATTCAGCCTGGACTTAATATTGCATGGACAACATACATCGATGGTTATTGCCATACTTAAACAAAGTAGATAGCCTATTTTAAATAACACAGAAATATCAAGCTATCATAGAAAACTTGAGATACATCATAACGTACTATACACTATACTCACTACACAGGCAAACAGTCCCTTGTAAAATTAGATGGCCTATGATGAGTTCATTTGCTTTCGCGATGTTAAAATTTCATGGAAGTTGTTTTTGTTGGAAGGGAGCGTCGGCCAGTGTGGGTTTTCAATGCGTGTGGGTGAATAGATTTTGGACAAAAAAATTGGTTGTAAACGTTAGCGCTGTCTAGATAATAGGCAAAATGACATTTTGTACAATTACAGTGCCCCCTATTGGCCAAATTTTATGGCATGTGCTGTGCTGGCCCTTGGGTGCCAAAAGCTCCTATTCGCTCAGAAACTACTAGGGCTACATGCCTACAAAGATTCATGTCCCCCAGAGTTCCAGTGTCCCGACAATCGTTGACGAAAAAATCGGTGGAAAAAAGGGGAAAAAAGTCGCGGCAACACCAATGTGCTTTGCTAGCGGCCGTCATAATAAGATAGCCCTAGCTTTAACATTGCATGGACAACCTAAAACACTGTGCGGAACACATTGCACATTGCTGAACAGTGGCTGTAACTCACTGGCACAGGCACGCACAAACTGGCTACAAGAGGCTGTGTGTGTGTCTGGTGTCTGTGTTTGAGAGAGAGAGGGAAATAGAAAGGAATATATAGAGAGAAACAGAGAGAGCAGTGACTAGTGACTGCAGATTAACAGGATGGTAAATTTAATTCCAATATGGCAGGCCACACTCCACAAAGAGGTTCACTTACTGTTTTGGCTAACAACAGCATATTTAGAGATGTGGCTATTGAGCTCAAACAATCTTTTACCTGAACTAACTTTACCTCTTAACACTCCTCTTAGCACTCACTAACACACAAA
Source organism: Coilia nasus (assembly GCA_027475355.1). NCBI lineage: Eukaryota > Metazoa > Chordata > Actinopteri > Clupeiformes > Engraulidae > Coilia > Coilia nasus. Next base: position 24,773,316 of record CM050213.1, on the reverse strand, counting down.
CACACACACACACAATAGTATGATTAAGGTCAATGTAAACATTATTATCTCACCAGGGGAAATTCACGCAGCCAACACTGCAAATCTCACAAAAAACAGAAATGTGTCATATAAACAAACAAACAAGTAAACAAACCAGTGTATGCTCAGAAGAGGATACTTATAGCAAATACACTAATAATTCAGAATACAAGAGGGGAGCTATTCCAGAACAGAAGCAATTCTAGACTATGTTGCCGCCCAAGCTAAAAAAAAAACTCCACAAACTGCAGTGTCATTCCTGTAGTTTGAAGCCTGTTAGCCTTCTGAAGCCCATTAGTGGCCTGGAGGCATTCATAAAGCCATTAGCCGCAGCCTGCTCCAGTGTCTCTCTTCCTACTTCTGGATTCCTTCCCTGTTCCCCTATTCTAATGTAGTCTGTTCTAAGACAGCATTGCAGGAAGACGAGGCCATCTAGTGGAAACAAAAAAGAAGTAGGCTACAATGGAGAAGTTTAGTGGTGCACTTTAGGGTGCTTTCACACTACGGGCACATGGTAGGATCGGATTGGATTGGGATTGGGTTGGGTGTTGCTACCCAACGGGTGGTCTGTCCCAAATGTCTGTGCACATGAGAGTTCGTGTTAGCGGATAATGGTCAGAGATCTGGCCGTTTCCGCTACGCTAGATGGCGCTATATTCCTTTCAACAAGTGGTGTTAGAACTACTTCAGGTTAAGGGCTGCTAAAAGAAAATAAACAAACTATCTGGCGGCATACAAAACAAAGATAGCGCTTGAGGAGGTTGACAGAGCAGCAGTTGCATGCAAGCTGTGCATTCTCCTTTCTTTGGAAGTCCGTATGAAAGAACAAACAGCGTTTTTGGTTTCCTTGATACGACATGAACTGTGCCGTCGGCGTTTGATATTACAAGCAATTGAGGACAACGAGACTTGTTGAGAGCAGGCGATAGAAAGCCTCGACGTTCAGTATGGATGAAAATCAGGGACAGAAGCTTCTGGGATCGAGTGGTTTTACATGCGCAGTAGGGCTGTCAACATTGCTCAAAAATGATTTTCGAATATTCGCTCCAAATAAAACACAAATATTATTGTAATAGTATTTCTTTTGCCTCCGACATTCCAAAGCGCAAGTGCACGTTTTTTCACATTCCAATATTAACTTTCACCTTCGAATTGCTTTTCTAACTAAAACTATTCGAATATATATTCGAATTTCGAATATTCCTTGCCAGCCCTAATGCGCAGTACACGAATCCAAACCAATAACCGTGCACAAGGCGGCACCAAGCGGATTGTAACCGGCTCAAGCCAGGGGTTGCAATCGGATTCGCGAAACCAATCCCTACACGATCCTTAGCCTGGGCACATGAAGTCGATACGATCCCAAACCATTTCCAATCGGATTCAACTCCTCCATGTGCACGCACTGACAGCATTTGGTGCGCACCAAACGTCCCATTCGAACCAAAAGTTCTTAGTACGGTTCGTTTTCGTTGGAGTGAATGCAATCTCGGTACTTTGGTGCGCACCAAATCAACCGGTCCGAGACCGCTAAAAAGGGGTGGTCTCGGACCGCTTTATCTGCCCTATTTTGGTACGGTTCCTCTGGTGTGAAAGCAACCAAACCAAATTGGACGAAACAATAGAGTTTAGTGCATTATTATTATCGAAAGTGGCGCGTTTTAGTCAGGTTGCGGTGGCGATGATCTTCGCTGTCTATTTTGGTTAGTTTAGAACTATGCATATGTGAAAGCAAACCGTACCCACGTCTGTTTGCTACATTGTAACATTTTTCTGACTAGTGCGGACCAAAGCAATCGAACTATAAGTCTGAGCGCCCTTACTGTACTTTAGTGGTGCACTTTACACAAACGCTTTACTGTAAAACAGCATTGCAGGATGACAGTTATCTACATTTATTACATTCATTCCATTCAAAAGCTAAACTTATATATATATAATATGTTGATTCTTCACACAAAGTGAAATATTTCAAGCTTTTGTTCAGTTATATAATAATGTTGATAATTACAGCTTAGAACTAATAAAGAAAACAAAATTCAGTATCATAGAAAAGTTAAATATCACACCAGTAAAAATGTGGAAATAACAGCCCTCTGAAAACTGTTTCTGTTTATCTTCTTAGTATTTGGTTGGGCCTGCTTTTGCATTTGACATTGCTTTGAGAAATTAACTTTCACGCTTTCACGACATGCCTGTAGTTCAGTATAAGTGGCAATGCTGTGCTATAATAGCTATAGTAAATGTAAGATTGTGAAAGTGCCCTGTTCCTCCTCTCCTTTCCTTACATGACCTTAGAACCACCTGGATGCTTCCGGTTAACCTGAGCACGCAGATACAACATCTCAGCCTTGGGGTGAGGTCCATGGAACCACAAACACAAAACATACAGTACTGTGCAAAACTCTTAGGCAGGTGTGCAAAAAATGCTGTAAACTAGGAATGCCTTCAAAAATAGAAGTGTTAATCATTTATTTTCATCCGTCAGAAAAATGCAGTTAATGAACAAAAGAGAACTATAAATCAAATCAATATTTGGTGTGAGCACCCTTTGCCTTCAAAAAAAGCATCATTTCTTCAAGTTACACTTACATACAGTTTTGAAGGAATTCGGCTGGTAGGCTGGTCCAAACATCTTGAAAAACTAACCACAGATCTTCTGTGAATGTAGGCTTCCTCACATATACAACCTATTTGGTATAATTGGTTGATCATACACCTGACTATAATCCTACAAAATCCCTGACTTTGTGTGTACCCCTCTGTGTACCCCAACTGATGCTGGTTTGAAGGCATGTACCTAAAACGTTTGCACAGTACTGTATCTTTTTAGCCATCCGCATGTTTACTGTTAAAACACCCCCGAGGCTGAAAGGACTTGATGAGCATGATGAGGACTTGTTGTTTTTTGACAAATGTTTTAGGCAGGTGCATTCAAACCAGCATCAATTTGCAAAAAGGGGTAGACACAAAGTCAGGAATTGAACAAGAAACAAGAAGAAACAGCTGGAGTATAATGGCCTGCTGGTGGTCACAAAGGGGAGAAGAAGGTACAAGCCCTGACAAACACTTGAAAGATGAAGACTGACCAAGACCACGACACTGATGGACTAATAGAGTCTACTTTCGAATGGCGATACTGGACGCCATCCCAGATAAGGCCAAGTCCCAGATCCAGGGAGTGTGGAACTGAAAGCCCATGTCAAAAGAAGACTTCTTGTCATTAAATCAAAAGTCAAAATGTGTGTTTTAATGTTTTATAGTTTTAAACTTAGCAGCTAAGCCTATAGCTGAGTTTAATCTTCTTGTAAAGGATAGTCCATAAGAAAGTAATTAAATTAATTTAAATAATGCTTGAGACACATTTCTTTTAACCATAGCAATTAATTATGCAAAAAAAAAAAAATCCCAAAACATTTTTTCTTCCAGGTCTCAGGAGGGTAGTGGACTTGGGCCCCCAGGCAATTGGCTGTGGTGCTTTCTGACAAACTACACCTCTGATTGTTCCCAGTGGCTGTCTCCATCGCATGTAGACGTGAGAGCAACACTGCCTACAAAGCCAAAAAGCAGTAACTACATATTTTATCAAAACTTGACAAAAAATGACTTTATAACGCCTCTTTTGTCTTGTGACTAAATCTCCTGCTCCTTTCCTATTAAGAAAGTACATAAAAACATCACCACTAGTACACTAACAACATGTTTCAGTGGACATTATGACAACTTCAAAGGCATTTTTTTCCATTTACATAGTTACTGGCCTTTGCCTAAAGGGCAGAAGAGGTTTATTTACTCTCCGCTTTAATAACTTTTTAATCGCTTTAATAATTAAGGTCCAAGTAGTGACAGAAGTAGCAGAAGATTTTAACATAGGCCTATATTAATATCAATGTATTTACAAATGCCATATAAGCTACGACTCGTTCACTGAACCTGATTTTACCTCTTCTATATGTGGAGTTCATGTGCACAATAAATAAGAAAAAATGGCTGGTTACAAAGCATTTGCCTGTGCAATATAAGCAGCCAGTGTTGCAATCTTGCATTCAAAGCCACTGCAATCTTCACCATATCAAGCAGTCATATAAACAAACATAACGACATATCCATTTAAAAATGTACATGCCATGGGATTTCAGACTGGTTATAGCATAGCACATATAAACTGACTGATAAAACTGACTTGCTGCCCACATTAGATATGCATCTACAAAGCAACATAATTAGTGAACTAAAACCATTTCATTAATTTAACAGAAGTACAATGGATTTATTACATGTTTTTAGCAAATCCTATGAGAAGTTTGAACTCTTGGGATCTGATGAACCAAAGTTGGTACAAAAGGGAGCAACATGTGACATATATCCGAAATCTTTTTTAGTACCATTATATCATTTCATAAGTAATTTATATAATTTTATATACAATTTATACCATTTCATAAGCAATTACTCAAATCTCATATTCAGCAAAACAATTGGATTGAAAACAAGTATGGAACTAATAACTGAGTCTAAGCTAAAACAACAATAACTGTTGCCCTTGTTACTTAATTAAATAAAAAAGGATTACCATAGTTATGCATACAACTGATTTGACATTTTAAAATGTGGATGTCATTCATATACATTTAAAAAGATATAATATAAAAAAAATATACATAGATAATACAACTCTGGCACCTATGGTATGACTGGGATAAGGAACATCATGGTGTCCCTATAATAGGCACTAGGCTTTGGATCATTGCTGGATTACCATCTGAAATGTATAAAAGCCTCAGTCACAACATTCCCTTCATTACCCCCGACACATCACATCTTCAAAATTGACTTTTTCATGCACAATCTGGTGGCAGAAATGGGTGAAACTGTGATTATTACTAAGAATGTATCCCAGAGTGATGATCTGTTTGAAATCCTTTAAAGCTCCTCAGAATTTTTCATGTACCTCCTTTGTCTCTTCTGTCGCCTATTAACAGGAACACAAACACTTAAACATAAAATCAGCTCATGTCCAATCAAGATTGGGGGATGTTTTTTCGTGTTTATCTCGTTTTCATTGTCATACATGAAATTGATGTGTCTGGGCTGGCCCGGTCAGGTCAAGATTAATTACTCATGTTACCTGGGATGGTAGCTGCACCTGGTGATACAGTAGGTCAGAAGAATCAAAATGCAGCATAGCACTGCTCTGATAACAAACTGTACCATCAACTGGACAAGCCCTGTAGAGTAAACAAAGGCATTATAACTTCAGATTGCTTAAACAATAAGAATGTCAAGGTACAAACTACAACACACATCACAAACAAACAAATGATCATTTTCTCAATCAACAGTTAACTGGTAAAAATAGGAAAAATGCAGGCTACTTTTCAAGTTATCATTATGAAGACAATTGACACCGCACATCATCATCATCATCATCATCATCATCATCATCATCATTCTGGTACATGTCTTGGCTTTAATGTGTCTGTGTACAAACTGAATTTCACTGCAGTTAACTGTTCTTCGAATGTCCATTCTATTCCTGGAGCATTACTACACAGCATTGTTATGTGACATTATGTTACATGAACAATAATACATTTGAAGGCACTACACCAACACATCATCAACATATTTGTATTTTTTATATATTTTTGTATCAACATATTTGAAATAATATTTTTAATATGGATTTATAGTGCCCAGATACAGACTACAGCATTAGTTACAGTACTGTGCAAAAGTCTTAGGCAGGTGTGAAAAAATGCTATAATCCTGCAAAATCCCTGCCTTGTGTGTACCCCTGTGTGTGAACTGATGCTGGTTTGAAGGCACCTCCCTAAATCTTTGGACAGTACTGTATCTTTTTAGCCATCCACATGTGTAATGTTAAAACGCCCATAAGGCTGAAAGGACTTAAGGCATAAGATGGGCATAAGTTGTTTTTTGACAAGTGTTAGGCAGGTACACACTCAGGTACACAGGCAAAGTCTACACACACAGGGGTACACACAATGTCAGGGATTTTGCAGGATTATAGTGTATGATCAACCAATTACACCAAATTAGTTGTATATGTCAGGAAGCATACACCCACAGACGATCTGTGGTAGTTCTTCAAGATGTTTGGCGCAAGCTACCAGCCAAGTTCCTTCAAAAATTCTATGCAATAGACCTAGAAGAATTGATGCTCTTTTAAAGGCAAAGGGTAGTTACACCAAATGTTGATTTGATTTAGGTTTCTCTTTTGTTCAGGTCACTGCATTTTGTTAATTGATGAACATAAATGATTAACACTTCCATTTTTGAAGGCATTCCTAGTTGACAGCATTTTTTCACACCTGCCTAAGACTTTAGCACAGTACTGTATAACAACATTTGATTACTATTTTTCCTATTTCATTCTATTGTTTGACATGGGAGAGATTACTACACATACTCATACAATGTAAATGCTAAGGCAAAAAATTAAAATCCAAACGTCACTTTGGCTTTACTCACAATGCACACAAAGTGTGTCAAAATAAAGGAATAAATAAAAAACGACACCTGCTGGCGTTGTACTTTACATTTCTCAATTTGGATTTTCATTTCCAAGCTCACCAACATGCAAATTTGACGTTCAAATCAGTTATTTTCTGGCACATTATACCCCCCACAGGACATGCACTGCTCGGTGAAAGTGAACATGCCTGACACAAGGAGGAATGGCACAACAATCAGGCATTGGCCGGGTTTCCCAGTTAAGAAGAGGTGGGCCAAGAGGAAGCGTTAAGATAAGAGTGTTTCCCAGACGCCTTCTTACCAACATCTTAAGAACCTTATCTACCTTCTTAACTGGTGTCACATTGCTTTACCAGCCTGAGGAGGATGCTGTTTTCACAGTTTTGTCGCTAAGAAGGGTGTCAAGAAGGCTCCAGATACTTCTCAGAGATCCTTCTTAACGGCAGGTCTTCTTAGGCTAAGAGGCATTTTGGGAAACGCGGTTGCTTCTTACGGGAGCCTTAAGAAGGGTCTTAAGAAGTTCTTAACGCTAAGAACTTCTTAACTGCATCTGGGAAACCGGGCCATTGAAGGTGCACGCTCCTGAAACTGCACGTGGACCAAGTCTTCACCTTTGTTGTTACGATGTTGCACCTTGTTTAGTGATGTTAACACAGAATAAAGTTTACCCATTGCATACTGTGTTTGTTCAGAGTTGATTGATGCATGTTAAAACCTAGTGAAACACTACTGCTACAATATTGGTGCGTGTACTCACGCTGAAAATGTTGCCTTGTGGTTAGAAATTGTGTCCGACATGCCCGAAATGTGTGAGGCTGTCACGAGTTGTCACAACAATGCGACCATGACACATGACCCGAAAACTTGCGGGAGCATGACGCTTACAGACAAATCGGACAGACCTTTGCAGTTGCCTCCACACAACTGCAAGTGGCTAGCTAATGCCTCCTCGGTGACGCTACTTTGCCATGGTTGGTTAAAAGTTCACTGACATCTGTGCACGTGCATTGTCCGGTGCTCCCCAACTGGACTTGTCATCTAAAGTGTACGTTATTCTACTCCAATTTGAAGATATATCTCTTCTCTTTATTTTTACCTTGTTCTGATGGTTTATCTGATGCTGTCAAGCCCAGCCCATTATTTATTTAATTATTAATCCCATTTCTATTTCATTGTCCGTGTGATATACCTACTTATGGTCTGTGTTTTATGGTTTTGCTGTCTTAGTTTTCATGTTTGTGTTGTGGAGCACTTTGGGGCAACTCGTTTTGTTCCAATGTTAATCTAAACAATAAGAAAGACTGGACTTGAATTAAACTCTCAGTGCACCCCACTACAACCATAGACTGTAGAGGACTACAACCCCCGCCCTCCCTCCCCACACATTCCTCCCCTCCCCTTCCTCATTTAATGCCCACCCCTGCTGTGACCAGCAATTCTCGTTGATGTATGCACCCAGTTGCAGACGGGCGGACTGGAATCTCGAACGAGCCTGATGTCACAAAAATGCGACCATGTCACATGACCCAAAAACTCGTGGGAGCAAGACGCTAGGCGGGACACTTTAGTTATAAGTAACCGTATTCAAGATGCCAGCCCATCCTTCTGCATCTGCATGCATACGTCAACGAGAATTGCTGGTCACAGCTGGGGTGGGCATTAAATGCGGAAAATAAAGTCGAACACAAATCTTAAACGAGACTGAGCTCGTACCTCCGTACCTCCGTATCTCCGTAGCAGATGACATACAAGTCATGTGTGGGAAGGGAGGGCGGGGGTTGTAGTCCTCTACTGTCTATGGTTGTAGTGGGTTGCACTGAGAGTTCAATTGAAGTCGAGTCTTTCTTATTTTTTAGATTCACACTGAAACAAAATGAGTTGCCCCAAAGTGCTCCACAACACAAACATGAAAACTAAGACCATAAGTAGGTATATAATACGGACAATGAAAAAGAAATGTCATTAATAATTAAATAAATCAAAGTCTGGGCTTGACAGCGTCAGATAAACGCATCAAAACCACCAGAACAAAGTAAAAATAGAGAAGAGATATGTCGTCAAATTGGAGTTAAATAACATACACTTTCGATGACAAGTTAAGTGGGGGACCACCGGACAATGGACCTGCACAGACGTCAGTGAACTTTTACGGTGCCTGTCAACTATCGCTGCGCGTTGAGATAGCTTGCCGCACCGCCTCCCCTTGTGTTGCCGGATCGCTACTACAGGTGGGCGTTCCCGGAAGTGTACAGAAAGTGCTGTTGAAAGACCACAGCACAACATAAGCATGTCTGCGCGTATGCTCTATTGTAAGTCACGTTGTAAAACACATGTAAAAAGTGTAATGTAATGTAAAAATGGGCTGTGTCTACATAGCACGGCATAACATCGCCCCCAGATCTGCTGGAATCAAACCAGTATCGCTCCAGTTGCTGTTCGACTTCTTTACCTCCATAGAAACTACACTGTCGGTGTACTTAGATTTTCTACAGCATACAATTTCACTCATACTCACCAACAGAAACTGTAATAATAATAAAACAACAGTTTTCTTGAGAAAAGTGCATATTCACGAGAACTGATTTCGTCATGAAAATACCTCGCTTGTGATCTACTTTCATTGGATAATGTGGGCGCATTCACCGGACTCATTTGCATAAAGTTCAGCAGACAGCGGTGATCCACTTGCTCCGTCACATTCACCGTGCTGCACACATTCAATTCATTTTCAATTGAGTCCAGCACATCCTCACAGCTGCTCCCGCAAAGCTTGTCGGGAATGCGACATGGCCGTTTGGATAGCTCCGGCACGTCAAGAAGTTGGACTTTATGCAAATGTATCCGGCAAAACGCGTCTGCGTTATCTAATAAAAGTAGAGCACACGGGGATATCCCTTGACACCCGCGGTTCTCGTGAAGGTGTATTAATCTTGTTACAGTTATTGTCTGGTGGGTTTTATGTGTGTGTGCATGTAACAAAACACATGTGCAAAGTTTGGTCAGGGCAGAGTCGTCAGTTATTATGGTTTGCTAACTTGCTATATCGATAGATACAGGTAGATAGCCTCGTAGATTCCAAAGACACGCCCATGCCCAAACATTTAGAAATGTACATGCAGTCTCTATCCGGCAACACAAGGGGAGGCAGTACGTTTTCATGACGGACCAGACGGAGCAAGTGGACTTGTACCGAGAGCCCAACTTCTTGACGCACCGCAGCTGTCCCAGCCGCCGTGCCGGAATCCCGATAGGCTTTGCGAGTACGGCCATACCGACTTGACGGACTCCATTGGAAATTAATTGAATGCGTGCAACGCGGCAAATCGGACGCGATAGTGGACAGGCACCGTTAACCAACCAAGGCAAAGCAGCGTCACCAAGGAGGCATTAGCTAGCCATTTGCAGTTGTGTGTGAGCAACTGCAAGGGTCTGTAAGATTTGTCCGTAAGCATCTTGCTCCCGCGAGTTTTCGGGTCATGTGATATGGTCGCATTTTTGTGACATCCTCACACATTTCGGGCAAGTCAGACACAATTTCTAACCATAATGCAACATTTTCAGTGTCAGACTGCAAAAGGATGCAAACGTTTTCATCAAGTCAAATACCGCTAGTGTTACACCCCTGACAAAAGGGGAAACATTATGGCAGCTAACTCATCAAATGACGTTTCCTAAAAAAATGGAAGTTCAGGAGGAGTGTGACGAAATTTGTCACGCCCTTCTCATTAACCTTTTCCGGTAACTTATTCACAGCTCACCTGTCAGTGTTTCTGCTCGCTTCTTTCCGCTCGCAAGGCCTCTGCTTACTCGCCTTTTTTCCAGTGCTGCTCCTAAGGATGCCTTACTCCAATCGCTGCCCGATAGCCAACGGCAACATTCCCCAACTACTTCAAACCACCAGCAGCTATTTAAAATATTTTCTCAGAGCTCTAGTCGACTTTCCGGTATCCCTCTCCTGCCCAGGCAAATTCTGGCATCGCTACGGAGCCTACCCTCCTGCTTCTCTTTCGCTGCCCTCTGAAGCGTTCGAACCTGCACCCCATCTCCGTTATGGTGTCTCTTCCCCGGAGCCATGCCACCACCACCTAAGCCTTTGCGGTACTCTACAGGCCTCTGCTTGCTTCAATGCCAAGCCTCGGTTCCTCATACCCTGTTATTGACATGTCTATATCAATCCGTGTTGATGCAGATATGAATGGTGGCTCTTACACCTTTGTATTGTATGCTGTGAAGGGGTACTATGCATCCGTAGTTTGTATCTCTTAGGTGGTGTGCTCAATTAGTTCGTCTTCAGTGGGATTATTTTGGATAATTAGCGCATGAAAACGATATCATGGTACTCGTATGTCTGTTAGCAGTCAGATAACGATGCTAACCATGCTACAACTGCATGTAACAGTGATTAGCTAATGTTTGTTAGCCGTGATACTAGCTGCCTTACCTGTGCTACTTGCTGATTTCGCTACTAACAACGCGGCTATACTAACAAGGTCTGATTACGCAGTGGAACATTGGCAACATTTGCTACCAAGCAAATGCTATTTACTCAGATTTTGCGTATGTTTGCCCTGAATAAATGTCCACTTGGGTAATCAGCTGGGCAATCACTACAGGCCAGCAGATCTCTTGTGCAGTAGTTTAAAGCATTGTTTACAGGTGTACACACATGGTTGGCACAAGTCATTTGATGCACCAAGCTCGCTCTGCTAGGCTATGCTATTTTCTCTATTGTGTCTGCAATAAAGCTTCAAAACCAGGTTGTTTACAGCATCCATCACTTATACAACACACGCAGGGAAGAGGCAGAAGAGGGGAGACAACCCCTGTTGCACCCCAAGCCAACACAAACTGAATAAATACTTCAACACCACAGTTTTGGAGGTTGAACCACCCTGTCAAACGGGACCTCCTGGAAATGGCCCAGTAGCCTTTAGCATTTTATAGACTTTTATTCTTTTTAGCGCCACTTTGAAATCGAATAATTTTACACGTAGGTTAATAGCGCTTTGCCTGTAACGGTTATCTTATTTTTCATAATCTTAACAGTGGTGTAGCACACGTCCACTCTTGGCTGTCCAACCCTGAGTAGCCATTTTCTTAATGGGGCTGGTAAAGGAATTATTCCCAGACTTCCCCATTTTTTTCCCACAAAATTGGCAAGAGAGTGTTTTTTCTTTGGGTAACATGAGTTTTCGCCTTTCCCTGAGAGTGTGCCTGATAAATAATCGGAAATAATTTATGTCATGTTCTGTAGGTCCAAATAAATAAATAAATAAATAAATACATAAAAACGGTGGCTACATAAAGAGTTATTTATTTCGCGCAAAACATCAAAGGGCAACGCATCTGTATTGGTTCACGCCTCAGAATTCTCCCCTTTGCAAATTCCCACACACTGGCAGCTATTGCGCTAGTTCCCACACACGCTTTGTCTGCCCTGTTTATTTCCGCTAAGAAAATTGAGGAGTACCTGCGTACTCTGGTCAATGTATCAGCTCTAGCAGCAAAACTAGTTCACCTCACGGACAGTGATTTCGCTTTGCCTTCCAGAATTCAGGATATTGGCTCCGGCTGCGGCCCCGGACCTGACTCCAGTACCATCATTGACAGAAGCATTTCGGTTTAATGCCTCAATGTTTTCTATCGCAAATTCCTACACATTTGAGGCTATCGGGCCGTGCCCATGCACGCTTTGTCTGCCCTGTTTATTTCAGCTAAGGAAATCGAGGAGTACCTGCGTACTCTGACCAATGCTTCAGCTGTAGCAGCAGAACTAGTTTACTTCCCAGTCAGCAAATTGCTCCCTAGCTACTGCATTTCTCTAATGATTAAAGGTATCTGTAAGGCCAAACCGGTTATTCTTGAATGTTGGCTCCCCATCACCATTCATTTCCTACGTTCATCCCCCATACACCTAACGCTGATGGCTATGTTCTTTCTGGCTTATTTTGGGCTGCTGAGATGTAACAAATTCACGACTGCCAGTGCCAGTTTCAACCCTAAAATTCACCTACCCGTCTGCGACCTACAATTTTAGATTCATTCATTTTATCAATTACCGTGCCTCCGTCACCTCTCAGAATGATCCCCTCTTCATGTCCGACGGACCGCCAATTACACGCTCGCTGTTTCAATCCCACCTTAAATCCATAACTACTCAAGTAAGAATCCAAGCAGATTGTTACTCCTCTCACTCTTCTCGAATTGGCACAGCCACCACTGCAGCATCTAACGGTCTCCCCGAGCTATTATTCAAAACCCTCCGATGGTCCTCGGATGTTTATCAGTTATACATCTGATGTAATCCATCAGATCTAAAGAAAGCTCAGGTAACACTTACGTTGTGATTCGTACTGCACGGTCCTGGCCAAGGGTCCCTTAAACATTTGCCTTTTTTTGGGGTGCTTGCTCGGTTTTTCTCATGACACCTGCCTGCGTAGGGTCATGCGAAGACTTGTTAGCACATCAGGACCCTGGCCTGCGACCTTGCCCAAATACGCTCTACTCGCATATCTTTTAAATGTCTCACTCGCCATCAATTTAAAATGTTTCATACCATCTCATGAGAGAGTCGTGTCCACTTACTTTCTAAATCTTGTTCGGGATCGATCATGCCTCTCGGGTGCTCGCGTGTCCTGTCAGACTTCTGCCGCACAGTTATTCTGCCGGGGCCTCGTGGATGCACCTCGTGATCCATCCTGCCGCGCAGGCGGCTCTACCGCGTAGAGCCTGGATCAAGAGATGCTCGACAACTTTATTGTTACATGCTCATTTCTCAGCGCCACTTGAGATTGATCTTGAATGCTTCTCGGGTGGTCGCACATCCTGCCAGTCTTCTGCCGCGCAGTTGTTCTGTCAGGAACGGCGGATGCACTTTCTGATCCATCCTGCCGCAGCAGGCGGCTCTTCCACGGAGAGCTCTCGGATCAAGAGAAGCACCCCAAATTCTCTTTATTTTAATAATCGGTCGTTTACTCAAATTTCGGAACGTGAACTAGTGAACACACTTTTGGAGTGACGTAGAGACGGAATACTGTTTATCTCTTATTACATATCTTAACCCTCTAGGCGCCACTGTCGACTTAATGCCGCCTGCACACTATATGCGGAGATACGGCTCCGATACAACCGGAAGTCAGTCATTGTCAGTGGAGATCCGCATTCCGCATGCGATCAGGTCCGGTCAAGAGTGGTGCGGAAGAAATACCGTATCCGAGGCCCTCCGCATGCGTTCAAAAATTTGAACTCCTCCGGCACGGTCAAGGCACGGTAGTACATCCGGAAGTTGTTGTTGCTATGGCGCTGATAAACAAATGTCATTCATTTGCTTCGCGCTGTACAAGATATTGTCATTATAATATAATTAAATGATATTATGTAATTATAATTATAATGTGCACGTACAATCCTCACACAACAAGGTGTGTCAAAATCATTTAGGTGTTCAATAGAGATTGTATTTGATATGTCTGACGTGTTTCGCTATGGCCCATCAAGATTACGATGACCGACTAAATACTTCAAACCAACCTGTCATTCCTACTTTCCCTGCCACTTCACCCCATGCTGCAGCCTTCCTATTTATGTCCTATTTAGGTCGTATAAAACTTTCTGACCAGAGACGGCCACAATGAGCTTCTCCGATTCGTCCGCCATGTTTCTTTCCTATCTGAACGTTCGGACCTGTGTTCCAAAACATTTTGTGAGATAGTACGATGTCCACGGGGTGGCGTACTGCGAAATTCGGAGTCACATATTGCATGTAGTGTGCAGGCAGCTTAAAGCTAGGGATATACTCGCCGCATGCAGAAGTGCACGCGCAAAAGTGACGTCACAGCGCCGCACGCTCATATATACTTCATTCGACACACACGGCAATTCTCTCCTCATCAGGGGTGTCAAAATGCCACAGTAGTTCGGGAACCTTGCGTGTCAGAGGAGTGAAACATGACTGAATTGCAGGTTTACATCATGATTTGGAAATTAAACTGGATAAATCCAAAAAGGTTTGAGTCAGTGTGTATATTTACAGTGTTTTCAGCTTTATAAGACCTTATGAGTGACCTTATGATAGGATAAGGCAAAAAGTTAGCTTAATAAACGAAGTTGGTTTGTGGATAAAACTGAACAAAATCCTAAATGTTTTTAGCCAGTGTTTGTATTTCTTGTGAGTTTCCAGTAATATTAGCTGATTTGTAGAAATGGAAAATACATGTTTAGGCTGGTAGTTACTAGGCTAAAGTTAGCTGAAACCAGACTAGCCATTGCCTATTGTTTTCAATGGGGCTGCCGCGCGCAAGTTACAAAAAGTAAAGAGTACAAAAAGTTACGGCAAATATGCGCTTGAGAACACCGCGCCAGATGTGCACTGACGTCATTTTGACGTCATTTCGCGCGCACCACTGCGCGTGGCGAGTATATCCAGGCCTTAACGTCCTGGAGCCTTTGTCTAATGCCACTGGGTATGTTAGACGAGGTCAAAGTGTTTCTAGGAGAGCTAGGGGACAACGTAGAAGCAGGGTGAGGAGACGCAGTGAGAGTCCTACCCTTGAAAATTCTCTTAACTCGGCACAAGTGCGTAGCAGATCTGGGTGTGCTGCTCGCAGCAGGAGCAGAGAAGCTAATATGCTCGTTAGTTTATCTAGGCAAGATGATTGTCACAGGGTGACTAAGTTACAGCTGACGCGCTGTGGTTCCAGTGGGACGCGCTATTGTGTTGCACCAAGATGGCTGCCCCCGAGTGACTTGTTTACTGATGAGCTTCAGCTGCATGGTTGATTGGTGATTGGGGCACTGGTGGTTAGCTGGGCTATTTAATGCCTCCTTCCTTTGGTGGTGTGTGAAGCAGCAGGGAGGACTTCTATGAAGAGTTGGAGCCGAGCTGGGTGAGCAGTGTAGTATAATATTTACGGTAATTTACATACACCTCCAGGGTGGGGGAGAACAGCTCTGAAAGGGGACGTAGATCTGGAAACATGGGAAAGCTAAAAAGATATGGTGGCCACCTGCTGGCCGAAGACTAAAAAACATAGAACAGAGGGGCCCGCCACCATTAATTTAGGGCCCCTCCTAATTAGAAAATGGCTGCGGGTAAGCGTCATGCCAGCCTTAAAAATGGCTGACCAAAATACGTCACCGACGGCCATGTTGGTGGGTAGGGCCGCCACCATTTATCATGAATCCAGATTGAAAGGACAAAAAGAAAATGGGCCCTGATTGGTCAGCTTCCGTGTGCCCCTCCCGAAGGGAAAGAGGGGTGGCCTCTGGAAGGGAGGAGCGCCACCATTAATCTAGGAAGCTGGGGGTTGTGATAGGGGAACTGGATGATTCTGATTGGCTGAGGGAAAGGGGGATGGCGTCTGTGAGGGAAGAAAGACGTCATCCGGTGCATTTCCTATAAAAGAGGATGCACGAGAGCCCCGGGTTCAGAGCTGCTCTCGGACCTACTTCACTGCGCAGTGGAAGGACACAATAAATCTACAGAACTTGATTCCTGCCTCTTCGAGTCGTGTTTTCTACCTGGGTGATTTGGACTTTGTCTTTGCTGAACAAAAAGGGGACTTAGGCTTAGAATTTCCACCACAGCAGAAACAAGGACCCTACTGGAGCGGCTCCAGAGTTGCTGTGGTGTTGTGGAACAACTGAAGGGTGGAATCGTCTACCCCTCCAACAGTTAAGTGCCCATTTTGGTTGGATGGTCTGGATGCTGGATCAGCGTGTGTGAAACTTTCGAACAACACTCCTGTGACTGTGCTGAGCGTTGTGGAGATTGGAGGTGTGAAATCGCTCACCCCTCGCTAAGATAAGTGGCGTTCCTTTCCTACAACTATTCTGCTCTCTGCTGGTTCCACTAGTACTGTGTGTGCCTCTCAAACCCCGTTTCCTTCTTGCATCCCCCCTCTTTTCTGCTCTGCTGTGACGCTCCGGACGTACCCTGGTGCTGTGTGGACTATTTAGCGTTACGCTGCTCGTCTGGCCTGGAACGGCTGTGGACTTTCCCCCGTGGCTGTTTCGTTACCTGCGGGACAGAAACGGAGTGGTGCATTCGTTTGTCTCCATAAGTGAAGTACTTTTTTACGTGCCTCGTCTACGCCTGTCCTCTCGTTCACTGTCTGGTGGCTTCCCCCTCTTGACCCTACATTGCCGACGCCTCTGCTGGGTGGCAGGAAAAGACTTTTTGGACATTTTTATCTTGGGCCCACCCCTCTTAGCTTAGTAATACGGTGTAACACTACTAGCCTAGTGGTGTTTGTTGCACTGATTAATTGCATGCGATGTATTGTATGTAACGTGTTGTTGTATTAACAGCCCTTATTTGTGTGCTGTGAGGGTATTTGTAGTGATCACCTGATTGAAACATTGTATGCAGTGTGTTGTTGTTTGGAAGCATACACCCCCCACCCATCTGAGTAGCTTCGGTCTCTCTCTCCCAGCTCCCAGTGGACGGCTATTGTGCAGGACACCGCTGGAGTAGGACTTTTCCTAGCTGCTGTGTTGCTGGCCGGCTCTTCCTTCAGAGAGAGGGGGCAATTATTGGACTGGACTGGCTTGTTGTGGACGAGTGGCCTGTACTTATGGACTTTTGTTAACTTTTAGATGTGTTTAATAAAGTGTGTTTTATAATTGCACTTGTTGTCTGGAAATTGATTGGCCTAGTTTGCTCCCTGGTGGTTGTGTAGTGTAGTGCGGGTTTACAACACCCCCGCCCCTTGGTCACATGATGGTAATGCCAGTGTACTGTCGCACCTGCTTTGAGTTGATCAATGAGGAGGGGAATTAAAATTGGCTCACGCCCTTTGATCAGCCAATTGGATATCTCCAATGCCAATTCGCCCCTAGATTTCGCTTCACACTGCATTTTATCTTTCAAACATGTGACAATTATAAAAATTCTATAATCCAAGATGGCAAGAATGTTTTAGGAAAAAACTGGCTCCTAAAGGGTCAATACAATTAGCTTCCTAGATGGACCGAAACACAGGAACGCAGACTTATTCAAGAGGGTGTGCATATCAAATAGACAATCCATGTCTGCATCTCGTGGCAGATCGCATTACTACTTACTGAAGCCTGAAAGTGGCAGCACTTTAACTAAGGCTAATGCTAGTAGGCTAAATGCTAATTTGTAAACACAGGCATGTTAGAACCAAAGATTCTAGAGCTCTGCTTTCGGAATACAATATTGTTTTTCATGTAGACCGCGGAATATTACTCTGCGTTCATGTAAACACTTACCGAATTTAATCAAAACCGGGATAAGCCTCATATTCATGATACTTAAGTGCATGTAAACGCAGTCAATGTTGCGGCCAAACAATTAGTTCAATCAGGAAACCGGTTCAATGTCTACGCTGACACCCAAATCATAACATTTTTAAGCAGTTACTAGCAAACATGATCAGGCCTCTCCGGTCGTGGGCCTGGAACAATCTAAAGATATAGCACTACCGAGAGAAATACATGAAAGCACATTTCATATTCCTCCCAAATAGTTACACACACAGAGAACGGACTAGTAAAGTCACCCTCACACAGAATACCCAGATTTCTACAGCTCGAAAACCTTGTGGTTGTACACCTCAAGTGTAAATACTCTATAAATGTAATTTTCAGAATTCACAGTTTTACAGACTGAGCAAAGCAAGTCTGAAAACAGCTTCACTAAACTCCGGGTTTCCACACCGACCCAAATCCCCTAAAACGGAAGAGAAGGAATGAAAACATTTTCAAGCAGCTTCGATCAATTCCAGCAAACATGATCAGCCTACCTCTGAGTTCCACATCTGCCTCGTAGTTCCCACTGAGGATGGTGTCCGTGCTGGGGGTACTACACTGATAGGTGGCGCTGTCTGTAGCTCGGACCTTCTTGATCCTCAGCTCAGCCGACGAGTCACTCAGCTTCTTGATGCTTATGTCGCCACTGGAGACCCTGTCCCTGAAGAGGGTGGCATCGGGAAACCTGCTGTCGAACGTCGACACAATCTGGTACTTGTTGCCTGCCTGCACCATCATCCACTCGAAGTCCTGATCTCTGGGGCCCTCGTAGTTAGACACGTCACAGCGAATGGCCACGTCCTGGCCCTCAACACGGACCAAAGGGCCATCAGGGACTTTCACAACTCTGCCCTCACAAAGGACTGCAGAATGAGAGAAAGAGAAAAAGGGGGAGAGAGAGAGAGAGAGAGAGAGAGAGAGAGAGAGAGAGAGAGAATATGCGTTTACGTTAATGATCATCATCTCAGAAAACTGTTGCATTTTCTTCACAAATCAAGTCTACATAAGCTTTGAGATATATATATATATATATATATATATATATATATATATATATATATATATATATATATATTCACATTGGTAAAAAGCTTCTGTTACTTTCACAGACTCATATGTGAGAATGCTGTTCATAGACTTCAGCTCAGCGTTCAACACCATAATACCACAACAACTAATCTGCAAACTGGACAAACTGGGCCTCAGGACCTCCCTCTGCAACTGGCTGCTGGATTTCCTCAGCCAGAGGCCCTAAGCGGTGCGTGTTGGCAACAACATCTCAAGCAGCATCACCCTGAGCACAGGGGCCCCACAAGGCTCTGTGCTCAGTCCCCTCCTCTTCACCCTGCTGACACATGACTGCACACCAACCCACAGCTCCAACCACCTCGTGAAGTTTGCAGATGACACGACACTGGTGGGCCTCATCTCCAACGGCGACGAGACCCACTACAGGAAAGAGGTGGAGCTTCTGACCAGATGGTGCAAAGACAACAACCTCCTGCTAAACGTCAGCAGGACCAAAGAGATTGTTGTCAGCTTCCAGAGAGGCCACACCCAACACCCTCCACTGACCATCGATGGTGCTGCAGTGGAGAGGGTGAGCAGCACCAAGTTCCTGGGGGTGCACATCAGTGATGACCTCTCCTGGACCACCAACACTGCATCACTGGCCAAGAAAGCACAGCAGCGTCTCTACTTCCTGCGCAAACTGAAGCGGGCAAGTGCTCAACCACCCATCATGACCACGTTTTACAGAGGAACCATTGAAAGCATCCTCACCAGCTGCATCACCGTGTGGGGCGGAAGCTGCACTGACTACAACAGGAAGGCTCTACAACGCATCGTGAGAACAGCTGAGAGGATAATTGGTGTACCCCTCCCATCCCTACAAGACCTTTACACCACCCGCCTCACCCGCAAAGCCATCACAATCGTCAACGATACAAGTCACCCTGCACACAGTCTGTTCAGCCTCCTGCCCTCCAGAAAGAGGTACAGGAGTCTCCGCTCCCGCACCACCAGACTCACGAACAGCTTCATCCACCAGGCCGTGAGACTGCTGAACTCTCTCCCCTCCTCACCCGTGAGACTGCTGAACTCTCTCCCCCCCTCACCCTTACCCTCAGCCCCAGACTGCTGAACTCTCTCCCCTCCTCACCCTCACCCTTAGCCCCAGCCAGAAGAAACACCAGGCTGGCAGGAGAAGAGGGACATTGGACCCCCCCCCCAACCTTACCCAAACTGAGACTCTGCATATGCAAAATTGCACACACATGCTGCTGTTATATTTATATTTTTATTGCACTAGCCATCACTTTGCACACACATGCTGCTGTTATATTTATATTCTTATTGCACTAGCCATCACTTTCACAAGAACAACTACCTCTAAATGCACACACTCAGTGTTGTCTTGTCTTGTCGTCTTGACTTGTCATACCTGGTTTAGTTTTTAGCAACACTAGGTAACAGTAGCCTTAAGCAACTGCACTTTTATTGCAATAACTTAGCTCAGGATTTGTCTTGTCTTGTGCACTTGCACTTTACTGTTGTTGTTGTTGTTGTCTATGTAAATGCATAGGATAGTGAGAAACGTAATTTCGATTCCTTTGTATGTCAAGTACATGTGAAGAAATTGACAAATAAAACTGACTTTGACAGCTCTGCCCTCACAAAGGACTGCAGAATGAGAGAGAGAGAGAGAGAGAGAGAGAGAGAGAGAGAGAGAGAGAGAGAGAGAGAGAGAGAGAGAGAGAGAGAGAGAGAGAGAGAGAGAGAGAGAGAATATGCGTTTACGTTAATGATCATCATCTCAGAAAACTGTTGCATTTTCTTCACACATCAAATCTACACAACCTCTGAAACAAGTCACATCCACAGTGTTTGGACTTTAAAGATCTCTTCACTGGTGGGACACCTACTGCGTGTGATCACCTCAGCTGTGTAATCAGAATAAAGTTCCCTGCTTCCACTCCACTGTGTCTGGTTCTCCTGCAACATGGCTCACATGAAAGTGAGGAAGTGAAAGATACAAATATAGATGGATTGAGCAGATCAGTCAGACATCAGCACACACAGATGGGCATGGAGAGTGCACAGACAATGCTGCCATAAAAGCTAAGAACTGACAGGAAACTCTTAGCTGTGAACCTGTCATCAATGCCAGGGCAGCATAACTGAGTTACCCTCGAGCATAGAAACACATTTACCAATTAATAATTTATTTCCATAAACACACTTTTCACAATCCTAAAAACAAAGCTAAATGTAAATTCACCTAAATCTCAGAGGAGACAATTTTACTTTTAAAACACCAAATGTATTTATATATAACTTTCAGCTTCCTCACAGTAAAAACATGTAAAACAAACATTACAACTTTTGTTTGGCCAAACTAAAACAAAACGACTTACCCATAATAGCTGGCAAGTTAAGGTAGAGGACCAAGAACCGTGACATGTTCCTAATCAGGCTATTCTCTGTTGTGTGTTAAATGTGATGCTTTCACGAAAGACAGACTATCACAAAATGGCTGGCTCTTATGTGTAGTTGTACATGCATCACCTTCTACCACAGTTTCCTGACTTAAGCAAGACAACATGCCCTTCTCACTCTCTGTGGTATCAGCACTTCTGCAAACTGGGCAAATGAGCATAGTTTCACTCAGCATGTTCACTAGAATGCAAAAAAATCCAAAAAACAGCAAGTTTGAAAAATCAACAAAAGAAAAAATCAAGTTTTTCCCTAATTATGCTGCAATTTCTGTAATAAGCCAATACCTGCATATTTCTTCTATTAACCTGTATAACAAGTTTGACTGATTACTTATCCCACAAATCATAATTATGTTGATTACAAAAATATGAAAAGATAAGATGAAATAAAATGAAAAACTGGAGTTCTCCTCTGCATCTTTTTTGGAAAGCACCTTGTGGTGAAAAGTCACAAGTGTGAGATAAGCCATGGTTTAGACCACATCATAGTTGCTAAAATGTCAACAACTCCTTTGCAATACATGGCAACATACTTAACACACAATCATTCCATAGTTTGGGGCCAGTTAAAAAGCTTTTTTTTTTTTTTTAAAAGAAAGAAAAGAAAATCTGTTACCTTTTAAAATGACTGTGTTCAATGACTGTTGCAGTTGGAAACATGATTTATAATGAAATATCTACATGTCTAGATGTGTATCTAGTATCTATCTATCTATCCATTTATATAGTCTGCGTATCTAGATGTACAAAGGCACATTGTCAGCAACCATTAGCCTTGTGTCATGGCACACTGTGCTTAGTAATGTGATTACAGTTCAGGTAGATGCTGTTGCTCTGACTAAAAAAAGCAGTAGAACTGGACTTGTTTTTAGCCGTGTAATAACTCCCACGTTGTACCACACCACGCGAAGACTGGCTGTAATTTGAACCGAACAAAGAATGGGAGGCGTGGTGCACAAATGAGTGTCCCCTTTGAGAAATATGTTCAAGGTAGAGTTTATTTTTATAGGGCTCTTAATAAGCACGTCTTCTGCCACTTTACAGGGCTTGTGTGCCACACCTCCGCCACGCTTGTTGGTACATAAGTGACAGCG
Source organism: Coilia nasus (assembly GCA_027475355.1). Lineage (NCBI taxonomy): Eukaryota > Metazoa > Chordata > Actinopteri > Clupeiformes > Engraulidae > Coilia > Coilia nasus. The sequence goes on along the minus strand of CM050213.1, from coordinate 24,750,932 downwards.
AGAGTAAAGTAAACTACCATTGATGGTTCTTGTTGTGCAGAATACATGACTATTTGTGATGCCTGGACAACACTGAAAAAAATGGAAAAAAGCGTAAAATGGGAGCAGGAAGTAGTAGAGCATGTCGCCGTGGTGAGGAAAAGATATCGGATGGAAAAACCCTCTCCCTGCATCTGACCCCTCAGTAGGCCCTGGCTACTGGTCAGAGCCTGGCTGCCACTTCACTGTTACAGTAGTACACCACCTGCTACATGGCAAGCAAGCTAGTGGCAGGCACAGTTTATAATGCCTTGTCCAAAGACTTGTCGGACACTTGAAGACTTTCCCTCTGCCAGGCCCAGCAGATGAGCTCCCCTGGGAACTGAGGTTCTACCTGAGGATTTTTCATCCATTTATATAAACCACGCAAACAGGGAGTTTTTCCTCACCCCCATCGCCATGGTGCTTCCTGCTAGGGGGACAAAAGCAGAGCTCTTGACAGCGCCCTGATAGATTTCTTCTGGTGCTACTTGACTAAAAAAGCTTGTTGAAGCACTTTAAGCTACATCTTTTGTATAAAATGTGTTGTACAAGTGAAGATTATTATTGTTGCTGTTGTTATTATTACTGTTATTATAATAATAATAATAATGGTAGTACTAATAATAATGCAGGTGCACAGCTACAGTAGCCTCCTGCTGTTCCAGGTGTGTCATGCCTGTCCACTTTACAGAAGGGTTAAAGATAAAGGGCACATTTTGTCAGGGTATTCCCTCTGAAACTTTAAACAATCACTTTCATTAAAGATTGAAACTGTGAGTGGCCCAGTTTTTTTCTTTTTCTGATGCATCTGTTAGAGAAAATGCTGTGAGGTGTCAGATTTATCTGGCTCCCAGTTTGACATGTTTGTAGGGCAGAGAGTAGACTTTTGAGTATTTTCTGCAATCTACCACAAGAGGGGGGTATTTCCCAGCTTTTGGTCACCCCGGTCAAATGTGCCTCACACTGTATGTCTTGAAACTCCCAGAGCATAATTTATAATTTTGCTGACTTGGTTGGAATTTAACCCATTGGCCAGGAAAGTAGGTTCATTTGCGGGACTGCTTTTAATATTAGAAAAAATCAGGTAAATGCTGAAGACTGCCAATGCACATAGTCAAGAAATTAAAGTGGTAGTGGTGTGTGTGTGTGTGTGTGTGTGTGTGTGTGTGTGTGTGTGTGTGTGTGTGTGTGTGTGTGTGTGTGTGTGTGTGTGTGTGTAAGAGAGAGAGAGAGTAAGTGAGTGTGTGTGTGTGTGTGTGTGTGTGTGTGTGTGTGTGTGTGTGTGTGTGTGTGTGTAAGAGAGAGAGAGAGAGTAAGTGAGTGTGTGTGTGTGTGTGTGTGTGTGTGTGTGTGTGTGTGTGTGTGCGTGTGTGTGTGAGAGAGAGAGAGAAAGAGAAATTGAGAGACAGACAGACAGAGAGAGAGTGTGTGTGTGTGTGGGGGGGGGGGGGGGTGATGAATGATGTAAATTCTCAAAAACCAAAGACAATATTCAATACAGTATCTGGATGTGGAATATCTCTGTAAGCTTACAGAGCAACAGCAATCATTTGAGCCTACTCAACTGTCAACCTCTGGCTACCCATGGCATCAAATGCAAACTATTTCCACCAGCTTGCGGGAGATTTTAACAAACTATAAGGAATGTAAGTTTGCATATATGTACAGGTATGTATGTATGTACAGTCATTAGGTACACCTGATCATTTGCTTACTAACACAACCAGCTAATAAGCCAATCACATGGCTGCAATTCAATACGTTGAGGCATGTAGAGGTGGTCAAGACAACTTGCTGAAGTTCAAACCGAGGATCAGAATGGGGAAGAAAGAAGATTTTAGTGACTTTGAATGTAGTATGGTTGTTGGTGCCAGACGAGCTAGTCTGAGTATTTCAGCAACTGCTGATCTACTGGAATTTTCACACACAACCATCTCTAGGGTTTAAGGAGAATGGTCCGAAGAAGAGAAAATATCCAGTGAGCAGCAGTTGTGTGGACAAAAATGCCTTGTTGATGTAAGAGGTCAGAGGAGAATGGGCAGACTGGTTTGAGATGATAGAAAGGCAACAGTAACACAAATAACACTCCTTACAACCAAGGAATGCAGAATACCATCTCTGAACGCACACCATGTTGAACCTTGCAGTGGTTCTGAAGACGAAAGGGGGTCGAACCTTTTACTAGCAAGGTGTAGGTCCCTTTAATAAAGGGACCAGTGAGTCTATCTGTCCATGTATGTATGTATGTATGTATGTATATGTGTATGTATGTATGTGTGTGTGTGTGTGTGTGTCTGTATGTATGTATGTATGTACATGTATGTATGTGTGTATGTATGTATGTATGTATGTATGTATGTATGTATGTATGTATGTATGTATGTACAGTAATGTGCAAAAGTCTTATGCAGGTGTGAAAAAATGCTGTCAACTAGGAATGCCTTCAAAAATGGAAGTGTTAATCATGTATGTTCATCAATTAACAAAATTCAGTGACTGAACAAAATAGAAACCTAAATCAAATCAATATTTGGTGTGACCACCCTTTGCCTTTAAAAGAGCATCAATTCCTCTAGGTCTATTGCATAGAGTTTTTAAAGGAACTTGGCTGGTAGCTTGCGCCAAACATCTTGAAGAACTGCCACAGATCTTCTGTGGATGTATGCTTCCTGACATATACAACCAATTTGGTGTAATTGGTTGATCATACACTTGACTATAATCCTGCAAAATCCCTGACTTTGTGTGTACCCCTGTGTGTGATGCTGGTTTGAAGGCACCTGCCTAAATCTTTGGACAGTACTGTATCTTTTTAGCCATCCACATGTTTAATGTTAAAACACCCTTAAGGCTGAAAGGACTTAAGGCATAAGTTGTTTTTTGACAAGTTTTAGGCAGGTGCACACAAAGTGTACACACACAGGGGTACACACAATATCCAGTCAGGTGTATGATCAAACAAATTACACCAAATTGGTTGTATATTTACTTTTTGAAGGCATTTTTTCACACCTGCCTAAAACTTTTGCGCATTACTGTATGTATGTATGTATGTGTGTGTATGTATGTATGTATGTATGTATGTATGTATGCATGTATGTATGTATGTATGTATGCATGTATGTATGTATGTATGTGTGTGTGTAAATCTATAGATCAATATGTCAAAACAACAAATGACACCCAGCTGTGCTCTCCTTATTGATAGTGTATACTTGTATCCTGACACTATTCCTTACAGCCTTCCTCTGTTGTGGACAGTTAACACCTCCGATGGTATACACAGCTACTCGGAAACTAAATGGGGCATGACAAGTTTATTTGCTTTCTCTTTCTCTCTTTAAACTCTCCCTTTTACTTCACCTCACCCTATCTTTATCTATCCATCTCTCTCTGTCTCTCCACCTCTCTCTCTCTCTCTCCCTCTCTATCAGTTTAAAATCCACACACAGGCAGTGCACATAGATTAGTTGACTAGCATAAGGCAGGCACAAGGGCAAGCAGGCAGGTGGGCGGGCAGGCAGGCAGACGGGCAAACGGGCAGTGTGCCTTGGTTCTGTGGGCAGACGCACCTCCAGGGAGTGGCATGTTTGTGCATAGCCTGCTAATGGCTGGGAGGGGCCACACTAACCGCACAAAGTGTTGTGTGTGTGTGTGTGTGTGTGTGTGTATGTGTGTGTGTGTGTGTGTGTGTGTGTGTGAGAGAGAGAGAGAGAGAGAGAGAGAGACTGTGTCTTGGATGGGTGGGTGGGGCACAGAGGCTTGATGGCACACTTATTAGCCTACTGTCTACATTGTTATCACTCACCGGAGAAACTCTTATGCAGATGGGAGGGGGGAGGAGAGAGAGAGAGAGAGAGAGAGAGGGTGGGAGACAGAGTTAAAAGAGATAAGAGTTGTGGCTGCAGGCATGTACGCACTGTAAGGTGTTGGGTTGTTGTTACTGCTGCCACTGCACCTTACCCTTCTCTTGACATACATAATAAACCATAAAGGCATATGGGACAGACTCCCAGTATGCAAATTAAAAACAGACAAACAGCAAACACAAACAACGTCCTTGTACCAGCCTTACATTGGCGTTGAGCTCTTCATGTTAGTCTAAAAATAGTGTACTTTCCTGAATCACTCCTGAACACACACCCTCAACCGGTCTCTGATGTCACAGCAGGAATCACGGCCTTGAAAACTTTATGTTCTGGCTGTTTGACGCACCTGCTGTGGCCCGTGTTCTTTGACCTCTCCCAGATGGTACACAACGCCTCTCAGCACGCTTCAGGAAACAAGTTTAGGCAGCCGTTGGTCGACACTGAGCTTAGTTTAAAAGTGAAACTCAGAACGATTTTATTTAATTCCACTGTGAACTTTGGAAGAAATAAGAAATCTGGCCAAGCATTATTGAAGCATTGCGGATGCTACTGATATCCGTGGAATCAAGAAATGAAAAAAGCAGACTGGCCAATGCGAACTATCTTTGTTATTCCCTTGATATCACATATGAATCATTAAGACCTCTTTCAAGGGAAATAATTTAAGTAGTCTGTCCTGCGCCTGTAGCCTACTGTCACGCTTCTGGGAGGGTGGGGCAGGACTACGGAGAGGTTCACCTGCTCCAGCAGCTCCGTGTCGTGTACCCTCTTTCATCCAATGAGAACCTCCAGTCAATCCACTTCCGGACGTAGACGGCTACGGAATCTTGTTCGGTTCCCAGTGCCTGCGCTGCTCAGAAGACGGATCGTCATGAGCCATGTGTGTCTCTGCTGATCGCGCTGGATTACTAAAGTATCATTTTCAGTGTATTTCTACGGATAAACAAGTCGCGTCCAAGGTCTGGAGTATTGGATATCAGCTGAACTTGCTCACTGTTGAACAGAAGGAAATACCACGAGTGTGCTCTGTGTTCCGTGCAACGCTTGGATGACAAAGAGATTTATTTGAGTGGGAAAGTACGCGCCTGGTCAAAATGGAAAATATCTTCTTTGCTGCTTTAACTTTGTTGGCAACTTTAGGTAAGATTACTTTTGCAGAAATATTCTTTGACATAATTGCTGTCTTTTTTTCACGACAGGATAGACGACCTAACCGATACGGGTTGGTGGCTCACGATTGTGCGTTTTGCGCGGGGCTTGGTTGCGTGTCGTTCTGGAAGTGCTGAGAACTTCAGAATGTAAACTGTGCTATGATTGCGATTGAAAAGGACACGATGTTTTAAATGAATTTGACAGTACGAATTAAACCCCTAGAATGCTAATTTATGGTATTACATAGTTTCTAGAGGGGAAAAGTGCGTTACTCCGGGTTTAGTGCCTATCACTTACCATGGTGTGGGCGCGTTCATTAGCAAATGAACAACCTGATTCCAAATGAAAGGTAACTAAACATTACCGAGGGAACACTGACAGTAGGAATTACAGTGGATTTCCTTGACAATATATCTAGTCTGGTGTTAACTAAGGTGGCAGCATTTCTTACTAGTTTAGTTGATAGCCTATATTTTCTGGGCATGGTGTTGGACGAGTTCTTGGTTTGTTTTGGAAACAGATGCCCTTTGACCACGCTGGCACCAGTTCCACGCTTAAAATAACAGGGCAAACGCTAGGCTCTTCCCCTGATAGTATCCGCAGAACTGTCACCAACATATCTTGTGATGTGAGGTGTACTTAATTGTTGGTGTGTGTGTGTGTATGAGAGCGAGAGACAGACACAGACAGACAGAGACAGACAGACAAAGAGAAAGAGAGACCATAACAAGGTAAGAGGAAGGAACACAATACTTCATTCAGAGCAAGTTCATATCTGTCAGTCAATGCTGAAATAAGAATGATCAAATATCTGACTGGAGATCAAAGATATAGCTGGCCTGCATGTAAATTTAGTATCCTTAAATGAATGTCCCGCCTCACTAACTCTCTCTCAATTAATATCACTATCAAAATATCACTCTCATACCCATATATGGGTCACTAGCAGATGGACTCTTTATCAGGATAATGTACCACATCCACTTGGTCCCAGTGATTTTGGCACTGGCACCAGCGTATTCTATTCCGGCGGACAGCACCACAGTATGACACACAATTTCCTCTGGAGGTCTGGGGAATAGCTGCAGCCATGTAATGCAACACAGGGGTGTTACGACTGCTCTTAACTAAGAGCGATAAAGTGCCCTGTGGTGTAAGTGTGGTTTAGACGTCACTCGGTGTTACGTGTACCCACACACACGGACACACTGTAGACAGTTGCAGCTTTTTAAATATGTAACTCTGGGTAGTGTTTAACAAAGTGTCATAAAGGATTCGCACACTGCATGTTTGCTGTGTGTGTGTGTGTGTGTGTGTGTGTGTGTGTGTGTGTGTGTGTGTGTGTGTGTGTGTGTGTGTGTGTGTGTGTGTGTGTGCGTGTGTGGCTGTTTAATGCAACTGAATGGAATGTGTGATGTGTAATGAAACCTTGCGGTGCAGCAGGTCTGTGTTGTCACAGCTGGTATGCCAGTGCATGCCTGTTCACACAGGCATCCTAACAAGCATGCTGTGACCCAGACCACCACGTCTTCCCTCTTCCCTGGCTTGCTGGGAGCACTTCCTGGGCTTTTGTAAGCATTGTGGACTGTTTCAAATTGATCTTTACCTGTACCCTGGAAGTAGTCTGTGTGTGTGTGTGTGTGTGTTAGGGCTGCACGATATTTGAAAAATGTGTGATATGCGGTAACATTCCTGAATGTTGCGATGACGATAGGTTTTGTGATAAATAAACAAATAATTAAATATAGTTTTAACATCTTCCAGCTTAATCTTCACTGCTAGGCCGTAGCCAGTGCGCAGCCTATGGGGTGGATATCAAGGGCAGTAAAACTCCATTTGATTTCCCAAATATCTTCATATGTGGAGACATGGCTTAACTGGAATAAATGGGACATTATTGTAAGCTGTTTCACAGTAATGTCCCATTTATTCCAGTTAAGCCATGTTTTGCGATATGTGTATCACGATATTGCATGTTGCGATATCACAATATTTTCGATATATTGTGCAGCCCTAGTGTTTGCCAGTGTGTGTGTCAGCATATCACTGATATGTTGTCTGTTCTGTTCACTCTGTTTCTCCTCTTGCTTTCCCTTTACTCTGCCTCGCTACCTGTAGCGTTTCCTTGAAAGTGCAAGCCCTGACTTGTTCCATGCCATTCACCTTTTTATCATTCTCCGTCACTGTTCCCTCTCCTTTCTCGCTCTGTTTCTCGCACTCATGCTCTTTTTTTTTTTTGACCTGAAAAAGTCAGTGTCCCAACCTGTTCTCCACATGCAAGTCACCCTCCCTCCTCCTTCTCTTTTTTTCTGTCCATTTCTCTCTCTCTCTCTTTCTATCTCTGTGTCTCTCGTACCCCCTCCCCCCCCCTGAAATGCGCAGGCAAATACCAAGGTGCCTTGAAATGTTTTCTACCACTGTCAAACATGCCATGCTTTGCCCGTCTTCTCCTGCCAGCCCCGTAATCTCCTGCCCCCTAATAAGGCCACATTAGATTCATTTAACCATAAAAGGGGACAGTGGTGCCATGCATTGTTTGTGCCCCTGTCTTGGTGTTTCATTTGTATAAGGAATGTACACACTCACTGTCTCTCTCTCTCTCTCTCTCTCTCTCTCTCTCTCTCTCTCTCTCTCTCTCTCTCTCTCTCTTTGTCTTCATCTCTCTCTCTATCTCTTTCTCTCTTCTTCTGTCCCTCTCTTTCTGCCTCTCTCTCTCTTTTTACTGCCTTTTAAAGCCACTTCATCAGCCAGAATAACTGTGTAAAATTGATGTCAGACAGTTGTCAGCTCGAGCATTCTTCAGTCTTTACTTTGCTTGTGCAGAATTCTGGAGTGTGCCCTTTAAGTTTCTGTTTGTGTTGTCTTTTTCCTGCTGGTTTCCCTGCGCGTGTGTGTTGTGTGTGTGTGTGTGTGTATTGTGCGTGTGTATGTGTGTGTGTGTGTGGTTGAGTGAAGAGAGTGAGATCCTGTTCTTCTGCTCTGAGCGAGCGTGAGAGTGTGAGATTATTCTTGGCTCACGGCAGCATTGTTTGTGCACTCTCCATGCCCTTCTGTAAGTTCTGATGCTTGACTGACATACTCTGCTGAATCCGTCCATATTCGTATCTTGCACTTCCTCACTTTCATTTGAGACACATTACAGGAAGATCAGACACAGGAGTGGAACCACGGTTTGGGTTTGTTTGGATGATGCAGCTAAGGTGATCAAATCAGTGGGTTTCTTTGCAGTGCAAAGGCTTTCATCGTCAACACACCATGGATTTAACTCCTGAAGTTGCCTGAGAAGGTTCAAGTGTAGCAAACAGAGTAGCAATGATTTTAACAGAAGCTTTTTACCAATGTGAATATATATATATATATATATATATATATATATATATATATATATATATATATCTCAAAGCTTATGTAGACTTGATTTGTGAAGAAAATGCAACAGTTTTCTGTGATGATCATTAATGTAAACCTACATTCTCTCTCTGTTTCTCTCTCTCTCTCTCTCTCTCTCTCTCTCTCTCTCTCTCTCTCTCTCTCTCCCTTTTTCTCTTTCTCTCATTCTGCAGTCCTTTGTGAGGGCAGAGTTGTGAAAGTCCCTGATGGCCCTTTGGTCCGTGTTGAGGGCCAGGATGTGGCCATCCGCTGTGACGTGTCTAACTACGAGGGCCCCAGAGATCAGGACTTCGAGTGGATGATGGTGCAGGCGGGCAACAAGTACCAGATTGTGTCGACGTTCGACAGCAGGTTTCCCGATGCCACCCTCTTCAGGGACAGGGTCTCCAGTGGCGACATAAGCATCAAGAAGCTGACTGACTCGTCGGCTGAGCTGAGGATCAAGAAGGTCCGAGCTACAGACAGCGCCACCTATCAGTGCAGTACCCCCAGCACGGACACCGTCCTCAGTGGGAACTACGAGGCAGATGTGGAACTCAGAGGTAGGCTGATCATGTTTGCTAGTAACTCAGAAGTTGGCCTGATCATGTTTTGCTAGTAACTGTGCTAAAATTTTTTACTTTTCTTCTGTTGTGCGTGATTTGGGTGTCAGTGTCACAACTGTTTTATTTGTTATTGTCATAAATTTGTACATAGACACTAGCAGTCTAAAGCTGGGACAGGAGAAAGACAGAACAATTATGAATTCCAGGCTAGGTTTTAAGGTAGCCTAAACAACACACACACACACACAAAAACATTTCTGTCCGAATGTCCTGTTTCAGCTGTTCAACAGTATGGAGCCCCATAGTTTTATATATGTAAGGGATAATGTTCTGTGAGGCAGTCATTCTCCTGGAATAAGCCCCAGCAGAGTGATGCAGGACCCGACGCGAAGCAGAGGGGTCTTGAATCACTCAGAGGGGGCTTGCTCCTGCTGCTAAAAATAGTTCATTGAGGAAATAGAATGTAGAAGTGTTGCGTAGTAACATGTTCAAATGCTAAGTAACTCATTGCGGCTTATTGTTGATATTTCGTTATATGATAAGTGAACGGACTACTTGTGGAGCAATCTGAAAGAAGCACAAAACCCATTGTCAGTGGTCATTGTACCATTGCAGTAGCCATTATACAAAAATATCTTATCTCTAAACGTTGGAGTGGCCCATTCAAAGTCAATAGGACGTTTGTCAGCATTCTAAAGAGCCATATATTAAAATGAATTCATACATACATGCACACATATATTATACATATATATATTCACACGCGCGCACACACACGCACACACACACACACACACACACAGACACACACACACACACACACACACACACACACTCTTTTGCCATCTTACTGCTCCAACAACCCTCCTTGTTAGACCTTTTTAGTTTTGCCTTTCTGGAGGATGTGGTCATCCCAGATTTCTTTGAACCTTAATACATTTACTTAAAGTTACTTCTCCTTACCTCCACATCATTTAGCTTTAAGGTAGCTTTTAGAGACTAGCACTTAGTTTTCCTTTCATTTGCTGAAGATGTACGAGTTAGGCTAAATCTTTATTGTAATCCTTGGGGGAGGAGATTTGTCTTCTGCATTTGACCCGTCTTGGGGGGGGGGGGGGTGTACACACATACACAGCAGTCCTACACATAGCAGAGCACACATGTCCAGAGCAGAAGGTGGCCATTAGTCCAGCACCAGGGGAGCATTTTGGGGTTTAGGTGCCTTGCTTAAGGGCACCTCATCTGTGGCTGTGGATGTGAGGAGAGCACTGCACAAGTATCCAGCCCTCCCACATTTTTTGTTCCTTCACCGACATGCCACAGAGGAGCTTTTTAGCTCCAGTTTTGGGGAAATTTGACCCGCAGAAGTGGAATTGGTAATGAGCTGGCCATACCCCTGCAGGTCAGGTGGATATTTTAGGTAGTCAGTCAGCTTGTGTTAAATGAATCTGAGGAAGACCAGACATGGTCGAAACATCATTTTGTGCCATGAAATAAACCGCACACACACAAAAAAAGGATTTCAAGTGTGCAGGCCTTTTTCCCTACTGGATTACAGATTGAGTTTTGCCTGCACCTTGGCGTGAGATGTGCACAGCCTTCTTGTTGTAACTGAACACCTGGCACCCTGTGCCACCTTTGTCTGATTGGATGCTTGGTTCACACTTCCCACAGCAATTTAAGCCTGTTGTCACATTGTGCATAGTTTTCCCCAAGGACTTTCAGTCCTGAGGGGTTGGGACAAACATCTCGACACACACACACACACACACACACACACACACACACACACACACACACACACACACACACACACACACACACACACACACACACACATACACACACAAACACACACACACATACACACACAAACACACACAAACACACTCCACAGTTTGGAAAAGAGGACATGTATTAAAAACTACCACATTTGGGTTTCTGGGCTGCTTACCAACCCTCAAAAATAAATAAAACAATCCATTCAGTTTTTTAGGAGATAAGGGACTGCCTATTTCACAGTGCGTGCTACAGTATTCAGCAAGCCATTTAGCTTTGCTACAAATGTCTTTAGAATGAGAGCCAGTAGAGTCCTACTCCCCCTCCTCAGAAAGAGAGAGAATATGGGTGTGTGATGATTTTCAGTGTGTCGTGATTAGCTGTTGATTTGCTGCCATCGCAATATCCTGTTTGTTGGCCTCATATAAAATGCCCCTCTGGCGTCTTGGTGGTCTTCAGAGATGCTGATCTAAAATAAGACACTTCCTTTTATGCCTTATTTCACCACAAGTACTCCACTGGAAGTGACTGCAAAAGGCCACAGATTAAAATCAGCCCCTTGTGTGTGTTTGTGTGTGTGCACAGTTTTGTTAGTGTGGGACAGAGCGAGTGTGACATGGAGGCAATGTGAGGATTTTTTCCATTACAGTGTGTTAGGTGACATTCCATTCTCTTAGAATGTGCCTTTTTATGGGAATATGAACTTTGTGGCTGTTGGACTTTTGGTTATTTGAGATCTTTGACATTTTAAGGTTATTTCACAATCTAAAGTGTGTTCGAATTGTGGCGTGACATGAAATCACAGTGTGAATTCTTCAGATAGCCTGCAAGGTGTCGGCAGTAGAAGAGGATCATTGAATGAAAGGCCAATTTAATGTTTCATATCATTAAATGAGGAATAAGTAAGAAGAGATTAGGGGGTCCAGATGTTGTATATTAATGTTATATTCAAAGTATTTAATGACGATAACGCCACATTTAAACAAGTCTTGCACTTACTGTGCTATATTTAAGCGCCTTTCAATGTCTTTTTTTTACCTCTGATTACAGTAATAGGAGACAGTCTGACAGTGGTGCCGTCGATCCCAAAGCCTGCACTGTCTGAAGGGGAACAGCTGGAGCTTTACTGCAATGCCACCAGGTCTTTCGCCGAACACACCTCTCTGTCGGTCACATGGTCTCTGAAGAAGGGAGGCTCTCCAATGGTCGACATCCTGACATTCGGTCCTGACGACAAGGTCACCGTGGGCGATAGCTACACTCAGCGCTATGCGGATGGCGGAATGCGATTGGACCTGCGTGGGGGCGGGCTGTACGGGCTGGTGGTGTCCGGGGCCCGACCGGATGACCAGGGGAAGTACGTGTGCACGGCCAGGGAGTGGGTGAGGCAGGCAGGAGGCTCCTTGCACAAGATCCTGGAGAAGAGTGAGGACATGGGGAAGGTCACCGTCAAACCTACAGGTGAGGGTTTAGAGAGAGAGAGCAAGCCACACATGGCCCAGGTACTTCCCACTCACACCCATCTGCTTATCTCTTGCTGTGTGTGTGTCTGTGTCTCTTGTGTCCCTGAAGCTGTAAACTTAAAGCAATGTGCTTATTAACTTGTAATGTGAAATCAAAGTAAATGTGTAATGTCTGTCTGTGTTCGTGTGTGTGTTTACATACAGCAGTTCAGGAAGCTGATGCAATGCTTAGTCATCTCACAGTAGATCCACGCTGATCCATATCTCCATTCATGGGCACTAATCCCTGGTGGGATTTAAGTACTGTAGTGATGAGGAGGGTGTTTAATGCCTGGTGTGATTTAAGTACTGTAGTGATGAGGAGGGTGTTCAGTGGTTGGTATCGGCAGTGATGAGGCCTGAGCAGCCACACCTTGTACTCTGAGAGAAAAACTTCCTGAGTAACGGAAGGCCATGCTGTTTCATTCCCTGCCCTTCCCTTGTTGACGCATACATGACATTGCATTCCCCTGAGATCACTCATGCACGCACACACACAAACACACACACACACACACACACACACCCCTCACACACACCTTACTTTCACTTTTTCTACCTCTCTATCTGTCTCTCTGTCTCTTAATCTATTCACACATTCCTTGCTCTCTCTGTATTTCTGTTTCTCTGTCTTTATCTCTTTCTCTGTTTCTCTCTCTTTATCTGTCTCTGCCTCTCTCACACACTTGCGTGTGTGTGCATACACACACACACACACACACACACACACACACACACACACACACACACAGAGATAGCTGTGCTCCAGCAGGCCCAGGAACCTGAGAGATGAGAGTCAGGTCTGGACGGGTCCAGCCCTGATGAAGCAGTGACTCATGGCGCGCATTTGTGTTTATGTCCTCCAAGCTAGCTGCCATCTAGAGTGCACCCAGCCCCCGGTTTAGGCCAAGCATGCACATTCACCAGATCCATTTCAAAAGTCAATCTTTAATCAGAACCAGATATGGTTATTAATCTACTAGGCTTAAGCCACCTTTAAGACCTGGCACACATTTAAACTATATCACATATATATGTAGTCCTTTTCCAAGGGCATACTTTTGTAACAACATTGTTCTGGAAGGGTCTGGCACAAGTTTACCAGCTGTGTATGACCCTAAGCCCTCCACTCTGCCTTCTCCATGGCTTCCATGTGCATTACCACACAATGTTATTAAGCCAGATCAGCATCAGAAACAGTTTAATCCTAAACAAAGCAGACAGATGAGGCCATATACCATCTGACCCACCTGCAGACTTAAGGCAGTGGATTAAATAAAATGCTTTAAAAGAAAAAACTAAGCAGTCTGGATGATCAGAAATAGTAAATGCCTCAGAGTGTGAGGGTCATGCACTGCAGCATGTTGGCTAGACTGAACCTCTGCGTGTGCCTACTCACCACTGACCTTTTAAAAATCGCCAGGAAGTTATTTTAGACCCCTTAAAATCCTTTAGGAGAGGGGTTGTATGTATTGGGATGGTTGTATTTACACTTTTACTTCTTAGGTGAAGTTGCCTAGGTCACTGCTTAAACACTTGGCCAAGGGTAAACAAACAAATAAACAATCAGAAATGGAGGACCTCTGTGGAGCCAGCGCTTAATGGGCCGCTCTCCTACCACAAGATTGTAGCCATATGTGTTTTGGTCAGAGCGAGCAGCACAGCGCAATTAGAGTGTAACCCCTGGAGACCACCATGGCACACTTGCACACAGTGGGTCTGTACGAGCTAGTCAGGGCACACTTACTCCTCAAAACGACTCATCAGCTCTAGGATTAGCCAGTTAGTCACAAAAAAGTGGGGAAGGACCTTTCAAACCGGTAATATGGTCTCTCGTGATCATTCCATCTACACCCTAATGTGAGACACGTCCCAATCTGTGAGTAGAGAGAGGGTCACATCCGTTGTTATGACTGTTGCATTTACTTCCTGCTCAATTTGTAGATGCCTTCCAGTCATGAGTGTACAGTAACCCAGGCCTGTGGTTGGACTATGTGTGCCAGATAGTTGATTTATTTAGTCATTATTTTAATGGAATGAAAAGGAGTTCAAACAGATACCACACATCATTAGTCAGCATAAAGCTGGAGGTGAGGGTAGACAGAGAGTAGAGGTTTCCTCAGAATGTCATACTGTGAGCTAACATTTTTTTCTTAGAGGCTGAAGAGAACGGACTGCAATAACTCAACTCTCAGAAGTGTTGTAAAGACATTCTGAAAAAGTGTTATACAATGTGAGCCAGAATTAGAAATTGGAAGCAGTTCTTTTAATCTATAGTGAAATGCTGACCCTTTTAGGTGTTAACGGTCACAATTCTGTTTGCAGTTTTACTTATGTCCACCTTGTGGATAACCATCCCCTATTTGAGTGCTAGTTGGTCAGCCCTGGTCATCAAATTCTGCCTGCCTGTATTCATGCCTGTGATTATTATACTCAATAGAGTGACTGTGGGGTGTGGAGCAGTTCGACTGCTCCAGCTATGACCTTTTTCGAGCATTTTCTGTGGATCATGCCCTTTCCTCTCTGCCTCAGCCGACCCACCTATTGCAAGATTTTTTTTGTGTTTTTACGTGGAGGGGAAGGGTTCCACTAATTGCTCAATTTGAAGTGGTTAGTTCTAAATAACACCAGCATTAAGCACCTTTTCTCACTGGTAATTACTGTGGTATTGTGACATTATGACTTTATACAAGTCGTTCACATGCATATACAGCTTTGGAAAAAATGAATAGACCACTGCAAATTTTCCTAAAATCAGCATCTCTACATGTATGACAGCCATTCCTTTCCAGTGTCAGTTGAATTTGGGAAAAATGTTGTCAGTCATTTACAGAGTAAAACAAAAATGTTCACTTTACTCACACACGTACCTATAAATAGTTAAATCAGCAAAACCGATAATTTTGCAGTGGTTATTTTTCCCAAAGCTGTCTAGACACACACAAACAAGGGGAGACAGATTCTTTCTAACATTTTTTTTCTCTCTTTCCAGCCCAGTCCCTCCTGGTTACCGTGGTTAAGAACACCACCCTGAACGTGGAGGACACCCTCAACCTCACCTGCTCTGTTGCCACAGGCAGCCTGGCCTCCCTGGCTCTGGAGGTGGAATGGCTCATGTCGGACGGGTCGGGCAGCCCGCAGGTTCTGATCCGCATGGACCGGGACGGGACCGTGTCTGGGGGCTCGGCTCAGCTGGGCCTGTTCCGGATCACAGCGCGGGACTTCCAGCTTATTGCACACAAGGTGGAGCGGTCCAACTCGGGTCAGTACTCCTGCCGCATACGGGCCTGGCTACCCCAGAGCAGCACCAAATGGTACCAGGCAGCCGATGTGACCTCTGACCCCGTCCAGGTTCTGGTGACTCAGCTCGGTAAGTACATGACAATGCCTGCAGCCCTTTTTGAATGTTTTTCATCTTTGCACCTGGCTTTCTTCTACTACTAATGCTCATTTATAGCTTGACATATTTTCAACATCTTAACCAACTTTGTTGGCTTATATTTCTCTTTAAAAACGTATTGTGTAAAAAAAATCTCCCATCTAACGGTGAGATTTCTAAATAGTATTCTTTGGCCCACCACCCTTCTATGGTAGTGGAGATATATTGGCAATAACATTATTAACAGTTATTTTAACACAACTTCCGCACATTCTTTGAAGGAAAACTTCGGTGTGAAATGAAAATTGGCACGTTAAAACATCATACCAAGTTGGTATGTTTGCTGATGTGCAAAATATCGCTAGCCTGTTGCATTTTGAACTTCATTATTTTTTACCGTTTTGGCCCAGAAGGCTAACAATGCTAGCGCTAAGGGCATAGACAAAGCATGAAGATTACACTATTTTTAAACCATTAAAAACAGCTCAAAGAAACTCCACACTCCATCCGTAGTTCTTAAAAGTTATTTAGTTGGGCTATTTAGTTTTTCCCCACAGTTCCACCTTGGCTGCCTAGTTCTGCAAACAGCTGCTCTCTATTTGATTTTCTGCAACATGCCGTCATTAAACTCCAACTAGGAAAAACAGCACAAAGAGGGTGGCTTTGAAAGGTAACCCCATCTAGCAGTGAAAAGATAAGGATGCTATGTTTTCTTGATTTTGAGCATTTTTTAACTGTATTTTAGAGTTCACATAAGTGCACTGTGTGCGCTTGACTTTCTGCGATGGTGTGTTTTTGTGCGGTGTGTGTTTCTGTGTGTGTGTGTGTGTGTGTGTGTGTGTGTGTGTGTGTGTGTGTGTGTGTGTGCTTGAGACCTTTGAGACCTGTATCTAGAGAGGCAGACATGAGTGCAGAGCAGTGTTGAGCAGAGCTTCAAGAACACTTTAATCAGTGTCAGACTCATAGTCCCCTCTCAGGTCTGCACAATCACACACACTTCGCCCTGTCTGCCCCATGCCCACATGTAAACACACACACACACACACACACACACACACACACACCCTCTCCCTCTCATGCAACGATGATTGACTGAACCACAAATATGGGAAGCTGGGGGAAACAACCTTGCCAGTGGCAGAGAAAAAGTCTGCACGTTTTATTTGGTGTGTGTGTACAGATGTATGAGAGGGGGAGGCTTTGTGTGTTATCTTTTTGAAAAGAAGAATAGTGTATGTGTGTGTGTGTGTGTGTGTGTGTGTGTAAGCGTGAAAACATTTTCATCTTTGACATTTGACGTGAAACTTCCTTGAGGAAGCAGAGGGCCAAGGAAACCCTGGTGATTCCCAGTGAGTCTCTATACTTGCTTCCACTCCCAGTCAACACAACAGGGATTTTACTGCTGAGAGAAACAGAAAGTTACGGCCGAGTCGCTGGGAACGTTCGGGGAATGCTGGAGTCGATCTGTCTGCACCCTCAGTCCCACAGCTATGCACAGATGATATCTCTCTCTCTCTCTCTCTCTCTCTCTCTCTCTACATCTCTGGACGTCTCTCTCTCCTTCTCTGTCTGTCTTTCTCTCTCTTTGTGTTTGTCTCTGTCTTTCTTTGTCTCTCTCCTCTTCTGTCTCTCTCTCTCTCCTTCTGTCCCTCCCGCGTTCTCTCTCCTCTTTCTCTCCTTCCCTCACTCCCAACTCTGTCTTGCTTTCTCTCGCTTTTTCTCTGTCCCCCCCTTCACTTGCTTGCTCTCTCTTTCCTTCTCTCTCTCTCTCTTTCTCTCTCTCCTTTTCATCTCTCTCACTTTTTTGCCCGGTCCTCTTCATTCTTCTTCCCCCTCACTCGCTCCCTTTTCCCACTGTTGTCTCTCCAGCGCAGCCAGTCTTGCCCTGATGGTATCTTTGCTCTTATCTTCCTCTCGTCTTTCCCACTTCCCCCTTTCTTCCCGCCTTTCACTGTCTTTGACTTACATCTGTCTATTTTCTCTATCTGTCTCTCTCTACCTCTCTAACCCCCTCTCTCCCTCTCTTTCTCTCTCTCTCTCTCTCTCTCTCTCTCTCTCTCTCTTTCTCTCCCTCTCTTTCTCTCTCTCTCTCTGCTCTCTCTCTCTCTCTCTCTCTCTCTCTCTCTCTCTCTCTCTCTCTCTCTCTCTCTCTCTCTCGGCTTGGCAGTCCTCCAAACACGAGGGCATGAGGGCAGTGGTGTGTGTCCACTGTTTGAAGTTTACAAAACAAACTGAGGTGTGAATTGCAACCCAAGCTGACATCAAGACAGCTACACGAGACAGCTGGCACATTCTTTCCATCCAGTTATTTACTTATTTATTTATATATTCCTATTATGTCCCCTCCTCTCCTCTCCTCCTCTTTTTTCACCTCCCCTCTCTGCTTGCCTCACTTCTTTTCTCCTCTCTTCTTGCCTCTTCTCTCCTTTCTCTCTCCTCCTTTTCCTTCCTATTTCTCTTCTTCTGTCCTCTTCTGCTCCTCTCATCGATTCTCCCCTCATCTCATCTCCTCTCCCCTTCTCTCCTCCCCTTCTCTCCGCTCCCCTCTCTCCCTGGCTCTGGTTAATTTTCAGACCCATTTTCACATGCTGTGGAGGAGGCTCTGGGGTGCTGTGCTGTATAGTTTTTCATCAGTGCGGGAGAACACGCCTCCACTGTGCCACTCTAGCTACTGTAATTGCCCCCTCATTGTCCCAATTAATGTGCCGCCTAAATTAGCCCGCTGGCTTTTTAGGTCCTCGAATTCACCCGTGTCTTTTGTTTTACCCTCCTTTGCTCTCTTGACTGCTGAAATTGCTCTGCATCTTTTTTTCGGTGTTGGGTTCCTGAGTCCGTCTGGGCGATTTCTTTCTGTCTCTCTCTTTTATTTTTTTTCCTTTCTTTACTTTCTATCCCTTTGTCTTACTGGAGTGCACTTTGTTCTCTGCTTGGTTCAGTGCTGGGTTAAAAAGGCATGTTGGAATTCCCCTGTTTCTACTCTAACAGTGACTGATTTGTTGCGTGCTGCTTTCAGGCGGGCTCTTTCATGGCTTAACCCCAGTAGAGATGGATTGCGCTGTGGAGACCGTGGCCTGCGGAGTCTGGTCAGGGAGAGGGCACAGATGCACACAGCTGGTATTGAGGCTGGATCAAGTGTATGTGTGTCTGTGTGTGTGAGAGAGGGAAAGAGAGGGACTGAAAGGATGATAGAATACAGGGAAAACGATAGTGTGTTTGTGAATGAGAGAGAAAGACAGAGAAAGGGAGAGGTTTTTTGAGGTGTTTCATTCTTCTTTACCTTTATGACTTTCTCTCTCTAGTTGCTGATGTGCTGTATGTGTGAAAAGCAATCTTAGGGAAAGATGCTCTCCACTTTTTGCAGGTTTTCTTGTCAGAGCCCTTGACAGAATCCAGAAATTGTGCTTGTGAACTCTTATGTGAACAGGCCCGGTGAAAGTAAAAGTTAATAAGTGGCCACTAAAATCTCTTTTGGAACAATTTTCTGTCCGATTTTCTCCTCAGAAAAATCTTGGCTGCACACCTCAAGTGTGAGTTGTCCAGTCTGCCAAATGCCCAGAGCTAAATTTCCAAATGTTTATTTCTAGAGTTCAAGCCTTAAAGCTGGTTCTCTCTGTACCTCTAAGAAAAAAAGTCCTTTGTGCGTTTCTTTTTGTTCATCAGTTTCTGTCTCTCCTTGTGCCAGGTGTTCAAACTGCTCCTACTTATCACACAGCGGTTGTAGCAGACTATAAACGCATAGAGCATCGGCCCTACCCTCCACATTGTAATCCTGTCTGCTAGTTAAGCACCAAATCTTTCTCTGGGCCTTTTCAGTGAAAACATGGCACGCAAGAAAGAAAGGACAACACACAAAAAGGGAAGAAAGCATGTGAGAAAAACAAAACAGAACGGACAAAGAAATGGAAAAAAAAGAGCCTTGTACCAATTAGGCCTACCGTAAGCATTCCCTTACAACCTCAATAGCGATCCTTTTCTAGTCGACCAGGGAGTGTCGGTTTCTTGGCGGGTTGAATGAAATAGGGAAGGTCCTTTTGCATCATGTTGCCTAGCGCAGCGCTAATCCTTTCTGCCTCAGGTTAGCATAGCCAGGCTGCAGCTCTGCGCTCACTCACTTCCTGGTTATCTTTTTTCCCCCTTCCTTCTTCCTCAGCAAAGCTTTTAAATCCCCCTCATGCCATGCCCTTTTGTAAGGCACTCTTTCAATGTAGTGGAAAGTACTTGAATGTTGAAACAAACAGCTTCATTGACTTTTAAGAGTCTGTGTTTGAGGTGCTGGCAAGTGTTGGGGTTTCCCATGAACTTTTTCAGGACATTGGTGCTGGGCTAGTCATAATATCTCAGGATTAGTCTTCTGTCTTCACACATGGTTCTCAAGAGACTGACCAGTATTTGAGGTGTGTAATATTTTACAGTGAAAAGCAAGACTTATAATCTCTTTGTAATACTGTGGGAAATCTTTGATTTTTACTTTTTCGTCTGTGCGTGTTTGAAGAAAGTAAATGCAAAGTTTGCCAGAACTGAGCAATTTTTTTGCAGTGATACTGGTATGTCAGCACATTCAATCATAAGGCAAGGGATTTATCTATGCCACTTAGTGAGTCTCTTTTCTCTTGTCTGTTTTTTTTATCTGACAGTTTAGAAGGAAAGAGAAGGCATTCACATCTCCACCAAAGCCACCTGTACTCTACAAAGCATTATGCTCTGTGGAGTATTGCAGAAGCCCAGCACCTATAATAGTGTAAATCGTAGGCTTGGACGGTATCCAACTTTTCTTACCCTGATTTTTTTTCTGACATGATATCCTGGTATGTTGCAGGAAAACATGTTTTGTTAGTAGGTTTTGGCCAGTTTTAAATGACAGTTTTATATCAGACAACTTGTATGGCACTGAAGCAATTTAATATATTGGAGTGTTGTTTCTTTATTACAACTTTTCATACGGAATGCTAGGAACAGGTTTTTTTGCATCAGTCAAAGCATTTCTGTACCACTCCGATGTTGGCAAACTAATTCAGTGTGTGTCTCTGTGCGAGGCCACAGGTATTAAAAAATCATACCTTCAGTATTTGAAAAGACTGTGGTAAATAGATTTTTTTTTAAATACAGCCAAAGCCTAGTAAATCATAACCAAGCATTGGTGCCACAGATCTCCTCTGCTCTTCTTTATATGACCCTCATAAAGAGATACTGCCCTTCTGAAAACCAGAGGCCATCCAAAGACCACAGGGTTGGGAGGTTAATAGGGCTGCTTATTCTGCAGTGCAGTGCAAATGCCCCCCATGCAGGGCTGGTGAAAGGCCCACTTAGTGCAGGCGATGAGGGGTTTGCTGTGATGGTAAGAGGGGGGCAAATGGTGGTCCTTTCTTTTGGGGAGTAGGGTAATAGTAATGGGGTAATAGTTCAGGATGGGAGATGCCGGCTACAGGGATTTTAGGTGGCTGGACAGGTTTGGTATAACTGCCACACAATACAGGTGTGTGTGTGTGTTTGTGTTGGTGTGCTTCTGTGTGTGTGTGTTCTTCAAGGCTTGCTAGCTGTATGTTTGAGAGAGAGAGAGAGGGCGAA
This sequence comes from Coilia nasus, assembly GCA_027475355.1. Lineage (NCBI taxonomy): Eukaryota > Metazoa > Chordata > Actinopteri > Clupeiformes > Engraulidae > Coilia > Coilia nasus. The sequence goes on along the minus strand of CM050213.1, from coordinate 24,729,730 downwards.
AGAGAAAAGAGAGAATGTGTATATTGTCTTGACTCACTTGCTTCTAGCTTCTAGTAAACCACCACACAGTCCTACCACTGTGGGGGTGAGTGTAATTGAGATAATGGCAGTGTAGGAGACAAAGCAATGACAGCTGTGAGCCCGCGGTTGGGGGGGGGGGGGGGGGGGGGGGGGGGGTGTGGTCTTTTGGAATGTAAACTCTATTAGTAGGGGCCAGAGTGTCGAATGGATGTGGAAGCTCCTATAGTCTCAGCTGTCAGTTCATTGTGACAGCCGTGCGTCTGAGCAGGGTTGGTTGGGGTGGCGGAGGTGGAGGAGCGAGCAGGGGTGGAGGAGGCGGTGGAGGGGTGAGAGAGGAGGAGGAGGAGGTGGTGGTGGGTGAGCAGGGGTGGGGATGGGTGGCTGGAGGGCTGAGCTGCAGTGCTATGGATCTCTGCTTAAAGAGATGCTAATGTGATGTGCACTCTACTGTGGTAACGGCGAATGACACTTGAGTCTGTGCCTCCAACTTTAACTGGAGCTGATGGAGATGGGGGGTTGGGATAACAAGTTGTCTCTCTTGCTCTTTCTTTAAATTTGCATGCTAAGATTGTATTGTTCTTGTTTTCCTTCCCACCTTCCTGACACATGTGCACTTCTAAACTTTTACCCTCCATTTCTACTCCCTTGACCTTGTATCTGTCATATCTCCTTCCTTCGCCAAGTCAGACATGTCAGTCTCTCTCTCTAACTCCTCCAACACATGTTTCAATACAAACATATGTCTTGTTCAAGTTCGTGGTGTTATGGTAGCACGCTATCAATACGTAAGGCAACACAAAGCATGCACATACAAAACAGTTAGCTCAAGGTGCTGGGCAGACGTTGAATATTGTCACATGACTTGTCAGGTAATGACTGGAGACGTTTTTTGTATGTGTTTTTTGTTTCTGCCTGTACAAAAAAACAAGAAGTTGTGGACCCAAAATATCACACATGCGGAGAAAGATGAAGTTGTGGGGCAGTCTCTGAGAACCTTCTGGGAAGGTTGAAATCAATCTGCACCCTCAGTTTCACATCAAATTACTGATAATCTTCTGTTTGTCTGTCTTTGTCTGTCTGTCTATCTGTCTGTCTGTCTGTCTGTCTGTCTCTCTCTCTCTCTCTCTCTCTCTCTCTCTCTCTCTCTCTCTCTCTCTCTCTCTCTCTCTCTCTCTCCTCTCTCTCATGTCTTTAGAGCCAGACTATAAGGTCACCCTGAGTGCCGCCGCAACCCCTCAGTTCACCTACGAGCCCACAGAACTCCACTGCGAGGTCTCCAACATCCTCCACCTGCGGGAAGGTCGCCTGGGAGTCACCTGGCTGTACACCGAGGCCACGCCTGGCGATGTGTCCCCCACCACGGCAACCATCGCCACGCTGAACGAGCAAGGCACTCTGGTGCCGGGGCCAGCCTACCAGAAGCGGCTGGAGTCCGGGGACATCGCGCTCAGCCGGGGGGAGCCCAACATCTTCAGGCTGAGGCTGGTCCGCACGCGTACCCAAGACATGGGCGCATACTCCTGCAGTGTGGCCGCCTGGAGCCCCTCCAGGCAAGGGGGGTGGGAGAAGGCCAAAGAGATCCCCTCCACACAGCTCAAAGTCCAGTGGAGCCCCAAGAGTGAGTGGGAGTGTAAATTACTATTTTTCAAAATGTTTACCTTAGTTTTTTAATATATTTTTTTTCTGGACCATGGCCTCTTTTTTTTTATTTTAATGCCAATTTTAGGTGTGTTTTCTAACTTTTTTGCATCCTATTCTTAGGTCAGCTGGTACTTTTGTGTTGCCAGTATGGATTCATCAACTTCTTAATGTTTTCTTTTAGTGTTCTAAATTAGCTTTAAATTTTTAGCAGCTTGCCTGACTTTTTAAATTATGCCACCCCAGCACACATCCTCTCCTGCTCTCTAAAGCGCATGGCATTCACTCTTCCTTGCATTAGGTGGGTAAATGGCCTTATGTTTTATGCAGAGATAATTATATTAATTAATTATAATAATATTGGACCTTTATTGGTTTGTAGACCCTACCGTCTCAATCAAGTGAAATTTCCTTTTTTTTTTTCTCCTACACAGAAATAAAATTACCTTCCCTATATTTAGTGCTTCCGTTTGCTGGAAACAAATGGGTGACTGTGAATTAAGCTATGAGTCATCCAGTGCAAGACAGAGTGTCATCTAGACAGATTAGAGAAGTATTATGGTAATTTTAGTAAACCAGGGTAAGTCAAAAATAATCTTCTAGCTCTTGGCAGTGATTGAAGTGGATCCTTCTAGAATCCACCCAGCTAGTTGAGTGCATCTGTAGCCCCAGGCTTTGGCTGTCCATAAAGCCCCTAGCTGTGGACACTAGAACAATGAAGACAGGCATTTGAAGTCCGTGATGTGCCACTGGCCCCAATGACTCACATTTGCCATCGCTGACATGTGAAAAGCCTAACTACCTCTAATTATGGACATTATGAAATACCCCACTCCTTGTCTCGAGTGACCCATCTCACCCTGTGTCACTCACTGGTGCGTGTGCATGTGTGTGTGTGAAGCCTCCACAGCAGGGCAAGAGAGCTCTTCAGAGCTCTTTGGCACCCAACCAAACTCGCGGATTGATGTGTTTTCCACTGTCTATGCCCTGTGTTTGTTGTGGTGTATTTACCAAAGGGCTGAGCCCGGCTCAGTGACGGTGATAGTGACGACAGTGCTTTCCCATGAGAAGTAATTACCAATCATTGGTAAATTACCAAACATTGATGACTTGTTTAATAAACACACCATTCACGGTCAAATTGATTATAGCTGCTAGTGATCCGACTGTTTGGTTCCTAAAGCACAGGAGTATTTGTGGTGTGTAGGTCTGTGGTTACACACCTGTTTGCATTTACGGATCACTAAGGTCCTCTACCAGCTTAGCTCTTCAGTCTGTGGTAGTTCCTGTTTTGTCAGATGCAGTGACATGCGTTGACGCAAACATATGTCTGATTCCAGTTTGAGGTGTTATGGTAGCATGCTATCGATACTTAAGGCAACACAATGCTTGCACATACAAAACAGTTAACTCAAGGTGCTGGACAGACTGAATATTGTCACATGACATTTTTTGTAGGTGTTTTGTAGGAATTTGGACCCAACCCTGCTAGTATAAGCATCACATTTAAATATTTTTTGGTAACATTGCCTAGTATGCAGACTCCATCCTCAGTATAAATTATATCATGATTATTTTTGATTACTTTAAATATAAGGTAGTTTTAAGATTACTATACCCTTCCAATAAAGGCATGAATGAATACAGAGATAAAGTTGCTAGAGGCACTGAGCATAGTGAAATATGTCCTGCCTGCTAAGGGAAGGCTTCTAGACATGGCGTCAGCACATATTGATTGGAGGAGTTATGTATCCATCTTCGTTCACGCACTCATTGTGTGGGATGGGACGGTAATGATGACTCTGCATGGCTAAAACGTGGGGCCATTAGTGGGACACCTTTTGTTTGCCCTCACCGCTTTCTTCTGATTCGTCCCTCTGATAATCCCTTATTGATCAGAGTGATTGATTGGTGATTCATTACAAGATCAGGGCCATCGCAAGACCATTCATGTCTTGTACCTAAATGTAAAGTCACTAGGTAAGGTCAATTTCCAGGTGCACCTTTGTTCCTCTTATGCTGGTGATACAATTTGATGGCCATTTCATTTTCTTTTTTCTGTCACAGGGATAAATGACGGGGCTCTAAATTAACATCCACCAACCCACCAAATGGGGGTTCAAAATCCTTTTGGTGGGTAGAAATGCACACATACTAGCCAGTTTGGCTGGTGGTGACTGAAGTAAATTGTCTCGCTTATTTGTCCTGACCAGAGCACGCTCTCTATGGCCTTGGTCCACTCCTGGCAATAAACAGATATCCTACATTTCCCATGAACACTGCCATGACGTGCCATACATCGTTGTCACATTGGCTGCATGTTACAACGTGCATTATATACAGTCAAAGTAGAGGAGTGAAATGCAGACCCTTCAGGATATCGCGATGTTGCGATCCCAACTTTCAACGCAAATTCAGTCAATCCCTGCAAATTCATTGCGACCTCGCAACTTTCACAAAACACCACACCTTTCCTTCGAGATTTCGTCATGTCTTGTCTTGCTAGACAGTGAGTGTCCTTGCTTTGTTCAGAAGGCGCAGGAAACAATTGTGATTAATAACTGCTCACTCTTGCTCACTAAAATAACCTCCAATACCCGTGACAGACAGTATCCCTTGCATATGTCACAAAAGCGGAATAAAACTATTTTGCACAGCGTGTAATGTTGTTGCAGAGCACCGGGTAGTCATCTACTGACGAACACTTTGCATCAGCAGAAATCATATAGGCCTATTTACAGAAATGGCAACCTGCAAAAAGTAATCTCAGGGAGGTATCTCTTCACAAATGTCAGGCAAGTTACGTAAATAAAACATGCGACAATGTTAAACTCACCTTGACATATAGGCTATTTCACAACCGCTTAGCCTGTCATGGGCAATGGTAATTAGCACAGCGCACAGCACTGTCATTTTTGTGCATAGTTCAAATATTTTGTCTAATTTGCTGACATCAGGTATCCGTAATAAGTTCCAGGGAGATTTGAAATGTGATGCTTGTCCATAAGTTATGTTCTTGTACCCTGCAGGTGCACATATTTCCGTACCAATAAAGCATATTTTGTTACATT
>CM050213.1:24717500-24720000 GCA_027475355.1 Coilia nasus | reverse complement strand
CACGTGCACGCACACAAATTTCATCCTCTTTTCAAACACACACATACAGTACATACGCAGTCAATCATATTGTCATACACTTTTGCATTCTCACTTTCATTCTGCATGCACACACACACACACACACTCACACACACATCACAGATACAGTACACATTCTCTTACACATTCACATTCTCACATACATACCTCCCCACCAAAGAGACACACACGCACACATTCTCACACATTCTTACAGGCACCACATTATTACTCAGGAATGTTGAGCTTTGCCTGTTAAAAAAGTTTATGTGTGTTTAAGAAAGTGCTTCAGTCCCCCTCCACTCCTCTACTCATCCACTCCCGCTGTTCACACGTGCCTTCTGCTGATAAGACAGGTGTGTGTGTGTGTGTGTTGTGTGTTGTGTGTGTGTGTGTGTGTGTGTGTGTGTGTGTGTGTGTGTTATGTGTTGCGTGGAGGTGGTGTTTGCTCTTGCCAGGCAAGGGCGGCCATGTTTGCTAAAGCCTCAGCTTCAAAGAAAGAGACACACCCTGCACCAGTTCTTCTCCAGTTTAACTTTCCATTCAGTTGAGTTGAATGTGTGTGACAGCTTTGGGGAAGTTGCCTTTATCCAAAGAAACCACTTTATAAAGGAACAGTATAAACAATACATTACAGTCTGACTCCACCATTGTGGTGTGGGTGGTGGCATTCTTATCTGTGTGAACAGCACAAGCATAACTTCTCTTCTCTTCACACCTCCACAGTGCTCTTTCTCATACCGCTGCTCAGCATGACGCTGCCGTGGCAGTGATTGACACTAATGAACAGGACTGAACTAGTGTGTCAGCTAAACAGTCGCCTTGGCTTTCAGTGATTTATCTCATCTGGTGGCTAGGTGTGTGTGTGTGTGCATGTTTGGCTATGTGTGTGTCTGTGGGTGTGTGTGTGTTTGTGAGAGAGAGAGAGACATGGTACTGGTGTTGCAAGCACCAGTGTGTTCTAACAGTGAGTAACCTCACTCTGTGTGTGTTGCCTTTTTAAGTACAAGGTGTGTGTCTGTGTGTGTGTCTGTGTGTGTGCGGGTGCATGGCTGGTTTCTCAAACCATACTCACTGGTGTAGTTAAACATCCAGGAAGTCCATGTCTTAGGAATTTGGGAGGTGTGTGTGTGTGTGTGTGTGTGTGTGTGTGTGTGTGTGTGTTTCACAAGCCCCACTCTCTGGTGTGCATAGGTGTTTAGCAATGGTTGACTCAGCAGGGGCAATGCAGGGGCATGCGTCTGAATCTGTAGCCTCGGGCCTGGGGTGACTGAGCGGAAGTCCAGGCCAGAACAATGACCTGTGTGTGTGTGTGTGTGTGTGTGTGTGTGTGTGTGTGTGTGTGTGTGTGTGTGTGTGTGTGTGTGTGTATGTAATTATGAGAGAGATCACATACTCAGGATAGTTTTTTTTTACATTTGGATTTTTTTTTTTGTTGTTCTCTCAGTCAGAGTTGCGGCCTATGTCTGAAATAAAGATGAAGTCTCAACTCACTACTGTGTCTTGCCTGGTCTCAGAGCATTATTTTGTCAACATCCATGTCACCATTAGTAGGGAGTTAAAAAATAGTGTGTGCGTGCATGTGTGTGCGTTTGTGTACCAACCCTTCTCTGTTGAGTAACACTTGTTTCACTCTGCCTTGGGTCTGAATCTGTAGCCTCAGGCTTTAGACAGATGACAAGTCCATGCCAGAGCCATATGAACATTAACTGTGGAGAGTGTGTGTGTGTGTGTGTGCGTGTGTGTGTTGCCTTGCGTGTGTGAACTGTGGAAAGACCAAGACTGTGTGTGTGTGGGCATGATCCACATTATGTGACGGCCTATGTGTGTATGTGCACAAGGCGAGTGTCTGTTTACTCATACTGAATACCTAAAAGCCCTCTTAATGATGTTGAAATTAAAGTTGTTAAATTATAATGCACTCTTTCCCTGTCTCAAGGACTGATGAGTAGATTCCTCGTCTTGCCTTTTATGCTCATAGTCAGGTGTGACTCACAAAGGCAGATAAATCACAAAGGCAGATAAATCACAAAGGCACATATATCACAAAGTGCAAGCCTAATATAGAAGTCGCACAGTCACGCTCTCCTGAAAAAGGGAAGTTTTCCGTTTGATGTCTGACGTCTGTGTTCTGGTACCTTAATTGGGACAGCGAGGGGCTGGCAACACTCCAGTCAGTAAATAGCATGATAAAAAAGTATATTAAAAAAACTACGCATCAGTTTCCATTATACCCAGCATACAAATGCACAGCCCACAATTTCATCACAGTTAAACCGAGGAGCACGTACGAAACCTGCAAAATGCATTTACCCTCAAGACTGATTCCTATGTTCTACAGATTGATATTGTATCAGTTTTGTATGTATATATAAAAAGACGCATGGATTAAAACAATATATTTAAGCACCTCTGTAAATTATTGACCATACTGAAGCTAATGGTAGATGCTACATCAAGAGAAAAAGAGAAGTTGCCA
>CM050213.1:24705000-24710000 GCA_027475355.1 Coilia nasus | reverse complement strand
CACACACACACACACACCAATCCACCCTTTTGTGGCTTTTCAGAGTACAGCAAGTGTCTCGATGCAGGGTGACTATGTAGGGTAAAAGATTTGTGTGTGAGAGTGTTTAAAATGCATTTCATAAAGGAGAGGGTGATTTACAGGCTGTGGTGTCACGGAGGGGGCAGTGGAGCGGGGGGTACTGTAACTGAAGCTGACTGCCATGCATCATGTCTGGGAGCGTTGCAGACAGTTGACCCCGTTGTGGAGGGACTGACAAGACGGACTCTCTCACCCCACGAGACACCTTTACTGGAAGCTCTTGGTGTTGTGTTCCCATGGCGATAACCCTTTCACCCCACAAAACCAGCACCCACCCCACCCAAAAGCACAACAGTAACCCTGCCCTAAAATGTTGTCAGCACACCAGCCTGTCTTTAATTTTAAATTTGATCTTGTTTCATTTTATTTTATAATTTTTGTTATTTTTTCGGGAGAATTTTCTTCCTCCAGTCTGCCACTGCCGAGGCCTGTGGAGGGAGTGGGGGTGGGGGGTGGGGGTAACCCCAGATGGACACTGTCTTACAGGCTGACACCCCTCTCAAACATTGACCGCAGGGTGACACGCTGGCCCTGGAGATGGACTCCAGAAGGAGCACTGACAGGTGGCCAGAGGGTGACCTCTGACCTTGTCAAAACTTGGAGGATAGCCTGGAGTGTATATGTTATTGTGATCTTTTTGTTTATGTGAATGTGTGTGCGGTGGACTCTGAAAAGAAATGGAGCAAAGATGTGCCATGTTATTTCTTGTATGTTGTGTGTGTCTGTCTGTCATTGTCAGCGTGCTCAGTGATGAATGTTTACTGCCAAAGTTCAGACATGCATCCCAGACACTCTGACAGATGATATCCTTTGTATAGCCTTTGCATTTCTGCAGTGTACCCTTCACTGTAAACACACACACACACACACACACACACACACACATACACACACACACATACACACACACACACACACACACACACACACACACACACACACACACACACACACACAAAGTAAACACATGTTCTGACTGCGTCATGAGGTCAAGCATATAGTATGTCTTGAGAGGGGAGCCAGCTGTTGGACTTCAGGCCTGCGCAGTAGGAGGCCTCGTGTGGTGTGGAGCCAATGTAAGCCCAGGAGCGCCGCCCTACTGGCAGAAGCCAAGCACAGCACCTGGGGCGAGACTTGACCCACCTACCCCCTCCCGGTCCAAGAGCAGGCCTGGAGGGGAAAGGTGTTGAGTCTGTTCAGTCTTTTTTTTGCACACAGAGACAAATGTTTTTACTATCCTTAATGTTTTCACTGTTTTATCTGCTGTTTTTAAATGTTTGTGTGTGTGTGTTTGAGGAGAGACGATTGTAAATGTGAGTTGATTTTTGGATGTTCTGCTCAGATTATTCAGTTATCAGTTCCTCTGTTCGCACTCTGTTCCCTCTCTTCCATATCTCTAAGATTAGTACATGCCAGAGTCCCCATCTTTTCTTTGCACCGAAAGTATGAAAAAACACCAATCCAAGAAGCGTTCCAAAAATTGATGCCATAATAAAAGTTTTATATGCAAGTTGTTGGTGCTGGCTCTGTGTGTGTTTGTGTTTGTACGTGTGCATGCTTCTGTGTTTGTGTTTGTAAGTGTGCATGTTTGTGTGTGTTTGTGTGTCCTGAATCTCCGCTGGTCTTGGGACAATCACCCCTGCACACTATCTGCCTATAAATTATTGATGCAGTTTTTTAGTTTTATACGTATAATATCACAAGCAGGTGAAGCATTTCCCTCACTCTCTCCCCTCTGTCTCTCTCTCTCTCTCTGTCTCTCTCTCTCTCTCTCTCTCTCTCTCTCTCTCTCTCTCTTTCTCTCTCTCTCTCTCTCTCTCTCTCTCTCTCACTCTTTCCCCTCTGTCTCCTTCTCTCTCATTCTCTATCTCTTCCTCTCTTCTATCACTGCCTCTCTTTCTATCTTTCTCTCTTTCCTTCCATGCCATCTGTGTTCTCTTTTTCCCTCTCTTTCATACAACTCTAATTTCCTTTCTTCTTCATCTCGCCTAGCATTCCTCTTCTCTTGCCATGGGTAGCCCAGTTTCCTCACTGCTGTTTTAGGCGTAGCTTCTGCTGTTAGTTTTAGGCGGTGGTCGAGGTCGTGGTACCGCACCTGTCCTGGATGCCTGAGTAATTCTGGCAGGGGCACCGTGTCACCTACAGGTCACACACAGGTCCACGGTGGTGACCCGTCCGCTGGTCTGAACTGCGTTATCACCTGTTCCCCATGTGCTCACACACTCCCAGACTCAACAACCCTGCACTCGCTGCCATCACGCACACCACACCACCTGTGATTACACACACGTATCCGTATCACCCACCACCACACATGCACCCAGTCACCTTGACCGACACACACACACACACACACACACACATATATATACACATGCACATACAACTAGGAAAATTGTATCTGTTTACAATACTTATTGGTATTCTAATCCTTATCCTATTCCAAAAAGGGCATTTGGTTGTACTGTCACAGAATCACCATGTGTTTTTCCCACTGATTCACAATGTCAAATGTGAAAATATTTGTGATATATGCTAATAAATGTCAACCCTGGTGCAAAAGCACAAAGCGTACAAGGCAAAGTGTCATTCCAGTAGCAGCCCAAAGGGCTGTAAGCAGGTTTAGTTTGGTTTCTGTCTTAGCGAAGCCCAGATCACAGCAGCAGCTAGGTCAGGTTTCATACACACTGCCTAGTCCAAAAAGCATACGCATAAATCACCAGGAGGATTTGACAGTTTGCAGCATGGGGAGGAGAGATTGGGTAATTCTTGTATCTAATGCAATAAACAGAGCTGCCAAATGCCAGCAGGCAGTATGCAACCAGGAAGTCAGCTCTGCCCCCCCCGTCAAACACTGAATTGGTTTGCCAACCATACAAACGTATAATGATGTTTCATGACCCTGAATGTGTGTTTGTGTATTTTTTAGGGCTTCATACACTTGTTTTATAACGCCTCTCATACAACCGTACTGTAAGGAATTGTGTATAATAATGTTTAATGACATTGGATGTGTGCATGTGTGTGTTTGTTGTCTCACATCTTATTCTTTATCTTAGGACTACACACATTCATAACAACAACTCTCATCTGTTTTGTATGGCAACTCTGCAAAAATGTATTGTGATGTTTCATGACATTGAATGTGGAGTTTGTGTGTGTGTGTGTGTGTGTGTGCGTGTGTGTGTGTGTGTGTGTGTGTGTGTGTGTGTGTGTGTGTGTGTGTGTGTGTGTGTGTGTGTGTGTGTGTGTGTGTGTGTGTGTGTGTGTGTGTGTGTGTTGATGTCCGTGTCTGCAAGGTAATGGAGCTGTGCCGACTTGCACTGGAGTGAGTGTAGTGATGTTGAGCAATGCGATTTATCAAAGCAATCTCTTAAGCCTCCTCCACCCCTCCTTCTCTCCCTCACCACCCCACCCCCCCTCTCTCCTGTGTATGTGGTGAGGAGGAAGAATGAGGTGTACTAAATAAGCTTTAGATAGGCTCAGCCATGATGGCTATCTGGAAGACTTGGTGCTAGTTCCTGTTATCCAGTTTTTAAGGGGATGATGGCTGCTCGGTTAAAATTTGAATATGCTTATTCTGTGTGCTCTGTGGGGGAAGTGTTGTGCCATGTTACTGCTTAGGGGATGGTAATGTGTGATGAGGGTGGGGCTACCTTTTAAAAAGAAGAATGTGAGCTGTGCAGTTGATGAAGTGGTATTGTGAAAAAGATTGTGACAAAGATTTAATAAAGGAGTGCTAAACCTAAAAAAACCTCTCTTGCTCTTTCTCTCTACCTCCCCTCTGTCCCTCTCTCTCTTTTCCTCTCTCTCTCTCTCTCTCTCTCTCTCTCTCTTTCTCTCTCTCTTATCTGCATTTGACAATCTGAAAGGAGCAGCCTACCCAGTGTAGATGAACTGGTGCCAACCTTTTCTTAAAGGGATTGGGGCTTCTTATCTAGATACCGCAAAACCTCAGAGGCAGGCACACACAAACACTCACACAAAGAAAGAAAGAGAGAGGAGGTGAGACATATGGAAATAGATGGGTAAAAGGGATATGCTGGTTCAATCTTTCCTAGGGAGTCCTTTAATTCTGAATTTTCATATATGGCCACTAAGGGGCACTACTTTCCCACGCTGAGCTTGGATAGTCTCTCCTAAGGGGCCAAGAACAAATTCACACTGTAATGAGGTATTCTTATAATGGCTGGTGATAAGCATCTTCTTATGCTCCAGCTGTAATTTGAATACTAATGTAGAGACCATGAGATCAGGTAGAGGCTAAGAGTAACTGAGGCACATAAAGAGAAGTGTCTTTGTCACAATGTCCACCAGTCTTTCTATCAATCATACTCCCATTCTTTGCCTTCTTCTCTATTGCCAGCTATCATTATACCAAGTAAACACACAGGAGGTTCACTAGGTTCACTTCCGCTCCACCACACACACACACACACACACACACACACACACACACACACACACACACATAACCACACACACACTGCTTGGTTACTTTACTAAGTATAGGGCATGCTACAGGCTACAGGCCCCTTTGGTAAACACACACACAAACACCCACACACAAACACAAAGTGTCTGTGGTGGTTGTGTTATGACAGAGATGAGTGCCACAGATTATGTTAAACACACAGGTTAGCAGGATCGCCTGAGGAATGCGCCACCGTCCGCAGGCAAGTCAATATCATTGAGGTTTGGCCCCCGTCTGTTGTTCCTTTGTCCTTGTCTAACCTTAAGCCTTCCTCCTCCTCTTCCTCTTCCTTCTCCTCATAATCATCCTCTTCTTCATTCCCCCCTGTCTGTGTATAAATGACATGGCAAATAACCTTGGCGACTGTGGGGGCAGCATACAGAGAGGGAGAGAGAGGGAGAGAGAGAGAGAGGGAGAGAGGTAGATAGGGGGAGAAAGAAGGAGA
>CM050213.1:24677500-24700000 GCA_027475355.1 Coilia nasus | reverse complement strand
TTAGGTCAATAATAAGTAAATTGCATCACAACAGAAACAGTATTTATTTTAAATGTATAGAGTGTGCAATACTGCATGTTCTACAGTATAAAGCACTACATTTCCATTTTATGGGTACAACTGTTGATACTCTCAAATCATATTAAATCCAACAGAAACAAAACATAGGCTTTGTGTATCATGTTGATACATAGTAAACAACAACAACAACAACAACAACAACAACAATAATAATAATAATAATAATCTTTACTTATATAGCACACTTTATACCAAGGTGTAGCTCAAAGTACTTAAACAAGTTGGCAAGAAAACACAAGACAGAAATACACATGATGAGCTTTGTTATAGTCCAATAGCAAGAAATCCAACAGGGCATAAAAAAAGAGATTTAGTCTGTAAAAATGCATCACTATGGAAACAAACACTGCTCTACATAAAAGTTCTATAAAACTATAGTTGAGCTGTGAACAGACATGTTTCAGTGACAGCAAATGCTACTACTGAGTGTCACACTTTGTGCTGTTTCCATAGATACTTGGAACATAATGCACCTTTAAATAGTTTTTTTTTTTTACATCACAAGAAATACAGAATCTTAAGGTTGGGATAAGGAGCAGAGTTATTAAAGGAATAAAAAATAATTTTCTGAGTGAATCAAGTGTGATACCATTATATAGTGAATGGTAAGACAAATGTTGTATAAAAAGGCACCCAGTCGTTAGGCAAGGGTTATCTGTGAACTTCTGAGTCTAAAAAGCTGTGGCATTTCTTCTATGTGTTACGTTCCACCCTTGTGACCCCACTGGGGCAAACAACAAACCCTCCCCTGACCCAACCAGTGGGATTTGTTAACATTTAGACAAAGACCTGACATCAAACTAAATTAAGGCTACAAAATCCAAATTATAATAACAATCCATATAATAACAAGTCCTAGGCTGAGAGGCAATAAGACAGCGAGCTGTCGTCACACTGGAAGCCTCTCCCAAGCATCAGGACCCAGGCGGCTTCGAACTGAACTTGATGTCATGTCCAGGTGCTCCTAATCAAGCCAACCGCATCACATGATCGTCTGAGCAGGTGGAGCGTATGGGAGAAGCAGATGGACAAATAGCACTGGAGACACAAAACACAACAGGAAACATACAGCCGTAACACTATGGAACTTGATGTCATCACTACCATTAACCACAGACGTGTCCTTACAGAATGTTAAAATTGTTGATCTAGGCAACTAAAATAAAATGGCAAAACTTTAAAGGCATTTTTTTATTTTTTTATTAGTTATTTCCATAATGACAGACCAATGTCCATGTAACCTACTAGCAGGCTTTAGGAACCACCACATGAGCTCATATTAACATTCTCAGTTACCCAGTTGTGCCTTATAATTATTGGAACATACAAATGTTTCAAAATTATGCTGTCACATAGTTGGTCACTTGTGGCTTGTACATTTTCTGAAACTGTGCCTTTTGTGCTGCCTTCAAGTAGCTGGTAGACATCAAGTGCAGTCTTGCTAAAACTTTCCATTTCCTTTATAGATGTTGGCCAGGCTCAGCGTATGGTGACGATCCAGAGTGGCCCCCTGTACAGGGTCAAGGGCTTCCATGTCTCCATCACCTGCACCGTCAGTGGCTTCCAGGGCCCGGACGAGCAGACCTTCCACTTCTCAGCCTACAAACCCAGCCGGCCCAGTCAGGAGATTCAGATCATCAGCACCGCCGATAAAACGTACAGCTACGCTGTCTACTCATCCCGAATCAACAGCGGAGACATCTGGATCGAGAGGCTGTCGGGGTCATCGGTGGTGTTCCACATTAACAATGCTCTCCTTGAGGACACGGCTGAGATTGAGTGCCACACACCAAACACAGACATTAGGTACTTTGGAACCTACAGTGCCAAAACATCACTGCATGGTGGGTTATTCATTCATTCATTCATTCATTTATTTATTTATTTATTTATTTATTTATTTAACATACTTTTATGTCTAAAAATATGTTTAATTTTTTAGAAGTAGCCTGTAAAAGTAACTTGTTTCTATTCACCAGTAACCTGTCTAACATTATATCTCTCATTGGGAATGCCATAAATGTTTCCCAAAGAATCACCTAAAGATGATAACATACTGAGGTAATATTTGCATAGTCCTGTGCTTTGCTGGTATAAGCAAATCAACTGGCCTGATGAGCTCTTCCAAATGCAAATACAAATAAAATACAAATGTCAATTTTATTAATTACAGTAAAATGCTTCCTTACACTTAAAGCTGGAGATTTGACACCTGTCTAGCAGGGGTCAGTAGAGGGTCAAAGTTAGGGTCACACTTTATTTGGATAGTCCAATAGGTGCTTCTATAGACTGTCTACAGCTGCTGAGACTATTAACAAAGCAGCTGTTGAAACTCTGTGTCTTGTTAAGGTTAGGGTTAGGGCTTGGGTTAGGTGATAAGTAAGTAAATGTCAATAAATAAGAAATAAAATAAAACAGAATTTCAACAAACCATCTGTAAAGTCTCTGGACTATCCAAATAAAGTGTTAAAAGAGTTTAGTATAAGGGATTAGTAATTCCCCTTTCACTCTTTTCGCTATGCAGTGGTTGAGGACACCCTGTTGGCCACCTACTCCGGTCCCTCCTCCGTGGATCTCTTTGAGGGCGACACCCTTCAGCTCGAGTGCCTGGCCTCCAGCCAGACCTTCCAGCACACCCACCTGTCCGTCACCTGGCTTCTCCATGGCGATGCTGATGCTGAGCCTCGGCCCATCATCATCCTGGACCGGGATTTGACGGTGAGGCCCGGGGAAGGCTACGACACTCGGTACCAGTCCAGGCAGGTCAGCATTGAGAAGGTGGAAGAGACTCAGTATCGCCTGAGGATGACCCAAGTGCAGCAGGCGGACCAGGGGAGGATCTTCTGCCGCGTCCAGGAGTGGGTCCAGGACCCTGACCGCACGTGGTTCAACATCGCCAGCAGAGACGCACAAAATGTAGATGTCGCTATCAAGACTGTTGGTGAGAAATGGCTTTTCAATTTAAGCTTTGTTTTCTACCTATTTTTCATTGTGGTATCTGCATGATTTTTATTGAATCTATTTAGTGCTGGTTGAGATCTTGTGACTCATCTGGTTAAATTAAATGCTGTCAGTACTATCTCAATAGTAATGAAGTAAGGGTAATTAGTTTTAAACCTAGAAGGCCTTTATACTAATAAAAATGTGTACCTAAACAGCCTGACATTTTGGTTCAAAAAACTTCTAAATTATTTAATGTTTTGTTGTTGTTGTTGTTGTTGTTGTTGTTGTTGTTATTTACTCTTGTAAACCAGTTGCTTTCACAAAGCACCTCTGACATTCTGTGATCTGCCTATGATAAAGTAAACCCCTACCAAATGAGGTCTGTTTTTCCACACTGCTCTGTGGTTTTCATTGCAGTTGCAGTGCAATGTCAATGTCGATAAAAAAGCCATCATTATCACAACTTCCTGTCTTGCAGAGGTGGCTGAGGACTCATTCGCCACTCGCATCAAGGTCACCGACGCCAACCTCCAGGAGGGTAAAACGGTGGAGGTGCGCTGCAGTGTGGAGGCACAGAACCTTCCGGAGCTCTTCTTCACAGTGGCCTGGTTCAAGGGCGATCAAGAGGTGGCGCGACTGGGGCCACTTGGCTTACTGACTGTCGGGCCCCGCTACTCAGGGAGGGCCACCGAGGGCGAGCTGTGGGCAGTGAAGACCACAGAGAAGGACTATCTGCTGACCCTGCGGCCTGCCAGGGCTGAGGACCAGGGAGGGTACCAGTGCCGGGTATGGCAGGAGAAGAGGGGTGACAAAGGGGGGTTCACCCAGGGCCAGCTCCAACGCTCCAACTCCCAACAGGTCACCATCACTGCTAAAGGTGAGAGCAGCTGTCAAATGCATTTGTGTGTGTGTTTGTGTGCTTATGTGTTAGTACTTTTATACTTTTATTTGAGGTAATACTGTGGGTACGCTGATATGTGCACAATATCACAATTTCTGTAGATGATGCATACCATTAAGTCCAGTTTACATAGTACATTTTACTAAATACTTACAGAAGCTTTTCAAAACTTACAGTACTGTCATATAGCAAGGTAGAGGTTGTGAGATAACAACATAAATTACAAATCAATTTTGATTGATCTTCTCCAATCAGTCTGGGAGCCTTGTATACCATTAGGTACCATTAGACCATTAGGTAATAGCAGAAACAAACATTTTTATCATGATGTAGATACACTGTAATGTGGACCATAAAATGTGTAAAACTTTTGGGAAGTGTAACCATGCATTGTGTAACCAAGTGTATCCATTTTTTTCTTTTTAGAAAGCGGACTTCGTGTGTCTATGGTTCCAAATCTCAGCGCTACAGAGGGGGCACCTCTCACCCTCTCCTGTTCTCTCTCTGAGGTGCACGGGGAGCTGTCTGTCACCTGGGAGCACAAGAAGGACACTCCAGGTAGCGTTTTCAGTGAAGTCATCCACCTGAGTCAGGACGGCGTAACGAAGCTGGCACCGCAGTACCAGCAGCGTGCACTGAGGACGTTCCGGTCGACCAACGTTACCGTCTTGGAGATGGGTGGCGCCGAAGAGGGGGACATGGGGATCTACCGATGCACGGTGTCAGAGTGGAGCAGAGACACCAGCGGAGGGATGAAGAAGGTGGCCAGCCAATCACAGCAGTGCTCCGTTGCTGTTAAGTCACTCGGTAGGTCAGCTATGCATCTAAAGTAAAATGGCATACCTATTTTCTGGGAATAGTCCCCATGTTTTTGTGATATGTCCCAGGTAAAACATGAAAATCCATTTTGTCCCTTTTTTATATTATATTAACTGCAGAACTAGGAATGTCCCCAGTTTTTCAGGAAAATGTCTTCATCTGGTCACTCACACATGAATGGCAGTTACATTTTTTGCTGTTTGGGAGGTTTTGGTTGCAGTGGTAGGGATGATAGGACCTAACAGGGGAATGTAATAAATTAATAACATAATGAATTTCAATCAAAAATATAGGCAAAATTAATCAAAACGGACAAACTACTTGATAAGCAACTCACAGTCATTTTTTGCTACCATTTTGAAATTGTATGCATAACCATTTAATTTCCTTGTGATGTCTGCCACTGTCCCACAGATACTCTGGTAAGAGCGGTGTTGATAAGCCGCACTGTTAATGTGACAGTGAATGATATGATCTACCTTAAATGCATCGTGAGGGGCCCCAAAGTGCCCCTTTCTGTGAGATGGATGTTCAAGCAAACTGGTTCCACCAGCGAGGAGATGGTGGTGTCGGTTCTCCACACGGGGAACGTGGCATGGGAACGAGATCGGGACGGATACCAGCTGAGCGCTGATGTGGGCGAGGACAGGTCGGAGTACAATTTGGAGGTGAACAAAGCAAGCCTCCGCAACAGTGGCATCTACCAGTGCCATGTGGGAGTTTACCTGAATCACACTCAGAAAGCCAGCAAATCATCCAACCCGCTGGGTGTGCAAGTGAACAAGCCAGGTACAATATGTCATGTCAGCCAACATGGCAGGTGGGATGTTTTTTGGGAAGTTGCTGTACAGTATGGGATTACATGCTGTATTGGTATTATTTTCTTTTCTTTATATGAAGGGTTGTACAGTTATAAATATAACTGTTTCCATCTGATACACTGTACCTGTGTTAGCCATAGGCTAATTGGCATCTGCAGGCTCTCTGTTGGCATAGATAGCTGAATGTCAAATATCTCACATGGTCACTGTAAGACATCAACAGGTTGCGTGAATTATATGTGTGGATGGTTCTGCTGTAGGCCACATTACAAACTTAAATGTTGTAGTTGTAGTTTGGCAAACACTCCTGAATGTTTTGGGGCATTGATGATATATTTATAAAATGTTATTTTCTCTTACTCTTCTCTCTTCTGCAGTGAGTAAGTTGTCACTCACCACTGATCCCACGTCCACTCTGAGAACCATCATTAACTCAGACATCCAGCTATCTTGCACGGTTGCCACGGCAACCTCCAACTCCTCCCGCTTTGGCATCACCTGGGAGGTGGATGGCCGCACCATTGCCAGCGGCAACCGCGACGGTATCGTGACGCTGCCAGATGCGGGGAAGCGGACGAGCGTGATCACCCTGCCGGGGCCAATCTTCCGGCTGGAACTACGCCAGGTGGGCTCCAGCGACAGCGGCCGATACCTGTGCAAGGTGGAGGAATGGCTACAGGACACTGCTGGAGAGTGGTACTCCCTCCCACCCCAAAGTGCCTCCGTGCAGGTGGTGGTCAATGAAAAACGTACGTAGCACCAGCTAAAAACTGTAGAGCAGGACGCTAGAAACGCTGGCATAAGTTTTCAGTTGAAGGCAGTTGCACTGTGGCTCGGAAGTGAACACAGGACACAAATTTAACTCACCAAGAAAGAACTATATTTTTAATTATTAAAACATTAAAGTGTTAGATTTAGTGTGGTTTTCTGTGTTCACTTTAAATTTATGGTCTTAACTTTGATCTCTTGAGACCTTTTTGAGTGTTACCATGACAACTGCAATACTGGTAATCACATTCAGCCGTTAGAAATTGTGCACATAATGTTGCGTCCTTAAAGGCAGTGTTGGTTTTAGACAGTTTTGCTATCATATCATCATACTTGTCATTCCTTTTAGCTTCACAAGCTATGTATCTGTTCAGGACAGACTGTTACATGAAAATACAATACAAAAATTATGTTATTAACCATTACTGTCAAATGACAACTGTTAGGATGTTACATAGCGAGCTTTAATAAGTATTTACTGTGCTGGTGTTTGAGTCTTGCATCACTGGTGTTTGAGTCTTGCATCAAATGTCTGGCTCCATCTGAGACTGAAACTCATGCAGACTCATGGTGTTGCACTGTGCCACTTGTGCTTTAATTATGAATTATGCGAGTGCTATTGAGGCAGCATACTGCCTCATCTCAATCAGGTGATATTTAAAGTTATATATATATATATATATATATATATAGTTTTAGACTGGCACAGCTTAAAGAATAGATTTCACAATACATGCAGATTTCAGATTGTTTCTCCCTAGAGGACAGTAGATAATAAAGTTTAGTTTTAATGAAAAACACAACATAATGAAATATCTATCTCTGTCACCTCAGCCAGTGATTTCCGTATGGACCAAACCCTCATTGAGACAAAAGGACGCGAAGGTGAACAGATTGACATCTCCTGCAGAATACTCTCTGGAAAGGACGATCCATCCTCCCACTTCGCGCTCACCTGGCTCTTCCAGCGCAACAGCCCTGACCCTGGCTCTGCCAACACCATCACCCTTCTGACATACACCCAACAGGGGGACCTGACATACAGGAACAGCCCTGCCAGTCTGCAGAACAGGCTCCGGTTCTCCAGGCCCGACCCAGGAACCTTCCTCCTCACTGTGGACAATGCGGAACTGGATGACAGTGGGAAGTTCTGGTGCACTGTGGAACAGTACCAGCACAACTGCCAAGGGAAGTGGGAGAAGAAAGGCTCGCAACGTTCAGGAGACACTCAAGTCACAGTAAATCCCATAGGTAAAACACTTATTTTATATTATAAAATGATATATTATTCTTTATTGATCTATCAAATTCATTTATGTGAAACACTTTTTCATTATTCTACCCATTATTCTGCAATTGAAGTATGGAAAATAGCATACAGTATACAGAGCATGGAACAGTATGTACTATATAATGCATCTCATGAAGCCACACATGAAAATACTGTTCCATAAACCCATGGCGCTGGCCAGACTAAAAACTGGATGTTGTTGTGTAAATTTGACTACATACACATAAAATAATACAAAATTACTAAATACACATTACTACAACACAAAATGTTACCACAACATACACAACATATTACCACAAAATTATTACTATCCTTATATCCACTTTGTGCGTTTACCAATTTTGGAACTTGGAATGCTGCACAGAGGCCACCCTCCACCTCCAGAAGACCAACAGGGCCATGACTGTGACTGACCAACAGAACGGCTTCAAGGTCGAGTGTCTGGTTCAGTCCCGCTCCAGCGACCGGTCCGTCTTCGACGTCATCTGGTCCAGAACCCAGATCACACAGGACCAGGAAAGGACCCAGGTGGTCTTCAAGGCCAGTAGGGACGGCACACTGAATGCCATGGACAGTGGCCTTATGTTCGATCGGCCCACGGCCACACACTTCAGCCTCACGTTCCCCACCACGGGGCCCTCGGACTGGGGCAGCTACTCCTGTCAGGTAACATAACAGATCTCTATTTATGCCACTCAATATTATAAATTGACCAGTGTGCTCAGTCAGAGAGTTACCACATAGCATAACTGTACCAGCATACCAGAAGCGGCTGACAAATTTCACCTACACTTGGCCCACAAAATGCAATGAATTACGGTCTATTGGTGGGCCACATGTATGTTCTACGTACTATGTGTTGGCTATCATACATACCACATACCACTAATTCACCATAATTCAGTGCACTATGTGGGCCAAGTGTAAGTGAAGTGTGTGGGCCACCCCTGAGCCAGACCAACTTTGCTATGTGGGCCGGGCCAGCGTGAAGGCATCTCTGCAGGCATGGTGCTTAGAGAGCACAAGAGAACAGAGAACAGAGAACAGTATTTGCCATTTTTGGCAGCCAGTCAGATGGAAAGTTATATGGTAATGACATAACATTTTGGCATAACGCTTTTTAGCAAGGGGGGAGGTGTGCTGTATGTTAGAACACAGAGCATGTCAAACCCCATTCAACATGCTAGTTAAGTTAGCCTAGGTATGCTTTTTACACAGGCAAAACCACGTAATAAAGTGCCACAGAGAATCATGACATACAACAGCAAAACAGCAACATTCTGATTCCATCACAGGTGACCGAGTGGTTGCAGATGCCTGGGGACCGCTGGAGGAAACTGGCTGAGGACAAGTCTGGAGAGCTCACCGTCACCATACAAACAAAAGGTAGGAACACACCTGAACACATATGACCCTTTATGTAACCCAGTGTCAGGTCAGGTCAAGTCAGGTATTTATTTATACATGATATGACTACTGGGAATGATATAAACACAGAGAAGGAGCCTACATTCAACATTCTTGATTCCTAAAGACTTGTTAAACATGTTTTTAGCATTTGGTTAGGGCTAAAAGTAAGACTATGCCTAGTGCTATAATTTTAAATTTACCTAGCAAGAAATATGACACTAACAAAGGTAGTGTCTGTAGATATCATGTTCTCTTAATACTTGTGTTATGATTTAAGTTATGTTCCCTAATATTAATTTAGGATAAGTAGTAGCAAGTTTTCTGGTATAACAACACACTTCTGTAAACATTTTGTACTATAGATGATTTAATTATGTATATGATAGCAGAGGATAACATTTTGTATGGGTGAAGCATTTAGTGTTAAGTTGTTTTGGTCACAAAAGTGTCACATGACATTATTGGGATCATTACAATTCCTACATCCAATCGCCCATCTTTCACTTTTGTTTCCCTTTGTCTGTATGCAGGTAAAAGTACTTTTAGCATGAGCAACGCCACAAAGAAGGTTGAAGTGAAAGAGGGCCAGAGGTTGGACCTGGACTGCAGCGTGGCTTCTGAAGGCTCCAACCCGTCCTCCTCATCTTACACCATCACCTGGTTGTTCCAGAGGCGTGATTCAGAAGCCTACGTTGCCCTCTTGACTCAGGACCACAATGGTCGCCTGACGTTGCCAGGCTCTGATAACAGGCTACGACTCTCGCGACCCGCTAGGAACACATTCGGCCTGGTCGTCCTCAACGCAGTGCCTGAGGACAGCGGAGCATACACCTGCAAAGTGGAACTTCACCAGTACGACTGCGGTAGTCAGTGGAAGGCGGTGGCCTTTGGCGAGTCTGGCCTCATCACCGTCAATGTGCATGGGCTAGGTATGACCAACATGCTTATAACATGGTTTATATCAAAGAATTTTTGTTATTAAAGCATATAGTATATTGCTATTTTAAGCCCATGATTTTTTTTATCTAGTTTTTGTTTATTCCTTCACACAAATGGCAGTTCTCACATTGTTCATTTCTTGTATGGGCTTTTATGATACAACAAGTAGTACAAATGCAGTCACATTCTGTGTTTGTTCAGACCAAGACAAAGTCGTCTGACATGATCATGTGGGTGTGGGACTTGTGAGGCTCAGATACAAAAACTTAAGTGAAGTCTGAATCTCATTTTGTTGTGACACTGAGTCTCAAACACCTAAATTATTTTTTTCCAAACAGAGGCAAACCTGCATGTGAAAAAAGATGACCACCATCTCAACGTGACTGAACTGAAGGATAGTTTCAAGGTCGATTGTATCATCACCTCACAGTCCAGCGAGGAGTCACTCTTCGAGGTGACTTGGTTCAGATCCTGGGGCAACAACCAGAGGGTCCCCATCTTCAAAATCACGAGGAATGGCACCCTGCAGGACTTTGACGATGTCAGGACGGGACTCGTCTTCGCTCGGCCAAAGATCACGTCCTTCACCTTGACAGTGCCGCAGGCTGTGGACTCAGACAGTGGTCAGTACTCCTGCAAGGTGGTGGAGTGGGTCAGAACGCCCACGAACACTTGGAAGAAGATGGCAGAAGACCAGTCTGGGTTCCTAAATCTCCAAGTGTACACAGGTAATACAAATAAACAGTTTGTGTCAGAAATCACTAAGTGTTTTTACAGCTTCAGTGTTACAGGACTTTATTAAGAGCTAGGCCCTTGACATTTATGTGAACTCTACTTGTTCAGAAGGCCAGACAGCATGTTCTGTATGCCATGAACCACTATATCACTATATAAGGGAATCATAACCACAGTAGTAGGAAAATACACATGGTGTATGATCAGATTGTAATACAAATACCTTTTACACACACATACACACACACACACACACGCACATGCACACACACACACACACACATGCACGCATACACACACACGCATGCACGCACACACACATACAGTGCTTACATAAACATGTCATGCTCTAACCACTGTTTCTCCTTTTGCCCCAAGCTGCCATAAGTCAGGCTGAGGTCTCTGCACATGAAGTGATGACTCCCGTGTTTGCCATCCTCATACTGATTCTGGTCGTAGTGGTGGCCATCTTGGCGTGGAAGATGCACCAGGCTAAAGTTGCACAGAAGAAACGTCAAGAGTCTCTGTGGGCTGAAAGCAACCCTCTGAAACCCTCCCCCGAGGCTTTGTAGCCTGTAAATGGGCAGGACATTGAAGAATGACAGGTGCAATCGGCAAATTACCTGGAGCTGGATTAGAACCTGGGTCCCTGAAAATATGGTGTGGCTGCTTTAGCCAATTGGACTAAGGGCATCCCCCAAACAGATCCTTCGAGCACTCAGGGAACCTGCAGCTGGAACTGCAAGATAAAATGAACTTTCCAAACTAAACCTCCGTGTCATGACAGGGGAAAAGAGATTAGGTTTCCAAACTAGCCACTTTTAAAGCAACACTAAGTACTTTTCATCTTCAGTTGCCCTACAGGTTGGAAGCGGAATTGTCTCTTTGAAATTACAGAGAGACGCTCCGCTCCCCCAAACTTACTTAGTGTGGTTATAGCCCATGGAGGGCGCAAAGCAAATTCAAAAGTGCCTTTCTCCCAGTTGCAAGTTGATGAACCACTGAAACGAATTTGGAAACATTATTTTAAGGTTGAAAAAAACTACTTAGCGTTGCTTTAAAATATTGTAGATTTTGTTCATGTTTGATGAAAAAAGGATTGATGTTGTTGAACTTCTAACTATCAATCCACCACAGTTTAGGCACTTGGGACTCTGAATATCAGATGCCACTCTCCTGTGATGCATGGCTCCATGGGATGTTTGTCCCCTGTGAATTAATGTGTTTAGCAAAACTTTTGCACTGCTGTTTTTCTTGAGAGAGCATATTTACCTGGTCCTCCGGAGGGGATTGATCAGGTATCGCAATGACCCATGTGTGTGTCTGTCTGTCTGTCTGTGTGTGTGTTGTGCGCCAGAATTGCAATAACCCTGTCTGTCCACATAGGCGACCAGGTTGCCATCTCTGATTGCACTTGTTTGCACTTGTGTTTTGCATATTTTTATTTTATGTTTGTTTATTGTTTGTTAACCCAGTTGCTATGAACGAGTTTATTTGATCTTTTAGATGCTAAGATCATTATTGTTGTTTTTGTTCATAATTTGTGAGTAGCAGTATTACCATGGACAGAAGTGCCAACAAGCCAGGACATGGAGGAAGTAAAACTAAAATGGGGAACCCCAAGCATTTCAGCTGATATTGATCACAGTCAGTAGCATGTCACTGCTTCTCTTTTTCTCTCTCTTTGTCTCTGCTTGCTACGGAATGTTGCTGATGCTTTTTTTTAAACCAGCATTTCATACTACTTTATCTATCTATCTACTCTATCTCTCTATCTCTCTCCTTCTTTCTTTCTCCTTTTTTCGTCCTCCCCCTCTCTATCTCTCCTCTCCTTATCCTCTCTCTATCTCTCTCTCTCTCTCTCTCTCTCTCTCTCATATCCAAGACCAAGGCCTTATGTGAAGGATAACAGGACACGTATATGGGGGACTCATATGTGTCCTTTGCCTCTCTCCCTCAGAATGGCCTTCACTTCAAAGTGCACTTAATTGTTGTTTGTTTTTTAATGCTTTATATGTAACAGTAACAGTATTGGTAAAAAAAATGACAAGGCAGCTTCTGTAATGTTCAAAACCAAATCAGCCTTGTTACACACCCCCAGAAGCTGTTACAGTCACTTTGTGTGTATGCATGTGTGTGCACAAGATATGCTAGGTCAGTACCTCAGAAAAGATAGAATAGTTTTTGTCTCTTCCTGTCTTCAAAATCCACAGGTGTTACTACAATTATTGACTAGAATACAAAAGGCTGACAAGGAAAAAAAAAGTTTCGTTCCTGTGGGTTTGACAGCTCTTGGTAAAGAGATTACTGTGACCTTGTTTCAGTGACTGCCTTTTTCAATGTTAAATAAATGTATTCGTTTAAAAAAAATGCACTCTTAATTGAAGTCGTGTTTTTTTTTTTCTTTCATACAGCCTAGGCTTTTTGTATGCCAAATGATTCACATTTACGACAGAATCTTATTTATATTTTTTGCTGATCAGGAATGTCTAATCCATTTGGTTAGAGCAGAACCACTGTGACTGTTCAGTATAAATGAAAGCGTACACAGCCATGTCACAGAGATCTGATAGATTTTCATGTGGTGGTGGTGGTGGAGGTGCATTGACTGGCTCCCATGCATAAAGAGGAAGTCTTCAGGAAGTCTATGTGGTAATCATTGGCCTTTTCGTATGAGTGTTGCTGCAGTCTTGCACGTCAGTGTCTACCTTAGTCACGCACCAGAAAGGAAACCAGGAGGACAGCAGTTTTTGCAAGACAATGGCAGACAGTGCTCTGCAGCAACCACAGCCCCACAGCTTTTTTTCAAAACCCTATTAGAAGTGTGATGTGAAAACAAATACACTTTAGATGGAAGACAGTTTCCCCCTTGGGTACCAATGCTGTGTTTACCCAAAGAAAGAGAAAAAATTGAAAATAAATAACAGAAAGTAAGCCGAGGAAGAAGCAATCTTAGATCAGTTAAACAAAACAGCCAAAGCAGCAAAAATCTTCACACAGTTAAATAGGACCCTGTGGTAACATACAAGGCTCTTGTGTTTTGTTTGATGATGTGATGGTCGGTCCCCAGTGAAGGGCCCCCATTATAACCCACATACTATCCAAAGCTCCAGAGAACTGCTACACTGTAGATGCGCTCACAGACTACTCACACACACACATGCTACTGTCCCTGCCGCCTTTGGTGCACACACAGGGCCAAATTAGCGAGCTGGCCAACTGTGCCCAGGGGGCCAGAGGGCAAAGGGGGGCGAGGGTAATGGGCCTAAAAGTAAAATTATGTGTAGGTAATTAGCTCAGTGGATCAAATCTTCCATAGTGCAGCCTGCTATTTATGAAAACATGCCATTCCAAAGCAGACCACCTCTTTAATTAGGCACCCCCTGAAATTGCATTAAAAATGACTTAGTAACGAGAGTTTTGGGTGACAGGGGGCATGAGACAGACAATTTTGTGCCCAGGTGTGCTTCAGGCCATAATCCATCCCAGTACACACATTGCATCTGCCTTAAAGCCATCGGTGTCATTCTCTGTAAAGAATGTGTGCCACCACTTTGCATCCAGGAGCACACCTGACAGACTGACCATTTCTTTGTTTTTGAGAATAACAATGCTTGTGTGAAAAATGGCCAGTGCATTAGGACACTGAGGTAGTGATGGAGTTGGAGGTATCGAAACTAAAAATGCAGACTGCTGCCAAAGTGATTCGGCACACAAAGCAATAGGGCAACCCCAGTAGAGTCCAGAGGACAATTCTACTAAAGACCCACTCATAAGACGCTCTGGCACAGAAGCTCCATACAGCCACTGCCATGGAGAAGTGCCCAGGCTGCATCTGCCTGAAACCCCCAGGGTCATACTCTGGAGCTGGGCCTGGAGCCTCTTCGGGGGTGGGTGGGTGGATGAGGGGCCAGTAGCAAGCCTGTTTCGCTCAGACAGCATGTCATACTATTATTCACAAGGGGGTTCTTTAGTGTGTTTTATTTTACCATTGCTCCTCTTCTCCTCTTCCTGTGAGTGTGGTGGCTCCACTTACTAAGGTTATCGATCCCAAGGTACAGATGTTGTAAGATTTTATGTGTAGAAACACAAATGCACTCCTCTATACAACACAGTAATGCAAGTGTGTCTACATGCACACACAAGCACAGACAAGTGTTTGTGCACGTATGCACACATACACAAACACACACACACGCACGCACGCACTCACGCACACACACACACACTTTTGTTGCTCTCACTCAAACTGCACACTTTTTTCACACACATAAGTTCTGTCACCCTTGCACACACACACACACACACACACACACACACACACACACACACACACACACACACACACACACACACACACACACACACACACACACACACACACACACACACACACACACACACACTTTTGTTGCTCTCACTGCCTTGTCAGTGTTTTGTCACTCTCTCACGAGAAACATCTGCAAACACACATCCACACACTTGCACACAGAAACAAACACACACATAGACACAGTCCTGTCTCTCAATGCATCCAGTTCACACCATCTTTATGAGAAGTTTCAGTGGTAATCCTCTGTCTCATAACTTTCCACTGTGCTGGTTCGCTCTCTTGATTGGTGTTTAATTGGCACATGTCATGCAGCGATGTTAATGTGGGTGTGTGTGTGCGCATGTGCGCACTTGGGTGCGTGCCTGTGTGTGTGTGTGTGTGTGTGTGTGTGTCTGTGTCTGTAAGCTTCCTGTGGGTTTATGTGCACCAACATCTAAACGCCACAGAGATGTCAAACCTCATCAGCAAAAAGTGTCACTTTCTGTCTCTCTGCCTGCAACCCACACAACTGATGGCAAATTGTGATATGGCCGCTCACCTGCATCACCTCGACATCAGGAGCACTTGTCAATTTCACATAAGTTCTGGCACAAACACTCACAAACACAGAACCATGCACACAGACACACACACGTGCGCGCAAACACAGAAACTCACACATATAAACACTCACACACATGCATAAATACACACATATACATGTACACACATATAAACACACACAGAAACACTAACACACAGAATACACATAACCCATCTAGAGGTGCAGATCAAGAAAATGCTCCATGGCTCTGATCAGTAATGAGTAATACATGTCTCTCTCTCTCAGCAGGTCTCAGGTCTCAGACATGTTTGAGAAAACAGCTGACTCTGGGTGACAATGTCACGGTTTCGATTAGGAAATGCACATATTAGATGGCCAAAAACCCTAACACTACAGCTGACCATCTATATACTTGTACAAAGTGAGGTACAAAGTATGCAGACTGAGGCTTTTTTTTGCATTGTTTGGCTCTTTTTGTCCTCTTATGTGCATATTTCCTCAAAGTATACATAAACAATAGAGTCCATATGCTATACTCTATTGCCTGACCCAGTTCAGCTGGGGAAGTTATCTAGAGTTAACACTGAGCAGATGAAAAGGGGGTTACAGTTTTTGCCCATTGCTTAAACACATTTTGCAAAGTTTGGCTCGCTGTGCCAAAACTCTACACCCAAGCACATAGGACACAACACTTGGAAATAAACCATTCACATCTATGTCAAATTGAAACTCTGCAATCAAAACCTAACAATCCTTTGTCAAAATGTCACTCTGATGACAAAATTGCACACACTTGCATCTTATGAAAACACTGTCACATCAGCAGCAACACACTAGTCTACTTTATATAAAACACTGTTTTTTGTATTTTGAATAGATGTGTTTTGCCAATGATACATTGGTATTTCATTTTTGAATGAAGTGTCTTATGTATGAAATAGTGTGTAGTGTGCAGGAGCAAGTGTGTTGCAAAAAGGAGCAAGTGTGTTGCAGAATTGCAACTGAAGTGTAAAGCAGCACTTTTGTTTAAGGTATGGTTACACTGTGTTTAAGGCATAGTAACACAACTTCGAGTTATGTTACTTTGGTTTAAGCATATGTCTATTGCGTTCAAGCAATGGGCAAAAACTGTAATAAGGTGAGGTGGACTGGTAAGGTCTGCGTAAGTCATAGCATTCAGTGATTGGTCAATGCTGCTAACCTTTATCATCTGTTTCAGCTGTACAAGCACTGGTACAAGAGTTACTGCCTAAATAATAGGATTTATTACCCACACCAAAAACAAACAAACAAATTACATTACACTTAGCTGACGCTCTTATCCAGAACAACTTACAGATATTTACAGGGTTTCAGTTACAGGCCCTGGAGCAGTGTGGGGTTAGATGTCTTGCTCATGCAACCATGGGTAGGGTGGGATTCGAACCGGCAACTTTCCAATTGCAAGACCAACTCCCTAACCACTAAGCCACAGTACATAAATTAATACATAAATAAGATAACTTAAGAATAAATAACAATAGATGCCTTTATTGTCACTATACATAGAATACAGTGAGACTGCAGTAAATGCATTTTTATGTTGAGTGTAAAATTATGTTGCAGTAAAAGTAAGTGTTTATGTTGAGTGCATTACACTACCCTTGAAATGGCCCTAATGGCATCCCCCACCCCCTTTCATCGCCACTGGCTGGCCACTTGTACTGGTGTTGTAGTAAGGCAGATCTGACAGCCCTTTGCCATGTAGTTGGGCAGCAGAGACATGTCTCAGTAGCTGGGGCTGAACAGGTGTGATCCGATCTTCTGAGGTGTGTGTCTCTTCCCAAAGTGGTGAAGGAGCTTTTAATCATTTCTGTTGAAAGTTCCAGAACCTTCCTGAGAGACTTTGCCCTGCATAATTTGACTGTGGGGCCTTGAGCAAGGAGCCCTTTCAGTTCCCCAGCCCCATCATGAGAGGCAGTCAAAGAGAGGCAGGGGGCCAACGAATGAGCAGATCAGAGAGACAGAGTGTAAAGGAGAGAGGTGCAAGGGGAGAGATTGAATGAAAGAGAGAGAGACAGAGAGAGAGAGAGAGAGAGAGAGAGAGAGAGAGAGAGAGAGGGAGAGAGAGAGAGACAGAGAGAGAGAGAGAGAGAGAGAGAGAGAGAGAGAGAGAGAGAGAGAGAGAGAGAGAGAGAGAAAGTAGACTAAAAAAGGGAAGGAGAGAAAGGAACAGACAGAGATCCAACATCTGATGGCTGGGCCATGTGATAAGTAGGGTAGGATGTAAGCACCACTGCGTCTGATGGTGCATAACAAGGCCAGTGCAGAATGACCAGGCAGATTGCTTTGGCTCTGGGACAGTTTGAAACTGAAGTGAGCATATTGCCCTGGCCATACCCAAAACTGTTCTTTCAATTTTCTCTCTTTATATGCTGCACTATTTGGGGTAGGATGATTGACAGACATTGTAGGGCCTACAAGGACTCTCTACCCGTGTTCACGCAAGAGTCAGTTTGCTACTGTATTCATCTGCTCCAGCGCCACTGGACTGCAAGAAATGTTGTCCTGTGACGACCCTGCTAAACTGTAAAGCACTTTGAGCTGCATCTTGTATGTATGAATTGTGCTATACAAGTAAAGTTTATTGTTATTATTATTATTGTAGTAGATTGTTTATCTTTTCTAACTAAACTTGGCGAGTTGGAGAAAGTAAAGATTAGAGAAACATTTGGCTGGTGACCTTTATTGTAGAACAGAGAGAAAGGCAGTTCCTGAATCGTCTAGCTCCATACAGTAGTATGCTCAGTCTCTATACCCTTAACTTAAATGTATTTCACAACAGGCAACGCCTCTTTGGATTTATGTTTCAACCATATATGGTGATGTATAAGGCCCACTGCCACTGTCTCATTTCCTCTTTCCACAGACCATGCACTTTCAGCCACAATCATGGCATTATCTAGCCCGGCTGTAAACATGTATACACACTTCAGCTCGATTATCATCTCCCTACAGTTCAACCAGAAAGACTCAGGGGAAAATATGATGATTTAATCAACAACAGATAACAGTGACATGGCACAACAATAACTTTGGCCTAGGTTCCGTCCTCTGTCCGACTCCGTACATGAAAGCTCTATAGATCCTGCCAGCGGAGATGGTAGGGATAGATTTACCCCACGACAGAAGAACAGGAACCAACGGGTGGTTATATTAGCAACAATGAGTTCTCTCATGAAGGCATACAGTACAGATGATGAAATAACAGCACGGACATGTAATGAGACATTACACAACACCATGAGAAGTAAATCAGGGGACTTCAATAGCACAGCCCTGGGGGCTCCACGAGCACTGGGACAAGGAAAAACTCCCTATGGACATTTTTTGTTGAGGAAGAAACCTTGGGCAGAACCGTGTCTCTAGGGGGAAGCCTATCTGCTGAGGCTAAACGGATTCAGGATGAGCCAAAATAAAGTCCAGGTCAACAGTCAGGCAGCGAATAACCAAGATTCAGGACAGACAGAGAAGCAGCTCCTGACTGAAGGAGAATTGAGGAGTGTTTCAAACAGCAAAATGGCAGCTGTAAGCAGTACAGCAGGTACGTCAGCTGACATACTATGAGACAGATGTAAACAGCTGATTGCTAGTCATCAAGAGTTAAGTGATGACATTAAGTCTTTCTGGCAGAACTTCTCACTTCGCTTCCATTGGCAGTCTGGGTTTCCTTTAAATGAGATGGTTGTCTCCAGCGGTAGCTTACAGCCTCCAATCAGCAAACAGAGGGAGCGCTGACGTTGACTTTGTGTGCTACATTTGAATTGGTTGTACATTGGCAATGGCAGCAGAGAAAGAAGTTAACAAGACCATTCAGTCCATTGTGGCAACGCTTAGAAATATTCCAAAATTTAAGTTGGCGGAGGAACAATGTTTACTGAATTTTATTTGTGGTAAAGATGGCTGTAACACTCACAAGGTTTGGAAAAAGTCAGTTTTTCCAGCTGTATGAAATGCAGTGGACTACAAGGGTCTGATTTTATGACCAGGCTAGCTTCCTTCACAATCCAGCGCATTGCATACGTCACGACTAGAAGTTAGTGATTGGGTAAAGACAGATCCAATTGTTTTAAACTTCAGCAGAGTTTAGACCTAGGCTAGGACTTTTCATCATATGTAAGAGAAAATGGCAGCTGAGGCTTAACACTGTTATCCATTTCATTGTTGCTCATACAACTTCAGTAAGCATCCATAAGCACACTACTTTCACAACATAAAATCTAAAAACAATCAGTGCATAACACCTTACCGTCTAAATGACAGCTCAGGAAACAGCTGCCCACAGTCAATGACAATGGTGTTTGGAGAAATGTATAAATTTTCACTCCCACTACTTTCGGAAAAAAACAGACACAGATTTTTGGATACTGTTTTCACATGTGTGAATATTTACATGTTGATGTTTTGATGTCATACAGTTGCATACAGTTATGGATGTGCAGTATTTATGTACTGTGTAAGATGCATGTAAGGGCAGTGGGTTATGTTTAAAATATCACACAGAGGTTTGTCACTGTTGCCAGCCATGGTATGCTGTGCCCAACATGTTCAGTGTCACCACTGTGCTTCTGTGCCACTGCGCCCAGCTGTTCTCCTTCCACCTGACCCCTTCTGCTTCCTGTGTGCTGCACAACTTCTCCAGAGCGAGTGGCCATGAGCAACCTGTCGTGGCGGACCCTCTCATCATACAGCACACATGGCATCCCTGTACTTGTAAAATACAAGAGAGGTCTGCACACTTCAGCTCCCTGATTTTTTTTTACTTTTATTTAAGTTCCCACCCAGGTGACGTTTCAAGCATACTGCTCTTCAGAAGTCTGGAAAAACTGTAAAAAACTAATTCAGGAAACTGAAGTGTGTTGATCTGTCTTTTATTTCTTGGACTTTGTATGGATCAGCACCTGTTTATATTACAGATGTGCGTGCCCTTCTTCTTTTTTGATCCCTATACTTCAGGTCAGTCGGGTCGTTTTCGAGCAAAGATGCTTTTTCCAGTCTGTCATCAAAACTACCAACATCCCATTGGCCGTCGCCTGCTCTACAGCATAGTGCATGATCACCACATCCTGTGATTTTCTTGAAACTGCTCAAATCTAGTTACCCACATGCCATGCGGGCCCAAGATCTCTTCACATAGTGAAAATAGTCACACTCTATTTAGATGGTCCCCTGCAGAGGGTCTGTAGACACTCAAGATATAAATACATGCTCTGTTAAAAAAAACTCTGTGAACTGCATTTTAAAGGTTGAGGTTAAGATTAGTACAGGGGTTGTGCTTCAAGTGAAACACTATTGAAACAAAGAATTTATTCATAAAGTAACAGAGAAAGAAAACAGATAGGATCAAACTACTGGATACCTTTGCACACAATGTTCATTTAAACCCACAGCATGATTTCAAGTAAACACACAGATAGCAGGAGTCCTATGGGTCTGATATGCCTATCTGCTCCAAAACCATTTCTCCTTTTCCAGTGTCAGAACCCTTTGCCTGTATGTATCTGTGTTGGTGTATTCTCTGCCATTCCCTGTACCTCAGAACTATATCCAAATACAGCAGGCTTTATTCAACTAAATGTCATTTCAACTCAAAAAATAGTTCACCCTTCTCAGTTGATGGTTTCGGTTTGGGCAGGAAAGGAAAGCACCATCCTGACTGGTTTTGTCAGCTTGGTTGCCCTCTGCATATGATGTGGTGAAACAGTGCCCCCTGTTGAAAAAGAAAAAGAAAATAAATATGACAATAGTCAGACTTGCTCTGAGTTGAGCAACAAAAACATAATCGTTTTTTTCCCCAAAGGTTAGAGTTCAGCTGTAACCAGGGATGTTTTAAAAAGTAAACACCGACCTCATTTAGTATTTTGGCACGATGTGCTTACAGTCACTAATAGAACCTATTAACCTCAAAGTTTACTCTTAAACATCTGCAGTCTCCAGCACTTTTCCTCGTTGTTGACCTTGCATGGAAAAACATCTCATTAATGAAAACTTCTCCAGGAGATGCAGAGTATAATGATATGTGCTTATTTTACATTCATTTATTTATTACATATATTTTTAATAAATGCTTCAGGAGCTTTGCCAGTGCCGAGCTGTCTAATTAAACAGTCTGCTGGAGGACACAAACACCTCTAACTTTTTAGTCATGTGGCGCATCAATCTACATTCAAATTTGAGCTGCTGCTGTCTTTGACTGAATACGAGTGACTGGGGTTTCATATGCTTTTGGATGAGTTAATACCTTCAAAACACAAAATGGGGTAAAAACGTAGATGGCTTAGGAGACAATAGTGAATAGATTTACATCTTCAGTAACCAAAAATGTGTAGTGAGGTGTTTTCACTGAAACTCAGCAACTGAGCAAAACATGTTTTTTCCTAAGAAATTAGCAGGAATAAATTGGAAGAGGTCTCTGGAGATATTTGATTCATAACTGATAAAAGCGATCCATAATGATTTAATCTGCAACTGATCCTCAGTTTTTTTCTTTGACAGCTAAAAACACCTGAAGTAACAGATGCTCTGATTGACACCTACCCTTGTGTTTCATTAACAGCCTGTATTATTCAAGGATTCTAGGGAGAAAGATTAAGCTGCAGAAGAAGTATATATAAAAAACAAGCAGGCAGAAACTTTAAGGTAACAAAATAACATGTTTCCAACTGAATAAGATAAGACACTTTAGTAGTTACTAAAACAAAGAATAGAAAACAGTTCTGAACTCACAGGTCTCATGCCTCTTTACCCTAACATACAACCTAACAATGGTTTTAACATGTAGCCTATCTAAGTATCTATTTTTAAATCTACTGTTAGTATAAGTTATAATTTTTTTATTTATTTTTTACTCCTGGCAGTCAACATCGTTCATAG